>CM042406.1:32075275-32110275 GCA_023634145.1 Thymallus thymallus
CCCCTCTCTCTCCTCCCCTCTCTCCTTCCTTCCTTCCTTCCCTCTCTCTCTCCTCCCCTCTCTCACTCCTCCCCTCTCTCTCTCCCCCTCTCTCTACTTCCCCCTCTCTGTTTCCCCCTCTAGCTCCTTCCCTCTCTCTCTCCTTCCCTCTCTCTCTCCTTCCCCCTCTCTCTCCTTCCCTCTCTCTCTCCTTCCCTCTCTCTCTCCTTCCCTCTCTCTCTCTTCTTCCCCCTCTCTCTCCTCCCCCCTCTCTCTCCTCCCATCTCTCTCTCCTCCCCTCTCTCTCCTCCCCTCTCTCTCTCCATCCACCTCTCTTTCAGTCTCTCTCTACCCTTCCTTCATATCTTGCTGTCTTGAGCAGTTAATCAGATTCACGTTTTTAAGGCCTGTCTTTGCCTTTATTGTCACCTCCAGTATATTATAACCAATGGAGCAGAGTAGCAGCCTCCAACATGCATTACTAAAATCCATTTGGGCTAAGAGCAAAGTAAAGCCCGTCCAGAATGGTTGGACCGGTTTGGGATGATGGTATATGTCGTTGGCAGAGAACCCCCGCGGTTGAGTGGAGCTGAAAGCTCAGGGGGGGATAGCTACCCCTCCAAATGAGCCAAATGAATGACCTGGCAATGCCCAGGAGACCTGTCTCTTCGCCTCTCTGCTCCGTGTTTGCTCACTCTACTACATATTTGTTGCTATTTTCTATTCATAGCTTTTTCTTTCTGTGTAGCAGCAGCAGACGATACATTTAAGCAAGGATGCCACAGTCATAGTGCTGTTTGGGGTATTGAGAGGACAAGGGTGAGGGTGGTTGAGGGTTGGATGATCAGAATGCACAGAGGAAACAATCTAAGGGCTCCCAGCCTCCCACATGACTCCTACTCATCTCTCTACCATCAGCTGGTCCTGGCTGGAGGACTACAGGGTGTGCAGGCTTTTGTTCTTGCCCACCAGGTTCAGCTAATCAAGGTGATTTGTTGATTAGTTGAATCAGGTGTTAACGCTGAGTTGAAATAAAACCTTGCTCTCCTGAGTTTGATAACCACTGCCACAAAGTAAAGTTACTAAAGTAGAGGAAGGTAACATAATGTAAAGTAACATAATGTAAAGTAACATAATGTAAAGTAACATCATGTAAAGTAACATAATGTAAAGTAACATCATGTAAAGTAACATCATGTAAAGTAACACCATGTAAAGTAACATCATGTAAAGTAACATCATGTAAAGTAACATCATGTAAAGTAACACCATGTAAAGTAACATCATGTAAAGTAACATCATGTAAAGTAACATAATGTAAAGTAACACCATGTAAAGTAACACCATGTAAAGTAAATTTTTTTAAAGTAACACCATGCAAAGTAATACCATGTAAAGTAGCATAATGTAAAGTAACATAATGTAAAGTAACATAATGTAAAGTAACATAATGTAAAGTAACACCATGTAAAGTAACACCATGTAAAGTAACATCATGTAAAGTAACATAATGTAAAGTAGCATAGTGTAAAGTAACATTGTGTAAAGTAACATCGTGTAAAGTAACATCGTGTAAAGTAGCATTGTGTAAAGTAACATTGTGTAAAGTAACATTGTGTAAAGTAACATAGTGTAAAGTAACATTGTGTAAAGTAACATTGTGTAAAGTAACATTGTGTAAAGTAACATTGTGTAAAGTAACATTGTGTAAAGTAACATTGTGTAAGGTAACATTGTGTAAGGTAACATTGTGTAAGGTAACATTGTGTAAGGTAACATTGTAAGGTAACATTGTGTAAAGTAACAACAGATAAATTAACATAATGTAAATTAACATAATGTAAATTAACATCACACAAAGTATCGTAACATCACGTACAATAACATCCCATAAAGTAACATCACGTACAATAACATCCCATAAAGTAACATCACGTACAATAACATCCCATGAAGTAACATCACGTACAATAACATCCCATGAAGTAACATCACGTACAATAACATCCCATGAAGTAACATCACGTAAAGTTTCTCTCTCCTTCTCTCCCAGTCCCTCCGGAGTTAACTGTGCCGCGGGGCAAGTCCCCCTTGGTGATCCAGGAGGGTGACACGGTGGAGCTCCAGTGCCTGGTCTCTGGGAAGCCCAAGCCCATCATCCTCTGGTCGAGGGCCGACAAGGAGGTGCCCATGCCTGACGGTGGCCTTCAGACAGAGAGTTACGATGGCGCACTGCGCATCGTTAACGTGTCCCGCGAGATGACGGGAACCTACCGCTGCGCCACCAGCCAGTACAACGGCTTCAACGTCAAGCCCCGGGAAGCCCTGGTGGAGCTCACTGTGCAGTGTGAGTATTCTGGATGTACAGTGTTTTTACAGAGAGTATACTGCTGATAAATGCAATTGGTTTAAACCACGGTTGGTTTCGTTGGTGCCGTGACCCAGATAGGTCTCTGTCAGCCAGATGGAGCTCATCATGCAGTATCAGTAATGGATGGATATACTGTGTTTTTGGACGACCGTCCACTCCTGATAAATACAATGGCTTCGAATTATGGTTGGTTACATTGGTGCCGTGACCTGGATAGGTCTCTGTAAGGAGGAGGGGGTCAGGAAAGGTGAGTAAAGTGTGCAGCATTCAAAAAGATATATTGTGACAATACTTTGAATTGCTTGGAAATTGATTTGTAACCCCTCCCAGACTCATGGGCATCAATAATCTTTCTTCTGAGGGCCTCCGTAGGTATTTAGATCTTTGAATGATGTTACCACACACCCATATGGTTAAGACCAAACCAGACCAATTTTCTTATCTTTATGGAAGGCTGGACCCTCCTAAATTTCTCTCTAATGTTTTCTAATCATTTGCACTTGTTTTGGTACCTAATACTAATTTTAGCCATTTTATGTGATGGTAAAGGTAGGGTTGTACTAACTTTTTCCCCATAAGGAAAAGGCGTTTTTTTTTGTTAAATTGGGTAACCTTTATCTGTCAATTGTGTTGAAGTGAAGATTACATATCTATCTGTCAAAATATGTAAAAAAATAAGAAAAAAAAGAACTTTCCAGGGGGTGTACTTACCTTTTCACATGACTGTAACTCAGTCACTAAAAACGTTATGGAAAAGGGTTGTGTGTCAGTGTTAATGACCATTAGCGGCCGACACTTTAGAGAAATGAGAGGCGTTTTGTAATCGCTTAATCCATAATGTTTATTGACCTTGTTGAACATACAGTGGTGTCCATAATTATTGGCTCCATTGAAAAAGATGAGCAAAAAATACTGTATAAAATAATAATATAAATACTGAGCTATATTGTTTTTTTACTTATATTCTTTTATACTAATACAATTGCTCAGAGAAAGATATTTTGTTTAATAAATAATTTTTAAAAAACCCAAAAAGATAGGGGTCAAAATAATTGGCAGCCCTGTTTTCAGTACTCCAGCACCCGCTCCTTGCGAGGATAATGACCCTGAGCCTTTTTCATGCATCTGTATCGGAATGCAGACACATCTTGTAGTATTAGCAGTGCTACGACGCAATTTGGCAAGGACTACTGCCAATGGCCAATGAGCACTCACCATGTGAGAACAAACAAGGGAAGGTGATGGAAGACAGATCGGTGGAGCTGTGGAGAGAACCCAGCTGCCTTTTCAATATTACCTGTGCGTCCTACCATAACAGAAACCCCAAAGATAAAAGGCAGGAATTAAAAAGCGTCTGCCCTTCAGCAAGATATTAGCATTGAATAGAATGTCCATATTGTCCACGTCTGCCCAACCATCCATATTCTGCATGTTTCTTTTGAATGCTTCTGCACATAATAATAATGAGTCACACTAATAAACCAGCCCGCTCTTTGCACGTCTTCATTTTTTCCCCTACAACAACCTGAGAAACGCAGCATCAGCTAGGGAGTCATTGTGTAACGTGAGCACCGACAACCGAGAAACGCAGGATCAACTTGGGAGTCATCGTGTAACGTGAGCACCCACATCCTGGGTTTTCCGGATGGGACGAAATTAAAGATTTGGGGCAAGGAAATCAGGAAATGTGAGCATGCTCAAGTTCTAACGATTTTATAAGTTGTGTAGTGTATACCCAGCACTAACCTATAGTGTAACCATGAGTAATTACAATACATGTTACACTGTACGTTAATAATTACACAGTGACAAGAGCACAGTGGTACCAAGTGTGACCTAATGTGTCTAGCTGGATATCTCTATTGTCTCTATACAGGTAGTTTAGTGCTATTCAATGTTTGTTCTGTAAATCACGACACAGACAATACTTCCTTTACCAGAGCCAAAATACGACTGCGTTGAATGTAACACTTACAGTTGTCGTGACGTGGTTTTAAACATTAATCTCAGTAGGGTTGCAAAGAGTCCGAAACTTTCCGGTAAATTTCAGGAATTGTCCGTACATTTTCCATGGGAAGTTAAGCCTTGGAATTTGGGGAATTTTGCTTAAATTCATCCAAAAAGTTATCTTATAACAGTGAACCTTTTTTTGTGGGATACACATAAGGCAATTCTAGGTCTTGTGGCATATTTTGGATAAACTATCCCCAATTCAATGGAATTGCAACCTTCTGCATGCACAGTGCACTCTTCCATCACATGTACAGCTGATTCTCAAGATCTTGCACACTAATACTACTACACTGTCTGAGCCAAGGACTACATGCTTTCTGGTAGGTTTTGATTACAATACTGGGTGGGGTGAATATATTTTATATGACATACATGATTTTTTGTTAACTAGTAAATAGTAGCCTACTAACTATTTATCTGTACATGGAATTGTATTTGGTTTAAAAAAATAAATAATCTAATCTATACAGCAAAATGCCACGGGCATGTGTGGAGACATTTCACTGCAGCTAATGTAGAAGAAAAAGCTGTGTACATTTGCAAATACTGTGCCAAATCATATGTGAAGAATGCAACAAAGATGCAGATTCATCTGGCCAAGTGCATAAAGTTCCCTCAGCGCTCACAACAAGCAACCTCTGACAAAAGTCCCTCTACTTCTATTCGAGGTGAAAATGATGAATCAGACACCTTATCGATACCAACAGCTCATGGTCCTCCTGGAATCAGAAGTTTTTTTGACTCAATGGAGGAACGTAGTCAGAGATGCTGATGAATGTCTGTGTATGCAACTGGTTCACCTCTGAAGCTCACAGGCAATGTGTATTGGAAGAGATTTCTGAATGTTCTTCGCCCAGCATGCACCCCTCCACACAGACATGCTTTATCTACTCATTTGCTGGATGCAGAGTTCAACAGAGTTCAAGTGAAGGTCAAGCAAATCATAGAGAAAGCAGACTGTATTGCAATCATCTCCACCCCTCAACAAGTATTCTACAACAGCACAGACACAAGGGACAACAGACACACTGGTCTCTACATTGCAGATGAGCTGAAGGCAGTCATCAATGACCTTGGACCACAGAAGGTATTTGCACTGGTGACAGACAATGCTGCTAACATGAAGGCTGCTTGGTCTAAAGTGGAGGAGTCCTACCCTCACATCACACCCATTGGCTGTGCTGCTCATGCATTGAATCTGCTCCTCAAGGACATCATGGTACTGAAAACAATGGATACACTCTACAAGAGAACCAAGGAAATGGTTAGGAATGTGAAGGGTCATCAAGTTATAGCAGCAATCTACCTCACCAAGCAAAGTGAGAAGAATAAGAGCACCACATTGAAGCTGCCCAGCGACACCCGTTGGGGTGGTGTTGTCATCATGTTTGACAGTCTCCTGGAGGGGAAGGAGTCTCTCCAAGAAATGGCCATATCACAGTCTGCCGATATGGACAGCCCCATCAAGAGGATCCTCCTGGATGATGTATTTTGTGAGAGAGTGGTAAGCAGCCTGAAACTCCTGAAACCTATAGCAGTAGCCATTGCACGGATTGAGGGAGACAATGCCATCCTGTCTGATGTTCAGACTCTGCTTGCAGATGTAAGAGAAGAAATCCGTACTGCCCTGCCCACTTCACTGTTGCTCCAAGCAGAGGAAACTGCAGTTCTGAAATACATCAAAAAGCGTGAAGACTTCTGCTTGAAGCCCATACACGCTGCAGCGTACATTTTGGACCCCAAGTATGCTGGCAAGAGCATCCTGTCTGGTGCAGAGATCAACAAGGTCTATGGTGTCATCACTACCGTGTCTCGCCAGCTTGGCCTGGATGAAGGCAAGGTTCTTGGCAGTCTGGCCAAGTACACTTTCAAGCA
Source organism: Thymallus thymallus (assembly GCA_023634145.1). Lineage (NCBI taxonomy): Eukaryota > Metazoa > Chordata > Actinopteri > Salmoniformes > Salmonidae > Thymallus > Thymallus thymallus. Next base: position 32,081,514 of record CM042406.1, read on the forward strand.
AAGGCTTTGGGATGGAGATGCAATATGGCAGTCGTGCCAACATATCTCATCAGCCACCTGGTGGAAGGGACTTTGTGGATCTGAGGCTGTTTCCCCTGTTGCCTCCATCATCCTCCAAATCCCACCAACATCAGCCGCCTCAGAGCGCAACTGGTCCTTGTTTGGGAACACACACACCAAAGCACGCAACAGGCTGACCAATACAAGGGTTAAAATATTGGTGGCCATCCGGGCAAATTTGAGGCTTTTTGAGCCTGACAACGAGCCATCCTCAACAAGGTTGGAAAGTGACAGAAAGTGACCCCCTCAATGTCCACAAGTTGTGGACATTGAGGGGGTCCAGGGAGAAGACAAGGAAGCCTGAGAGGAAGACAACCAAAGCTTTAGTTTCTAATTTTACAGATGTATGTTGAAAACATTTTAGGGAGATGCGATGGATCATTGGGGATCATTCAATATTCCCTTTCTTTTGTTGTTCAGTGAAATCATCCCATGTGAAGAGACAACTTATTTAATTAAAGTTAAATTCGTAACTAAATCGTTTTTTTTAATTTCTGTTGGAAGGATTTCATAATTTGCAATTATGTCTACTTATGATAAGGTACAAGGTTTATATTTCTGTCTCCATATGATATGGTAAATATATCCAATGCAAAAAACATCTACATTTAAATGGTATGAATATTAATTTGCATATATTTCCGTTAATTCCCATATATTCCCGTTAATTCCCAAATATTCCCATTAATTCCCACGGAAAGTTTCCACCTCTGAATATTCCCCAAAATGTGCAAGCCTAAATCTGTGGACTGTTATCTCTAATTAACTAGCTATGTTTAATTGTTACCCAATTTAAATTAATCAAGTCACAATTAACTCATCAGGATTACAGGAACCACGGGAGTGGTTGTTTAATCAGTCAAATTATTAATCATAACCTCGTATCATATCATAATTCTGAACGTCGTATCCTCCTTGCATCTGGGGCAGAGACATAATACTTTGGTATATTTAGAAACTACTCTCTCAGTAATTATATTCTTTGCACACGAACCGCCGCCCCTTTGGATTAAGAAATCATGAATGTATTTATGTGTAAATGTCTTGGTTCTTCGTGTATTTCTGTCGGAACCAGGCCTTCTTGGAAAGGGGGTTGGTTGGGTCTTTACGTGGCACGCTTGTAAGGCTCTGATTATCCACAAGATGTTACAATGTCCTTCTTCTTAGTTGCCCGGTCTCCAATGACTTGTCATGTTGTCAAAACTACAGATTTATTCTACTTCCATTCGCTCTAGAAGATGATAGTTTGAAGGTTCGAATCCAGACTTTATCACAACCAGGCTGTGATTGGGGGTCCCATAGGGTGGTGCACAATTGGCCCAGTGTTGTCCAAGTTTGGCCGGTGTAGGCCATCATTGTAAATAAGAATTTGTTCTTAACTGACTTGCATGGTTAAATAAAAAAAAAATACTTTACTCAGGACAGCTAATCAGCCGTACCAGTGATTGTCCGGTAGGTGACTTTATTGTCTCTACCTCGTGTTGAAATTCAGGGTTCAAACCACTTTGAACGTGATCTGCAGCTCGACGTCTTTCTGGTCTCATATGTTCATTCTTATCCAATCCTTTTATAACAGGTTCCGTCAGGCTGACACACTCTCTGAGGCGTCGCTACTTACTGTGCGAAGTTTATAGATAGTAAATGATCTCTTATGTCTCCTGAAATCACATTCCTATCTTATTTTTCATATTATATGCTCAACGTATTGGATGGAAAGTTTACATTTACAGGGGGTATACTTTGCAAGTCACAAAATAACAACCTATTTGACATTATTGTTCTATAGACCTCCTTTGACCATTCCCCATGTTCTTATGTTAGAAATATTGTTCCAGTATTCACTTTTTGAACGTGTTAAGAGTTTTGGCGGAAAAGTCTGTTAGCAAAGACAATTCCTTTGGTTAATACTGGAGGGGGAGACCTAAATCCTCTCTCCTTTAATTTACAACAGGACGTGAGGTGTCAAACCCCCACAGGACAGTCATGACACAGTATATATGCACTTACATCTCTATGGACAATACAGTAGTCTACCAGATCCACAATGGCTCCACTCGTAGTTTGAGTTTCACACTCAAGGGTGACTGTGAACATCATTACAGCTGCTCCTGCTGCTCTCTCTCTCTGTGTATGTGTGTGTGTGTGTGTGGGTGTGTGTGTGTGTGAGTGACTCACAGATGTTGTTTGTTGTTGCTAGCCAGTTTAACAGCTCTCCACTCATTATGTAACTCCCATGCAGCCATGTCCTTGAGCACGAGGGCTAAGGTTAATTCACTATGAATACAGCACGCCATTGAATGTGATGCTCCACAGAAGTTCGCCTGCTAGCCATGGGGTCTATACATTCTGTTGGGTCGTGTCTACAACACGAGGATGCTCTCTTACAAAACCTCTTTCTGCTCTCTAATAAAACCTCTTTCTGTTCTCTAATAAAACCTCTTTCTGCTCTCTAATAGAACCTCTTTCTGCTCTCTAATAAAACCTCTTTCTGTTTTCTAATAAAACCTCTTCCTGCTCTCATATAAAACCTCTTTCTGTTCTCTAATAGAACCTCTTTCTGCTCTCTAATAAAACCTCTTTCTGTTCTCTAATAAAACCTCTTTCTGCTCTCATATAAAACCTCTTTCTGTTCTCTTATAAAAACCTCATTCTGCTCTCTAATAAAACCTCTTTCTGTTCTCTAATAAAACCTCTTTCTGCTCTCATATAAAACCTCTTTCTGTTCTCTTATAAAAACCTCTTTCTGTTGTCTTATAAAAACCTCTTTCTGCTCTCTAATAAAACCTCTTTCTGTTCTCTAATAAAACCTCTTTCTGCTCTCATATAAAACCTCTTTCTGTTCTCTTATAAAAACCTCTTTCTGCTCTCTAACCTTTCTGTTCTCTAATAAAACCTCTTTCTGTTCTCTAATAAAACCTCTTTCTGCTCTCATATAAAACCTCTTTCTGTTCTCTAATAGAACCTCTTTCTGCTCTCTAATAAAACCTCTTTCTGTTCTCTAATAAAACCTCTTTCTGCTCTCATATAAAACCTCTTTCTGTTCTCTTATAAAAACCTCTTTCTGCTCTCTAATAAAACCTCTTTCTGTTCTCTAATAAAACCTCTTTCTGCTCTCATATAAAACCTCTTTCTGTTCTCTTATAAAAACCTCTTTCTGTTCTCTTATAAAAACCTCTTTCTGCTCTCTAATAAAACCTCTTTCTGCCCTCTAATAAAACCTATTTGAAACACATAAACCTTGGCAGAGTACATCCTGTTCTTGCCATGCCATGGACGTGATAAATGAGGACATTCATATTCAAGGATTGAGAAGGGCTTTGTAGCGACTGTCAGTCCTATGTGGAAAATGACTATTCTTCATCAAACAATTTAGTCTCTTTACTCTGTTTTGTATGGTTTTGCCCATGATTAAAATACAGTGCATGTTCAACAGATTAATGTACAGTAAGCTAATTGTGCTGATGCCATGTTGATTTGGTGTGCCTTCCAAATGGCACCTTATTCACTATACTGTATTACTTTTGACCAGGGCTCTGGTCAAACGTAGTGCACTATATAGGGAATAGGGTGCTGTTTGTAATGCATTCATGATTTGCCAATCTGGGTTTGTTGCTTTTTCATGTCGCTCTCATGTTATATGTGTTCAAATGAGAAAATATACACTCTCAGAGAACATGTCATAATAAATGGGACGTTTTAAATTGACCGAGTGCCAAAATCCACAGCCGATAATTTCTTTACTCAGCGGCAAAAAAACGTCTAAATTATTAAACAAATTACTATGATTAAATTAATTATTTCATACCTGTGCAGCTGTGCAGAGCACCATTTACATTTAGCTGAAGATATGAAGTATTCAATTGTAAAACGTAATGTGGTGTTACTGTAATGATATACTGTAAAACGTAATGTGGTGTTACTGTAGTGATATACTGTAAAACGTAATGTGGTGTTACTGTAATGATATTCTGTAAAACGTAATGTGGTGTTACTGTAGTGATATACTGTAAAACGTAATGTGGTGTTACTGTAGTGATATGCTGTAAAACGTAATGTGGTGTTACTGTAGTGATATACTGTAAAACGTAATGTGGTGTTACTGTAGTGATATACTGTAAAACGTAATGTGGTGTTACTGTAGTGATATACTGTAAAACGTAATGTGGTGTTACTGTATTGATATTCTGTAAAACATAATGTGGTGTTACTGTAGTGATATACTGTAAAAAGTAATGTGGTGTTACTGTAGTGATATACTGTAAAACGTAATGTGGTGTTACTGTAATGATATACTGTAAAACGTAATGTGGTGTTACTGTAGTGATATACTGTAAAACGTAATGTGGTGTTACTGTAGTGATATACTGTAAAACGTAATGTGGGGTTACTGTAATGATATACTGTAGTGATATACTGTAAAACGTAATGTGGTGTTACTCTATTGATATTCTGTAAAACATAATGTGGTGTTACTGTAGTGATATGCTGTAAAACGTAATGTGGTGTTACTGTAGTGATATACTCTAAAACGTAATGTGGTGTTACTGTAGTGATATACTGTAAAACGTAATGTGGTGTTACTGTAATGATATACTGTAGTGATATACTGTAAAACGTAATGTGGTGTTACTGTAGTGATATACTGTAGTGATATACTGTAAAACGTAATGTGGTGTTACTGTAGTGATATACTGTAAAACTTAATGTGGTGTTACTGTAGTGATATACTGTAAAACGTAATGTGGTGTTACTGTAGTGATATACTGCAGTGATATACTGTAAAACGTAATGTGGTGTTACTGTAGTGATATACTGTAAAATGTAATGTGGTGTTACTGTAATGATATACTGTAGTGATATACTGTAAAACGTAATGTGGTGTTACTGTAATGATATACTGTAGTGATATACTGTAAAACGTAATGTGGTGTTACTGTAGTGATATACTGTAAAACGTAATGTGGTGTTACTGTAATGATATACTGCAGTGATATACTGTAAAACGTAATGTGGTGTTACTGTAGTGATATACTGTAGTGATATACTGTAAAACGTAATGTGGTGTTACTGTAGTGATATACTGTAAAACGTAATGTGGTGTTACTGTAGTGATATGCTGTAAAACGTAATGTGGTGTTACTGTAGTGATATACTGTAAAACATAATGTGGTGTTACTGTAGTGATATGCTGTAAAACGTAATGTGGTGTTACTGTAGTGATATACTCTAAAACGTAATGTGGTGTTACTGTAGTGATATACTGTAAAACGTAATGTGGTGTTACTGTAGTGATATACTGTAAAACGTAATGTGGTGTTACTGTAGTGATATACTGTAAAACGTAATGTGGTGTTACTGTAGTGATATACTGTAAAACGTAATGTGGTGTTACTGTATTGATATACTGTAAAACGTAATGTGGTGTTACTGTAGTGATATACTGTAAAACGTAATGTGGTGTTACTGTAGTGATATACTGTAAAACGTAATGTGGTGTTACTGTAGTGATATACTGTAAAACGTAATGTGGAGTTACTGTAGTGATATACTGTGTGTGACAGATATCTATAAAACAACTGTTTGTGTCCCCCTTGGCCTCTGGTCTGGAGGCAAAGATTACATAATTTCTGCAACATGTTCAGTCTGTCGATCAGTCTCACGCCACTATACTACCTCATATAGCTCTTCTCTTCAGTGTGTCCTGTAGGGTAATGTCTTCAGTGTGTGTTCTGTAGGGTAATGTCTTCAGTGTGTGTCCTGTAGGGTAATGTCTTCAGTGTGTGTCCTGTAGGGTAACGTCTTTAGTGTGTGTCCTGTAGGGTAACGTCTTTAGTGTGTGTCCTGTAGGGTAATGTCTTCAGTGTGTCCTGTAGGGTAACATCTTCAGTGTGTGTCCTGTAGGGTAATGTCTTCAGTGTGTCCTGTAAGGTAACATCTTCAGTGTGTGTCCTGTAGGGTAACGTCTTCAGTGTGTCCTGTAGGGTAACGTCTTCAGTGTGTCCTGTAGGGTAATGTCTTCAGTGTGTGTCCTGTAGGGTAATGTCTTCAGTGTGTGTCCTATAGGGTAATGTCTTCAGTGTGTCCTGTAGGTTAACATCTTTAGTGTGTCCTGTAGGGTAACGTCTTCAGCAGCCAGCTCTAGGCTGTGTGTTGTTCCATCCCCCCTAGAAGAGGCCCCGGGGCTGTGTGTCTGTCTGTGTGTGTGTGTCTGTGTCTGTGTGTGTCTGCCTGCGGGTGTGCGTGCCTGTGTGTAGTTGATGCCTGTTGGTGATGACTCATACATACAACACCTCTCTATATGTGCATGTCAGGCATCCTCCATTTCACAAATCCCTCCTCCTCCTCCTCCTCCTCTTCCTGCAGAGATTGTGATTACAGGGAAGGGAACTAGGACAGGGAAGAGAGAAGGGTAGCTAGGAAGATAATCCCTAGCACAGGACTCATTACTTGCTGTAGGTCTGGGCACCAGTGTATGCCACTGGATAATGAGGACTTATATCTGTGACAGCTGAGCAGCTCTTGCAGCAGAGGTAGCAGAGTTTGCGGGGGATGGAGAGGAGAGATGACAGAGGAGAGGAGAGAGAGAGAGAGAGAGAGAGAGAGAGAGAGAGAGAGAGAGAGAGAGAGAGAGAGAGAGAGAGAGAGAGAGAGAGAGAGAGAGAGAGAGAGAGAGAGAGAGAGAGAGAGAGAGAGAGAGAGAGAGAGAGAGAGAGAGAGAGAGAGAGAGAGAGAGAGAGAGAGAGAGAGATGCCCACCAGGAATATGGGGACGTTACTCTGTTATATTGGTAATGAAAATAGCTCTCTCTATTGCTCCCTCTTTTCCATCTCTCTCTCTTCTTTACATCCCTCCCACTTCCGCCCCGCGTCACACTCTACCCAAAGTGAAGCCATTAAGGCCTGGGGGCCATCTGTTAACGCAGCCCCTTGTATTTAGCCCCAGCGTAAGTGCAAGCGTGTTTTTAATAAATTCCTCTGTCGTAACCGTGTAATCTTTATTACCACTCTTTTCTACATGTCAGGGCCATCGGAGACCAGCTAGTACATGTATTTCAGCAAAGTGCTTTGCCTTGCTTGTATGCTTAAACTAGCGATGAACGGCTACAACAATAGCACTCAGTTTTAATTGTGTTTTAAAATGCATAGAAGCCATTGTGATGGCTGTTGTTGAAGACGTAATAAGACAAAGACCTGGGCTAACTTTGGAAACTTGGAAGAGAACCTCGGTTAACTCCACTGCAACTTCTCAGAAAACCCCAGAAGGACCTACGGCTAACTTTAAAAGCCTACCTCTGTGAAAACTATTGATGTGCAGTACTGTGCAGCTCTGATTTGGAGACTTCAATTTAGTTCAATGCTAATGTCCATCTGAAATATTTCAGGCTTTAGTTTTCCAGAAACATAATAATAATAATAGCAGCAACACTGATTTCTATGACTTTACACCGTTTCTATGGAAGACCAAGTGTATTAGGAATCATTCACAGATTTGCACCTGATAAAAACGGGGAGCAGCACCCAATGTAGAGACCCCAGCCCCACACCCAGGTAATTGAATGCTCTCAGGTAATATACTTGAAACCAGTTAACTTCCGTCTCACCATAACAGTGTGGGTGCTGCATCACCACCCAGTCTGTCTCCAGACCTTTTCACTCCAAGGGCTAATCGAGTTTATTGGCCAGGTGTGTTTCAGCAAACTTCTAGATCAACAGGCAGGCACCCGAGCTAGCCGGATCACAGAGCGCCTGGTTGGCTTTGTCGGAGGATCTCAACTTAATCAGACGGGGCGCTGGCCAAAGGGGGGCACACTCCATTGACTGGAGAAGTCGTTGCCCATACTTGTCACCGTTTCACCGACTTTTGAGTTTTTGCAGGCGGGAGCAGTAACGGTGAAAGGGAAATGGAGCTCTGTTCATTCAGTGTCTGGTTCTTATTCACAGACGTGCCACAGACGGGGAAACATGCTGTTAGCACTGGGATTATCGTGTTTTGCAGACCCAGGTTTCTAGAGCACAATGACTGTGTTAGCCCGCCGAGCCAAAGGCCAGTCATTGCAAAGAAATGTCTTACAATTGTACAGTAGTAAGACATTTCTGTTACAACCTCGGACAACATTTTCCTGGGAAGCCCAATTCCCCATTCAACCACTGACGAAATACCCTCACAACGATCTCATACTGTGTTCCTAATACACAATTTAATTGAACACAGACTAATCGTCATTACAATTTCTTCACGGGAACCTAGTAAAATTATGTTGTAGTGTATGTAGTGTAGCTAGCCACTGAATGGCTCTGAATTCACTGTCAGCATGCAGTCAAAGCTATAACCACTTTTGGAGCTAACTAGGGCTCTCAAATCGTATCCAGATGTTGACAGCAGATGGGAGTTGTATTCATAACATTGCTAAGTTAGCTAGCTAATATACATTTTGAGAAAACAAGTTATATTAAGTGGCTAGCTAGCTAGCGTTAGCAACGTTTGGTGGTCAATAAGACTGAGAGCTAGCTAACCAGCTGAGCTAGCAAACAATGTAACAAAAGTACAATTTCAGATTCAAACAATGCTTCATCAACAGACTGCATTTCTGGAATCACAGAAGCTAGTATTCCTGGTGCACTGTTCAATTATTTAGCCCTTTAAACATTAAAGAAAACACTCTGTTTTTACCATAGCCCTCACTGGCTTTCATGTGATTTGAACGTCAGCTTGTCTGAGGAATTGCTCAACGACAGTTGAATCCATTGGGCCAGGGTTTAGCGAAGGGTCAGTTGAAATGGAACTGCTTCGAGGTTATGGGAAAATTATTAGACCAAGGTGAGGACACAACCGTTCAACTGACACAAGACTGAATCCAAACATTACCCTGTTCTATTGTCAACATGACTAGCTACGTTTGATAAAATACGATATTACAGTACTAGGCTTTCACAATGCAATTCAGGGAAACTGATCATCATTTTGGTGCACATAGTTCAGTCATGAGTGCACTCAGGTTTGTGTGCCGCGGCAAATTTTCTTCACAACAGACAAACAGGCTCGTTCTGTTCAGAACAAACAAGGGTATGACACCACGTCATCTTGTAACTGTACATCAAACATAGTGATCATTAAAGTTGACACTGCATATGACATGAGTTTTATGATATGGAAATGTGAAGTGCAAATTTGGACTCAGTGTTTAGCTGACTTGTAAGATACCAAAGCATATTATAATACTCAAAGTCTCATCTTTCAAAATACATAGAGTCCTCGTAATTTACAGCATTTGCCTCATTCAGAAAACAAAAAGTTATCCAATCAGCGGGAGGGATTGGGGCAACTTCAGAAACATTGGTACAGTATCATATTATACGTAGGCTAAAACGTTGGTTTGGAGTGTATGTTAAGATAAAGTTGTGAGAATTTTATAATGACGGGTCTATCCTTAATAAAAGCATAGGCTGTATAGAGGCGGTGCTACAGTAGTTTCCCCAAAATTCATAATGAAGTGTCTCGAAATTCTGGTGACACTGATGATTACTAATGCATGACACTGATTATTAATGGTGCTATTTAAAACATAATAAAGAGATAATTGCAGTCGTACTCTGACATTTCACCATCCTCTCTGCATATTCTTCCCCTTCACATGAGTGCAAAATGATTAAACGTACAAAAAGAAAAACCCTCAACCAGCGAAGCTCCATCTGCCTCTGAAAAGCCCCAATTATTGTTAGTTTAGGCATTTCATCTATAGCCTGCTATTTATTTATTTCCCCTGGTTATAAGATATGAAATGGATTCTGAAGCATTTTGGTGTAAGCTGCTCTACCATAACATCGTAATCTTCTTAAAAATGAGTGCTTGAAATGGGCACCAGTTGGGAGGCAAGGAGAAGAGGAGAGAAAGCAGCAGATCAAATGTAAAGAATGATTTATATAAGATGAATGACACATTCCTAGTCAAGCCCCCTGACTGAGCTGATACATCCTAGTCAAGCCCCCTGACTGAGCTGATACATCCTAGTCAAGCCCCCTGACTGAGCTGATACATCCTAGTCAAGCCCCCTGACTGAGCTGATACATCCTAGTCAAGCCCCCTGACTGAGCTGATACATCCTAGTCAAGCCCCCTGACTGAGCTGATACATCCTAGTCAAGCCCCCTGACTGAGCTGATACATCCTAGTCAAGCCCCCTGACTGAGCTGATACATCCTAGTCAAGCCCCCTGACTGAGCTGATACATCCTAGTCAAGCCCCCTGACTGAGCTGCTACATCCTAGTCAAGCCCACTGACTGAGCTGATACATCCTAGTCAAGCCCCCTGACTGAGCTGATACATCCTAGTCAAGCCCCCTGACTGAGCTGATACATCCTAGTCAAGCCCCCTGACTGAGCTGCTATATCCTAGTCAAGCCCCCTGACTGAGCTGATGAATCATAGTCAAGCCCCCTGACTGAGCTGATACATCCTAGTCAAGCCCCCTGACTGAGGTGATGAATCATAGTCAAGCCCTCTGACTATGAAGTGATAAATCCTAGTCAAGCCCCCTGAATATCAAGTGTATTTTCGGTCTCTCTGTGTGTGTGTCACGAGTGTGTGTGTTGGGAGACCAAGGCGCAGCGCAGGGATAATAGTTCGACATTGTTTTATTATACTACGTAATAATAAATACTATGTATAAACAAAACATAAGACGAACTATACAAAAACGAAAACAAACACTATAGGAAAAAACGTCACGTTAACAAAACACACTAATTAACGGACGTAAAGAAAACACACTTACTTTTACCGTGACTGCGAATTAGAACGACAACATCAACAATGACCCACACCCGAGTGAAGGACAGACTCAACAAATATGAGACAATGCGGTGCAGCTGCCTCTAATTAGGGATCCAACCCAAACCCCACACAGAAACAGAAAAGAACGACACTGTCAGACTCTGACCATAGCTACATAGAGAAGCAAATAGGCTTCTCTATGGTCAGAGCCTGACAGTGTGTCATACTTTTCCTTCAATTCGCAAGAGGGTAAAGAAAGCATCCGAGTGAAACAGCGCCCCTCTGTCTCTGTATGTGTAGGCCATCTATCTGATGTTGTCTGGTCAAAAACAATATGACATTGTTGACATCTGTAGCATTGAATGCAAGTGAAGTCAACCAATGATAAAAAATAAATAAAATAATTGCCAATCAGCGTTGAGCTAAACTGAGTGAGCTCAACTGTGGATGGTCCTGGCATCACTCCTATCAAATCGCATCGAGAGCAAACGTCATTGACAGAAACAACTTGAATTGTTGCATCTCGTTGGGTTGTTGTCCTCCGGTGGCTAGCTAGCTAAAATCGGCCCTTTCCTAAATTAGCCATTGATGGAGATAGGGATCTGGACTTGTAGTTTTACTTAATTCTCCGTACTGGCCAATGATTATAACAGCGATTCTGATCCAACAATTAATTCATACATTGTGGCCCTGGCCTGAGAGGTTGGGAGTTAAATATATAGCTAGATGTAGAAGGCTAATGTTAACTAGCTGGCTCATCGTTGCCTATGAAACGAAGTTAGGCTAGTGAGCAAGCAATAAAGCGTGTGCTGTATGACAGAGTGATAGACAGTTTCAGCAACATTTGAGAGTGGGATGGCATTGTCGTTTCTCTACAAGTAGGGTGAGTCAACATGTTTTTTCTACTTACACACACACACACACATCCCAGAAACCCTAGACCCACTCCAATTTGCATACCGCCCCAACAGATCCATAGATGGCGCAATCTCTATTGCACTCCAAGCTGCCCTTTCCCACCTGGACAAAATGAACACCTACGTGAGAATGCTATTCATTGACTACAGGTCAGTGTTCAACACCATAGTGCCCTCAAAGCTCATCACTAAGCTAAGGACCTTAGGACTGAACACCTCCCTCTGCAACTGGATCCTGGACTTCCTGACCGGCCGCCCCAGCTGGTAAGGATAGGTAACAACACATCTGCCACACTGATCCTCAACACGGGGGCCCCTCAGCGGTGCGTGCTCAGTCCCCTCCTGTACTCCCTGTTCACCCACGACTGAATGGCCAAGCACGGCTCCAACACCATCATTAAGTTTACTGACGACACAACAGTGGTAGGCCTGATCACCGACAACGATGAGACAGCCTATTCTGTTGTGCCAGGATAACAACCTCTCCCTCAACGTGATCAAGACAAAGGAGATGATCATGGACTACAGGAAAAGGAGGGCCGAGCACGTCCCCATTCTCACCAACGGGGCTGGTTGAGAGCTTCAAATTCCTCAGCGTCCACATAACCAACAAACTATCATGGTCACACACCAAGACAATCATGAAGAGGGCACGACAACACCTATTCCCTCTCAGGAGACATGGGTCCTCAGATCCTCAAAAAGTTCTACAGCTGCACCATCGAGAGCATCCTGACTGGTTGCATTAATGCCTGGTATGGCAACTGCTCGGCCTCCGACCGCAAGGCACTACAGAGGGTAGTGCGTACGGCCCAGTACATCACTGGGGCCAAGCTTCCTGCCATCCAGGATCTCTATACCAGGCGGTGTCAGAGGAAGGTTCTAAAAATTGCCAAAGACTCCAGTCACCCGAGTCATAGACTGTTCTCTCTGCTACCGCAAGGCAAGTGGTACCGGAGCACCAAGTCTAGGTTCAGCTTTTACCCCCAAGCCATAAGACTCATGAACAGCTAATCAAATGGCTACCCAGACTATTTACATTGACCCCCCCACTTTCTTAACACTTATTTTTCTTAAAATTGCATTGTTGGTTAAGGGCTTGTAAGTAAGCATTTCACTGTAAGGTCTACACCTGTTATATTCGGGCCTGTGACAAATAACATTTGATTTGATTTTTGATTTGATTTGACACGCACACACAGAAATCAGAACCATGGACAGCTACATCATATTTAGCTTACGTTGATTGGACTGAATCGTTTTTGGTATATTTTAGTTGTCACTGTATTAGACTAAGCATAGGTGATTTGATGATGTTGAAATGTTAAAGTTGAAATGGTGCTGGAATAGTGGAGGCAGCCCCTGTTTTCTTTGCGAATTGCCGGTAACTCTCCATGGTTTTAAATCAATAGTTGTTTAGTGGTCCGAAAATGTCATTAACATTAACTTGCTTGACCGTGCTGTAGGTCATGTAACTGTTTTTTACATGCAATATGCTTTGTGGACTTCACTGGACAGAGGTTGCTCTCCGGTTTTGTGTTGAAACGAAGGTATGGTTGAATTTATTTAGCCACTGTGACTTATTATTGTCGCAGCCTTTAAGGCCTATATATCACGGTATCTGAACTAACAGGTTATAGAGCAAACAACGCAATTATCACAATACATAGGTTGTAAAATGGCTTAGTTTTCCTGACTTCCCCAGTGATTTTACCCAGGCACCACTACTGCTCTACGGATAGTTTTGTCACAAAACGTTGAATAGCAAGTGTGCGTACTCTGGTTTTGGCACTTGCGCGCTAGCCAACAACCGGTATAGTGTGGGTAGACTAGTCTACGTGATGAGATTATTATGGATAAGAGCGATAATATTTTTATTTGTCGAACAGCAGTCATGCATCGATCATCATGTCACCAGAATAAGACCCTCGATATTTATTGGAAAGTAGCGTCAAGATCATCGCCATGCACTTTCATCTGCATGGCTACAGTTATTTCATCTGTAGCCTAATACCGGGCGGCAGGTAGCCTAGCGGTTAGAGCGTTGGGCCAGTAACCGAAAGGTCGCTGATCCGAATACCCAAGCCGACAAGTTGAAAAACCTGTCGATGTGTCCTTGAGCAAGAACCCTCATTTGCTCCAGGGGCCGACCCTGTAGGTAGGCCATCATTGTAAATAAGAATTTGTTCTTAACTGGCTTGCCTAGTTAAATAAAGGTTCAATAAATAATAAACGACATGGTTTACTTAGTGGGAGGACCACACACCATATCACCACGTGACCTCAAGTTTACATCGATATGATGGTTATTCTATAAATATTTGTGCATGAAGGGGTTTCCAGTTCCATTTCTCGCATAATTAATTTTACTGACACAAAAAGATCCCACCATGTCGAATGAACAAATTGGCATTTCTAAAATTGTACCCGAAACTTCCTGTTTCCATCACAGCTGTCATGATTATTATTTTTTATATATACTTTACTCGCATAAGAACTGTGGATGAAAACGTGGTTTATGAGGTGATAAATGTGGTCCTTGTGATCAGCACTGGGGAACTGGAGGCTAATCTACAGAGGATGGCTATTCCTCTCTAAAGGCTTCTATGACCAAGGCTCTGTGTGTTTAATCCTGGGCTGTTCGTTAAGTATGGCATTAAAGATGGCTCCCAGCCTAATTAGCGAAACACTAATTTATCCCCACCAGTATTAATTTATGAAAAAGAGAGAATATATTTGGAGAGAGAGCGAGAGAGGGGAAAAAAACGGCAACACAGAAATTGTGAAAGTGCTATCATCACCCAGTCATGCAACGCCAGTAGACGGAGAAATCCCCAGTTGAGACGAACATGAAATGTGGCACGGATGGAGCTATTCACTCTGCAGCTTTACTGCCATTTTCCACATTGAAAGAGATTGTCATCATGAATATAAAAAAAAATAACCCAGTTACAAGTAGCATTGTATAGAAATAGAGTTAAAGACAGTTAAATTATACATTATTATTCATTATTATAAATTAGTTTTAGCAGTGCTTTTTGGGTTCGAAGAATGGTTTTGTATTATCTTGCAGAAACATCCCGGGAACATTTGGAGCACTTGCATAACACGTGTGTAGTCAAAATGAAACGACCCTGGTAACAACTTCGAATTAGCATAATACTGTTCAATGGAACAATGGAGTGTTTTAAGATTCAATACAATGTACTTTATTGGCCCATTTACATGGAAATTCATTTTGTGACATCATCAAACAAATACACAAACACAACACAGTATATTACATGCAGTATGGGAAACTAGAAAGTTAGTACACAAGTCACAAATTTACATTTTCACATATTCAAAGTCTCTGCTGCCTCCTGTCCAACAGTGTATTGGGCCTGCATCTGTCCTATGGCCCACTGTTCAACATCCTGCATCTGTCCTATGGCCCACTGTTCAACATCCTACATCTGTCCTATGGCCCACTGTTCAACATCCTGCATCTGTCCTATGGCCCACTGTTCAACATCCTACATCTGTCCTAGGCCCACTGTTCAACATCCTACATCTGTCCTATGGCCCACTGTTCAACATCCTACATCTGTCCTATGGCCCACTGTTCAACATCCTACATCTGTCCTATGGCCCACTGTTCAACATCCTACATCTGTCCTAGGCCCACTGTTCAACATCCTACATCTGTCCTATGGCCCACTGTTCAACATCCTTTATCTCCTTCCTGAGGGCAGCAGCTCAAAGAATGTGAGTGGGATCCTCTATGATTCTCTTGGCCGATTATGGACTGTCAGTCCTTGCATCCATTGCTCAGCTCCGTCCCTCAGCTTACTAAACATTGTCACCCTCAATACACTCTTAGAAAAAAGGGTTTCAAAGTGGTTCTTTCGGCTGTCCCCATAGGATAATCATTTTTGGTTCCAGGTAGAACCCTCTGTGGAAAGGTTTCTACATGGAACCCAAAGGGGTTCTACCTGGAACCAAAAGGGTTCTACAAAGTGTACTCCTATGTGGACAGCCAAAAAGACCCTTTCAGGTTGGCTTTCAGGAGGAAAATACTAAGCTTTGTTTTTCTATAGTTTGCTTCCTTGTATGTAATTTTGTTATTCTCTGGAGCCAGTTGTATTTTACATTTGTCAGAGGAGAGTATTTCGCTACTTTACAATCAAATGTCTCACCGGGGTGCCGTGCCGTCGGCAACATAGATCTGGAACTGTTGGGGTGCTAGGACGTAGTTTAACAATTATGCATCCATCCGTGAGTAACTCTGGTCCGTCATCACTCATTCACTCAGGACCTATTTATTCATGCAGGTCTGTATATACATACTCATGAACAGTTGTTATATCATATCACATGCAATATTGCTAGTAATTCTTGGACCTAACTTACCTAGGCATTCACTCAGGAATGCATATTAGTATCCTGTCAGTTGAACCTTTTCTCATTGCTTTTAGTATATCGAATGTGCAATACGTGCAGTTGTCTGTAATTAAACCCTGCGCACTAAGGACTGTATTTTAAGGGAATTACTATTATTACCCCAAATTATATCATACACACATTTAGCTATTTAAGTATCTCTTCCTGTCATTTACCTGTACCGTTTGTGTAACCATGCAAGTATTCACTTATCTGTTCATTTAGCCAGTCTGTCTATTAAGTAAACTATTATTACCCTCGCTCATATCATATGCATTTTTAGCTACTGAAGTATTTCTCTGCCATCAACCTGTATAGTATAGTTAACCATCCAACATCCACCAATGTATAGTGTACATAATCAGCCAACCACTCATACTATGCAATGTCATTTTATAGCTTTTTTTTGCACTCCAGATATCTTGTATTTCTATATTTTTTCCATACTGCCGCTCTATGTATCATGTATCTGTCTTTTGTGTACTTTCGTTGTGGCATTTTGCACCTGCCCTGTGTTTTGTTGTTGTAGCTGCTTGACAAAGAAATGTTCTATCTATCTATCTATCTATCTATCTATCTATCTATCTATCTATCTATCTATCTATCTATCTATCTATCTATCTATCTATCTATCTATCTATCTATCTATCTATCTATCTATCTATCTATCTATCTATCTATCTATCTATCTATCTATCTATCTATCTATCTATCTATCTATCTATCTATCTATCTATCTATCTATCTAAAAGGGATCGCTGCTCCAAAATTCCAAGTGTGTTGTATGTTACTAATTTAGATGTAGTAATATTTGCTTGCAGACGGTTGCCTAAGGGGGGCTTGCCACCAGCCTCGTTGCAGATAGTGGTTGTTAGGTGCTAGCTAGCTGGGCTGTAGCATGCTAACAGGGTTCCTACCACTTCCACGGTTTTGCATTCTACTATGCTGTTGCTAAGCTGTAATCAAACCTCTTGGGTCACTGACCTTCAGGCTTAACAGACTACATTCTAGGTATCCATAAGATGAAGTATATTTGCAATTCCGGAGAAATGTTCCTTTAAGTGTTTCTGGAGTATTATCTCGTATGGTGCCACTCAGAAATTCTGTGAATCACGCTCGTTTTTCTCAGAGCGGAAGATGGTCCCTACGGATTCGTCCAGACATTCTGTGTATTCAAGCAGCAAGCTCAGTCGAGTTAATAGAGGACAGTTCCTCTGAGAGTTCTCAAAATTAGACATGAAACAGGAAAAGTATCTCAGAGGCCCTCAAAATATATCCTACTAAAAAGCCTTGCGTACAACAACAACACAACAACAATTCCAAGTACTTTTGTGCAAAGACAATCACTCAATGGTTGCCACTTGGGCTCCTGAATGGCGCAGCGGTCTAAGGCACTGCATCTCAGTGCAAGAAGCGTCACTGCAGTCCCTGGTTTGAATCCAGGCTGCATCACATACGGCCATGATTGGGAGTCCCGTAGGGCGGCGCACAATTGGCCCAGTGTCGTCCAGGTTTGGCCGGGGTAGGCTGTCATTGTAAATAAGAATTTGTTCTTAACTGACTTGCCTAGTTAAATGAAGGTCAAATAAAAGAAAGTTAAGCTGCATACTAGAAGCTCTAGTATCCTAGATGTGTGACTTCTGAGTTAGCCTGTAGTGTGTTCTGTACTCCGACTCCCGCGGCATAACTGAGTTTTGCTAGGTGTATCTACGAGCGACAGGAACATTTAGCTCTGTGTTTAGATCACTTTCAACTGAAGTCGTAGCGGATAATTGATAAAGCCACGTCTAGTGGCATCTCATTACTGGTGCATTAGAGGTAATTACTGAGGTAGATTATCTAAAGGCTGGATAAATAAGGGACCTTTAAAGTCCTGTGAGTGGAGAACTTCTGGATGCAGGTGAATGGATTATGTTTGGGTTGACATACAGAGCCAGGCTCAGATTTTCTAACCTTTATTTAACTAGGCAAGTCACTTAAGAACAAATTCTTATTTACAATGACAGCCTTCCTACAGGGTCAGCCCCTGAAGCAAATTAGGGTTAAGTGCCTTGCTAAAGGACACATCAACAGGTTTTTTCACCTTGGGTATTCAAACCAACGACCTTTCGGTTACTGGCCCAATGCTCTAACCACTAGGCTACCTGCCACCCTGTGTGAGGAGGACAGTTTTGCTGAATTCCAAACGCCTGAAATTTCCCCCCCGGGGGATCAATAAAGTATCTATCTATCTATCTATCTATCTATCTATCTATCTATCTATCTATCTATCTATCTATCTATCTATCTATCTATCTATCTATCTATCTATCTATCTATCTATCTATCTATCTATCTATCTATCTATCTATCTATCTATCTATCTATCTATCTATCTATCTATCTATCTATCTATCTATCTATCTATCTATCTATCTATCTATCTATCTACCTATCTACCTACCTAGCCTCCTATACTCCCTAGGCACTCCTATAGATCTGAGAGGAGTTGATAGGTGTAAACAGTATGGGGAAGCAATTACCATATCGCTTGCACCTACCAATATCTTCTCAGATATCCATAGGCTCTAGGGGTTATTTTAGGACACGTTCACTGCTGCTCTGTGCCTGACTGATATGGGCTAGGGGTTAGTGATTGATTTGGGATTCAACCTTTGCCTCCCTGCCTGCCTGACTATGGCCTTCTGTCTTCCTCTCTATAGATCCGCCGGCGGTGGAGCCGCTGTTCACAGAGATCCGCCAGGGTTTGGGTCGTGCCTTCACCCTCAACTGCCGCATGCTGCGGGCCCACCCGTCCAAGGTGCTCAAGTACGAGTGGAAGCTGGGCACCCGGCTGCTGACCATGGGCCAGTTGGACCAGCGCGACGAGACGGACTACCACGTCAGATCCCTCAACAGGGAGGGCTACGGGGAGTACACGTGTGAAGTGACCAACGAGGCTGGGGCGGGTGCCTGCAGGTTCTTAGTCACAGGTAGGTACGACAGACATCGTTGGCCCAGTTTCATACTTCAATTGCACTTAGTATACACGTCCACTAGATTGCTTCATACTAAATGGTCTGCAAGTGCTGATATTGGGACAGAGACAAATATACAAATACTGATCCATTTCTAATGCTACTCTCCTCTATTGTCTCCATACATGTCCAATGTCTTACCTTGAAGGAGAAAATGACTTTACTACACTTTACTGTAATGTGTGTAATTCACAGCTTTTGATTACAGTGCATTCAAAAGTATTCAGACCCCTTGACTTTTTCCACATTTTGTTACGTAACAGCCTTATTCTAAAATTGATTAAATAGTCCCCCCCCCCTCATCAATCTACACACAATACCCCATGATGTCAAAGCAAAAACAGTTTTTTTGAAAATGTTGCAAATTTATAAAAAAAATTTAAACCTGAAATATGACATTTACATAAGTATTCAGACCCTTTACTCAGTACTTTGTTGAAGCACCTTTGGTAGCGATTACAGCCTTGAGTCTTCTTGGGTATTACACTACAAGCTTGGCACACCTGTATTTGAGTTTCTCCCATTCTTCTCTGCAGATCCTCTAAAGCTCTGTCAGGTTGGATGGTGAACTATTTTCAGGTCTCTCCAGAGATGTTCCATCGGGTTCAAGTCCGGGCTCTGGCTGGGCCACTCCAAGCCATTCAGAGACTTTTCCCGAAGCCACTACTGCGATGTCTTGGCTGTGTGCTTAAGGTTGTTGTCCTGTTGGAAGGTAAACCTTCACCCTAGTCTGAGGTTCTGAGTGCTCTGGAGCATGTTTTCATCAAGGATCTCTCTGTACTTTGCTCCGTTCATCTTTCCCTCGATCCTGACTAGACTCCCAGTCCCTTCCGCTGAAGAACATCCCCACAGCATGATGCTGCCACCACCATGCTTCACCATACGGATGGTGCCAGGTTTCCTCCAGACGTGACGCTTGGCATTCAGGCCAACAACTTCAATCTTGGTTCCATCAGACCAGAAAAACTTGTTTCACATGGTCTGAGAGTCCTTTAGGTGCCTTTTGGCAAACTCCAAGCGGGCTGTCATGTGCCTTTTACTAGGGAGTGGCTTCTGTCTGGTCACTCTACCATAAAGGCCTGATTGGTGGTACTGCAGAGATGGTTGTCCTTCTGTAAGTTTCTCCCATCTCCACAGAGGAACTCTGGAGCTCTGTCAGAATGACCATCTGGTTCTTGGTCACCTCCCTGACCAAGGCCCTTCTCCCCAGATTGCTGGTCTTGGTGGTTCTAAACTTATTCCATTTAAGAATGATGGAGGCCACTGTGTTCGTGGGGACCTTCAATGCTGCAGAATTTTTTTTGTACCCTTCACCAGATCTGTGCCTCGACACAATCCTGTCTCGGAGCTCTACGGACAATTCCTTTGACCTCATGGCTTGTTTTTTTCTGACATGCACTGTCAACTGTAGGACCTTATTATAGACAAGTATTTGCCTTTCCAAATCATGTCCAATCAATTTAATTTACCACAGGTGGACTCCAATCAAGTTGTAGAAACATCTCAAGAATGATCAATGGAAACAGGATGCACCTGAGCTCAATTTCGAGTCTCATATGAAAGGGTCTGAATACTTATGGAAATGAGATATTTCTGTTTTCAATATTTAATAAATGTGCAAACATTTCTAAAAACCTGTTTTCGCTTTGTCATTAAGGGGTATTGTGTGTAGATTGATGAGGAAAAACATTTATTTAATCAATTTTAGAATAAGGCTGTAACATAATAAAATGTGTAAAAAGTCAAGGGGTCTGAATACCTTCTGAATAAACTGTATGTAGCTGTCAGACCTGTACATAGTAACAAGCAGTGGCAATCCGAGATTTGTGCATCAATAGAGAGCTGACACTTCACTTTCCCCACTGCTCCTGTCCACTGCTCCTGTCCACTGCTCCTGTCCACTGCTCCTGTCCACTGCTCCTGGACACAGTGACTGTGTCCCAAATTGCACCCTAATCCCTACTTACGGCACTACTTTTGACCAGGGCCCATTGAGAATAGGGTGCCATTTCGCACACAGCGTATTGATTCGATTCACGTTCACTTTCTGTGAGTGCACTTGGTTGCAGCGAGACTCCCATTGTCAATTCCCAGAGACAAGTAGAATCCAATCTCTGATTATTCTAATGAAATGTATCCCATGGAGATGGCCTTGTCAGCCCTCATAAAAATACATATAAAAACCTAGTAAAGCTGCTTATCAGCGACACAACAAACTGTTGCTTATTTTCAATGCTAGCACCAGACATAAGCAATGAAGTTTGCACAGAATTTCAATGATTTATTGAATAGATAGACGACGGGCTGATGATTCATTCAAAAGAGGAATATCTGTTTGAACGTGCAAGGTGTCATTGTAATGGTTAACACCTCTGGAAATAAAAATGGGCTGCATTAGGGTTTTGGTATTAGTGTTCTTAACGCTCAGTGTTTTGATATTAGTGTTCTTAGTGTTTTGGTATTAGTGTTCTTAGCGCTCAGTGTTTTGGTATTAGTGTTCTTAGCTCTCAGTGTTTTGGTTTTAGTGTTCTTAGCTCTGAGTGTTTTGGTTTTAGTGTTCTCTGCGTTTTGGTATTAGTGTTCTCAGCGTTTTGGTATTAGTGTTCTTAGCTCTCAGTGTTTTGGTTTTAGTGTCCTTAGCGCTCAGCGTTTTGGTTTTAGTGTTCTCTGCGTTTTGGTATTAGTGTTCTCAGCGATTTGGTTTTAGTGTCCTTAGCGCTCAGCGTTTTGGTTTTAGTGTCCTTAGCGCTCAGTGTTTTGGTATTAGTGTTCTTAGAGTTTTGATATTAATGTTCTTAGCTCTAAGTGTTTTGGTATTAGTGTTCTTAGCGCTCAGTGTTTTGGTATTAGTGTTCTTAGCGCTCAGTGTTTTGGTATTAGTGTTCTTAGCGCTCAGTGTTTTGATATTAGTGTTCTTAGTGTTTTGATATTAGTGTTCTCAGAGTTTTGATATTAATGTTCTTAGTTCGCTGAGAAATTAGATGGGGAGAATGAAGCATACTGAGTGGATTCCTCTGAGAAATACAGTGTGTTTTTACACACCACTGTGTCAACCATTCTGGGGAATACAGTGTGTTTTTACACACCACTGTGTCAACCATTCTGTGGAATACAGTGTGTTTTTACACACCACTGTGTCAACCATTCTGGGGAATACAGTGTGTTTCTACACACCACTGTGTCAACAATTCTGGGGAATACAGTGTGTTTTTACACACCACTGTGTCAACCATTCTGTGGAATACAGTGTGTTTCTACACACCACTGTGTCAACCATTCTGGGGAATACAGTGTGTTTTTACACACCACTGTGTCAACCATTCTGGGGAATACAGTGTGTTTTTACACACCACTGTGTCAACCATTCTGGGGAATACAGTGTGTTTCTACACACCACTGTGTCAACCATTCTGGGGAATACAGTGTGTTTTTACACACCACTGTGTCAACCATTCTGGGGAATACAGTGTGTTTTTACACACCACTGTGTCAACCATTCTGGGGAATACAGTGTGTTTTTACACACCACTGTGTCAACCATTCTGGGGAATACAGTGTGTTTTTACACACCACTGTGTCAACCATTCTGGGGAATACAGTGTGTTTTTACACACCACTGTGTCAACCATTCTGGGGAATACAGTGTGTTTTTACACACCACTGTGTCAACCATTCTGTGGAATACAGTGTGTTTCTACACACCACTGTGTCAACCATTCTGGGGAATACAGTGTGTTTCTACACACCACTGTGTCAACCATTCTGGGGAATACAGTGTGTTTCTACACACCACTGTGTCAACACTTCTGAGCATAGAGCAGCATAAGTGGCACTGTGTGATTTGAAGTGGTTGGTTGGGGAAATGGTTGGTACCTCAGAAAACCATGGTTTTATCTTTCAATGACATGTCATATTACATTCAAATTCAAGTAACTTTATTGTTCCCAGGCCACAACTTCATATGTGGACATACAGCAGAATTAACAGGGAGAAGTTGTCACTGTGATGTTTTGGCCTTTTGCTTTCGAGGTTCTTCAACATAAGATGGATGGATAGGAGAAATGGCTAGAACGTTTTACTGGTGATAAGTGTTCAGAGTCTGCCGACCAAGAAGCACAGCCGTATCACTGCTCAAGTCTTTCCAGTTATATTAGCTCCAATTCGAATTTGCATTGGCAATTTTCTGCCGTGAACAGCAGCCACCAGGAGAGAGGATTACTGCACTCGCTATCCTGCTCTCCACCCCAAAGAAAATGTCAGCAATTTAGGAAACACGAAAACCCAGGTCCACTTGTTATATTAGAAAGTCACCTTGTCTTCCTGTATGGCATTCCTGAAACTATTTGACTGTCCAACGTTAAGGAAAGCAGGAACACCTGTCTGTCTTCCTGATAATAGTGTGTGGCTCAAAGATCCTGGCAGTTTTCTGAATCTTTCATATAGAGCGACAACACTCTTGCTGCTTTTATAAAGGACTAATGCTTGATATTTCTGTGCTTTTTGGAGGAGTTCAGTCACATGAAAGCAAGTCGCTGACAAATCTTAAAGGGATACTTCGGGATGTTGGCAATGAGGCCCTTTATCTGCTTCCCCAGAGTCAGATTAACTTGTGGATACTATTGTTATGTCTCTGTGTCCAGTATGAAGGACGATAGAGGGAGTTTTGCGAACCAATGCTAACTAGCGTTAGCGCAATGAATGGAAGTCTATTGGTATCTGCTAGCATGTGTGTGTATGTGTGTGTGTGTGTGTGTGTGTGTGTGTGTCTAGTGACAGACCTTACAATATGCACACGTACTGAGTACCTTCTGATTGCATGATAGCAGAATATGTGGCATAGCAGTAACATTGCTGCGGTAGTGGCTGATAATGAATGCTTGACAAGATTACAGCTTCACGTTTCTGAGGAGTTGGTTGTGAAATATTGATGACAGGGTTTAACTGAGGCTGGACTCTGCTGTAGCAGCAGCTCACGTCCCAGTTACCAAAGACCAAAACCTTACTTAAAACATGGTTCTCATCCCTCATATCAGCCTAATTTGCTCTGTATAAGAGTGCCTGATAAATGACTCAAATGTCAATGCATCAGATATCGTCTGTTTTACCATATTTGTGCCGTTATATTGTAACACCCATAGGATAACTATGTAGACTTCAGTGTGTGTGTGTGTGTGGTACGATTAGACTGGATTGTGTGAGCTATACCCCCCTGCCTGGTTACCCTTCTACTGTGTGGCTAAAGGAGGGTTCAGATGGAAGGGGGTCAGGTGGGAGGGGGTCGTATGGGAGGGGGTGGTATGGGAGGGTGTCAGATGGGAGGGGTCAGATGGAAGGGGGTCAGGTGGGAGGGGGTCGTATGGGAGGGGGTGGTATGGGAGGGTGTCAGATGGGAGGGGTCAGGTGGGAGGGGGTCGTATGGGAGGGGGTCATATGGGAGGGGTCACTCCGGGGCCAGTCCCTGCTGAGTCTAAGCTTACAGCCAATATGCTTTCAAGTGCTTCACTCTGAAGTCATATTCCCATTGATCTCAATGACTTTGTAGCCATCGACGTGCAACTGTTATAAAGGCTTCCATAGGCTATGTTGTGACTTCAGACAACACATCCATGTATACAGTGTGTATTATATTCTAATAGACCATATTCTGTCTAAAACAACACGTCCATGTTTTCATTGTAAATGATTGATGGGAGATGGATGAGTTTAGGTAACTTAGTTTTCTTCCAATCGCACAAAGTTAGAAATTATATTGATCTAGCTGGCATCAAACGAGATCAAATATTTGTTTTTAGTACAATTTAAAAAAGAATTGTGTTGTATCATGACTCACTGTAACAGATATATGCGATATGAAACGGATGAATCTAACTCACCTAGCTAGAATGTGAAACGCTGATACGTTGTTGTATCATGACTCACTGTAACATCAAATATATGTGATAGATAGACAGCTTCCTCAACGTCACGTTAACGTCTGCTTTGGACTAATCCATTACCTTTTGGGTGAATAGTCACACTGTGCAGTTCCTGTGCAACCCTTCCTGCTTCCATAGTAGCAGAACCAGACAGCCCTCTCCGCTAAGCTGTTTTCCGTGGCTTGCCAGCTTTTATCCCTCTGCCTCTTTACTGCGTAGTTTTGTGTCTTTGAACCTCTGACTTTCGTTCTCATTTCTATTTGTGGGCAGCAAACACACACACACACACACACACACACACACACACACACACACACACACACACACACACACACACACACACACACACACACATAATATACACTGACATTAGGAACAGAACATTAGGAAAATAGACTAACCAGGTGAATCCAGGTGAAAGCTATGATCCCTTATTGATGTCACTTGTTAAATCCACTTCAATCAGTGTAGATGAAGGGGAGGAGACAGGTTACAGAAGGATTTTTAAGCCTCGAGACATTTGAGACATTGATTGTGTATGTGTGCTATTCAGGGGGTGAATGGACAAGACGAAATATTTAAGTGCCTTTGAACAGTGTATGGTAGTAGGTACCAGGTGCACTGGTTTGTGTCAAGAACTGCAACGCTGCTGGGTTTTTCACGCTCAACAGCTTTCCGTGTGTATCAAGAATGGTCCGCCGGGGCCTCCCGAGTGGCGCAGTGGTCTAAGGCACTGCATCGCAGTGCTAGAGGCGTCACTACAGACCCAGGTTCGATCCCAGGCAGGACTTTGTAGATCAGGTTGTTTTATTGTATCAGAATTCACTCTCTGCATCCAAAAGAAAGTAAAACATTTGTAGAGCACGAATATGTTCTGCCAATTGCTGCCTTTCTCTACAACAGACGCACAATACAAAGGACTGGGATCAGTCGAGAAGCTAGCCATCGTTCACACATACAATACCTTAGCTAGCAAGTATCCACATGTTGAATTCAGAATGTTAATATCATCCTAATTGCATCTTATTTACCATCTTAAATACCATCCACTAATGAGTAAACTCTAAATATACAACATTATTCATGAACAAAACACTGTGTGTGTTTGTGCTTAAAGGAATCTAACTTCTCTGAAGACGACAAAAAAAGCGTGCCTACCTCTCTTAGTGCAATTTTTTTTAATTATTATTATTGAATTAAAACGTACATGCTCCCCTATTCCTGGTGAAATCCACAAAGTATTTTAACAACTGCTACATTCGGTCGCCAGCTGTATGGTGTTTCCTCCAGCTGTACAGTGTTTCCATATTGGTGCGGCTGGCTTCCGGCTTAAGTGTGTCATGAAGCAGTGCGGCTTGGCGGGGTGGTGTTTCAGAGGACACACGGCTCTCGACCTTCGCCTCTTCCGAGTCCGTACGGGAGTTGCAGCGATGGGACAAGACTGTAACTACCAATTGAATATCACAAAATTGGTGAGAAAAAGGGGTAAAAAGTTGTATTTTCTTTGTTACAGGAAGGGCCTATGCCCCAGAGTTCTACTATGACACATACAGTGCATTGTGGCAGAACCGGCCCAGGGTCTACGGCTTCAAGCTACAGTGGACTCAGCAGAACCCGCTGTCAGTGGACCGCATCGTGGCCTACCGACTGGGGATCAAACAGGTGAGCGGTAACAGATAGACCTTCTCCTTGACTTTTCATGCTCTGGTCTTTGTCAAAGTTTCACCTTTTAAGGTCTACTTCTGTCTCCAAGGTGAGAGCAATTACATACATGTTGTATGTTTGAATTAGTTGTAGAACACATCCTGATTTTGATGTTACCCATGACAGTGAGTTAGGCTTTGTCATTCTAGCCAAGCAGTGACTTTGGCAGTATTCACTGCAGCAAATCTCCTTCCTTTGCAGTAAGTGCTAAAAACCAAGGAGATTTTTTATTTTTATATTTATAACCTTTATTTAACTAGGTAAGTCAGTTAAGAACAAATTCAGCCTACCTACAGGGTCAGCCACTGTAGCAAATTAGGGTTAAGTGCCTTGCTCAAGGACACATCGACAGGTTTTTCACCTTGTCGGCTCAGGTATTCAAACAAGCAACCTTTCAGTTACTGGCCCGACGCTCTAACCGCTAGGCTACCACCTGCATTGCGTAAATATGAGCCTGAGACTCATATCCAATCCCACTGAAGCCTGTGCATGATGTACTTGTGAAGACATTAGCAGACTGTGGCATTCTGCTGTTGGGGTCGCCCCTTCACCCTCCCCCTTGTCTGTGGGGTTCCGATTAGGGATGGCATTCCGGTTGTCAATCCCGTCTTCTCCGTTCCCCATTCCTTCTCACCTCACCTTCAACACTGTCAGCGCTCAGCTGGAATGACAGAGTCCTCAGCCATTTCTAATGACATCACATGGTGTGATTTATTCCCTGTCAGGTTTGTCATTGCCTGGTCGCTCACCCACCGGCTCTCAAAGTCAACACTAAGTAAAAGCATTAAACTGATTTGTTCCATTCTATTTTTATAGTGGTTTATTTTTCCTTCTTTATTTCAAAACAAAATTCCCAGTCTTGCATGCTGTTAGTCATCACTGCAGGGCACTGAGGACATTTTTACTTTTATTTTATTCATTTATTTAGGTTTGGTATACACGTCAGGTGTTATGCCCAGTGGTTCCACATATTGGGGGTGACTTTCTCTCACACGACACACTCAGCGATATTTTCAGCACAGTGAAGCACATTTTTACAGACTGCAAAGATTTTTTCAGACTCGCAGGACTGTTTTAAGCGCTCGAGCCGAGTGTCTTTTTCACCTGGGAGGTGGTTAATCTGTATCTGTATTCAGTGAGTCGGCCCAAGTCCACCAGCTCCATTCTGAATGAACCACTTGTGTTTGTTTACCACAAAGCATTTTGTCAAAGCAGCTAGCTATTGTTTCTCATTTCCTTATTCTTGCTAGTTCTGGGGGATTCGACTTGACAGTCATTGCTATATAAGAGTCAGCAACAAAGCAGACACCTGGCTAAGAGCAGGAGGTGAAGGAGAGGAGGAGGAGGAGGAGGAGGAGGAGGAGGAGGAGGAGGAGGATGGGAGGGGGAAAGAAAGAACAGGAGAGAAGTGATGGCAAGAAACTAATTAATAACTTCACCCAGAGGGGAAGAGCTGCCCAAATAAGATAAGGTGTTCAGTGAGGAACCAGTGATGGAATTCGCTAGAACAGAGGTTAGCTGTGTGGGCCGTGATTACATGTGCGTGAGGGGCGTCTGATAACCAGACAGCCAGCATCTCTGAGTGGGGGAGGTGAAGTGGCTGCTGGGTAAAAAGAAGACTCATCATATTGCAGGTGCCCGGTTGTCACCGTCTCTGTCAGACCCTTTCATGTTTAATGGATAACGCTCTCTAACCGGCTGTCTTTTGCGATGGTAGCACATTATGTAGAGCTTTTATTGTGGTTTTCTTTGCCAGGTTCAGTACAGTGGTTTCCTGGATGAGGCCCATCCATCATGGAGGCATAGCTGGTCACTGCTCTCTCCTCTCTGCCTGGCTTGGTGCCTGCCGTGCCCCGCACTCCTCCCTCCTCTCCTCCTCTCCTCCTCTCTGCCTGGTTGGTCACTCCTCCCCTCCTCTCTCTCCTCCACTCTCTCTCCTCTCTCTCTCCTCTCTCTCT
>CM042406.1:32117775-32234737 GCA_023634145.1 Thymallus thymallus
GATTCCATATCTGTTGTTCCATAGTTTTTATGTCTTCACTTTTATTCTACAATGTAAAAAATAGTTTAAAAAAACAAAAAAAACTCTTGAATGAGTAGGTGTGTCCAAACCTTTGACTGGTACAGTATATAAAACACAGGAAAATCACGTTTTTGACTGCACTGCCACTTTAACAACCAATCTAGATGTCAAACCAATCATCAAAGCTAGCTACTTTAGCCTAACGCTCTCCCACAACCATGCGTATACTAGGAAATATACCGTATGTTTTCCACCCTAGATGACCTAGAGTTCAGTGTGGAAGAACATTTACTGTAGTGTAGAACTCCATTATAAGTCATAAGAGACCAGAGAACACCCTCCAGACTCAAAATAGCATTAAACAGTAGTTATATAAAGCCAAGACAACACTGCAAGTCCAACGCAACACCATCACTGACAAACCTACTACCGACAACCCTACTACCGACGAACCCTACCACAGACAACTAGGGCTGTTGCGGTGACCGTATTACTGCCACACCGGCGGTCACGAGTCACTCTATTGTCCCTCTAATCAGTCTGACCTTGTCCCATCGCGCTCTAGCATCTCCTGTGGCGGGCCGGGTGCATGCACGTTGACTCAGTCGCCAGGTTTACGGTGGTTCCTCTGACACATTGGTGCGGCTGGCTTCCGGGTTAAGCGTTCATTGTGTCAAGAAGCAGTGTGGCTTGGTGGGTTGTGTTTCGGAGGACGCACGGCTCTCAACCTTCGCCTCTCCAGAGTCCGTACGGGAGTTGTAGCGATTGGACAAGACTGTAACTATTAATTGGGGAGAAAATGGGAGAAAAAAAAAAGAGGAGGATTCCATCAGCTTTCTATAGGCTAGGCCTACTGTATTTATTTTTTGCTTCACTTTACAATACATTTAAACTCAGTTTCTCACAATTCCTGACATTTAATCATATTTTAAGAATGTGAAATGTCAGAATAATTGTAGAGAGAATGATTTATTTCAGCTTTTATTTCTTTCATCACATTCCAATGGGTCAGAAGTTTACATAAACTCAATTAGTATTTGGTAGCATTGCCTTTAAATTGATTAACTTGGGTCAAACGTTTCGGGTAACCTTCCACAAGCTTCCCACAATAAGTTGGGTGAATTTTGTCCCATTCCTCCTGACAGGACTGTTGTAACTGAGTCAGGTTTGTAGGCCTCCTTGCTCGCACACGCTTTTTCAGTTCTGCCCACTAATTGTCTATAGGATTGAGGTCAGGGCTTTGTGATGGCTTTGTTGTCCTTAAGCTATTTTGTCACAACTTTGGAAGTATACTTGGGGTCATTGTCCATTTGGAAGACCCATTTGCGACCAAGCTTTAACTTCCTGACTGATGTCTTGAGATGTTGCTTCAATATATCCACATAATTTTCCTTCCTCATGATGCCATCTATTTTGTGAAGTGAACCAGACCCTCCTGCAGCAAAGCACCCCCACAACATGATGCTGCCACCCCCCTGCTTCACGGTTGGGATGGTGTTCTTCGGCTTGCAAGCCTCCCCCCAAACATAACGATGGTCATTATTGCCAAACAGTTTCATCAGACCAGAGGACATTTCTCCAAAAAGTACGATCTTTGTCCCCATGTGCAGTTGCAAACCGTAGTCTGGCTTTTTTATGGCGGTTTTGGAGCAGTGGCTTCTTCTTTGCTGAGCGGCCTTTCAGGTTATGTCGATATAGGACTCGTTTTACTGTGGATATAGATACTTTTGTACCTGTTTCCTCCAGCATCTTCACAAGGTCCTTTGCTGTTGTTCTGTGATTGATTTGCACATTTCGCACCAAAGTACGTTAATCTCTAGGAGACAGAACGCGTCTCCTTCCTGAGCGGTATGACGGCTGCGTGGTCCCATGGTGTTTATACTTGCGTACTATTGTTTGTACAGATGAGTGTGGTACCTTCAGGCGCTTGGAAATTGCTCCCAAGGATGTACCAGACTTGTGGAGGTCTACAATTATTTTTCTGAGGTCTTGGCTGATTTCTTTTGATTTTCCCATGATTTCGAGCAAAGAGGCACTGAGTTTGAAGGTAGGCCTTGAAATACATCCACAGGTACACCTCCAGTTGATTCAAATTATGTCAATTAGCCTATCAGAAGCTTCTAAATAATTTTCTGGAATTTTCCAAGCTGTTTAAAGGCACAGTCAACTTAGTGTATGTAAACTTCTGACCCACTGGAATTGTGACATAGTGAATTATAAGTGAAATAATCTGTCTGTAAACAATTGTTGGAATAATTACTTGTGTCATGCACAAAGTAGATGTTCTAACCGACTTGCCAAAACTATAGTTTGTTAACATGAAATCTGTGGAGTGGTTGAAAAATGAGTTTTAATAACCTAAGTGTATGTAAACTTCCAACTTCAACTGTAGCCTAGGCCATAGGCCTATATGTTTTGATAAGGTTTGCATCACAACCAAAGTGTCAGTAGTAGGGTTGTCAGTGGTGGTGTCGCGTTGGACTTGCAGTGTTGTCTTTTCTTTAAAATGAAGCACATTCATCCGATTTACAAGGGGTGTATAGAGCCTAGCCGGCATACATAAGCAGCGTGTGAGTTTGGGCAAAATTATTTTCACCACAAAAATGCGCCTTTATAACAATGCCTCAAATCGTTTGTAGAAAATATCCTTTCTATTTTATTCAGCTTTGTTCAATAAAACAAATACTATAAAATAATGCCACGAAATTCTAAGCAAATCTTGTCTGCTAAATTAACTAGTGTAGCCCACAGCCATTTAGAATAGCCAGATCAGGACCTAACATAAGGACAACTCAGAGTATGCTATTCTGTTCTTCTGAAATTTTCTTCATATCATGTTTCTTTAGACCTGTTTAAAATAAATAATGGATTTATTGTGAAGGTGTAGGCTATATTACATGGATTTATTAGACTTTTTAAAATGTAGATGATCCAAAGGTCTGCAACAGTGGCTTGTAGGCTATGTGTGGCAGCCAGAAGATGCTACATTTGTTTATATTAATTAATGTGAGACCGACCGTTATTTGCTTGACATTCACCGGCTTAAGAAATTTTGTGACCACCACAGCCCTACCGACATCCCTACTGCCAATAACCCTACTGCCAATAACCCTACTGCCAATAACCCTACTGCCAATAACCCTACTGCCAATAACCCTACTACCAATAACCCTACTACCAATAACCCTACTGCCAATAACCCTACTGCCAATAACCCTACTGCCAATAACCCTACTACCAATAACCCTACTACCAATAACCCTACTGCCAATAACCCTACTACCAATAACCCTACTGCCAATAACAGACTGACTGTACGTACTGTTTCATCATCACAGACTGACTGTACGTTCTGTTTCATCATCACAGACTGACTGTACGTTTGCCGTCATGTCAGAATGTAGTATTGCTCAAACAGATTAGAACTAATTCATAATTGGTAATAATTGGCTAATTGGTGCTGTTTGAATTATTTAGTGATATGTTTGCTGCGTGCGAGAAAGAGGCCTTGGATTGAATTCTCCCCAGATTATTATTTACTGAAAGTAAATGATTTCCCCCTGGTCTCCGGTGGATTTGAGGCCGAGCTGTTGTATCCTGATGAATCGCAGAGGAGGAAGTGAGAGAGAAGAGGATGAGGAATTTCCATGAGAATGAATGAAAAGGAATATCTCTTTCTCTCTTTCTCTATTCTCTCGCTCTCCTCCTTTATACGACAAGATTTTGCAGAATGATGGCATGAATGAGAAGTGAGGCTCGTTGCCACGGCAACGCCGTTTTACCTCCAACAGGCAACATACATTGCTTAGCAGAATACAGAAGAGGTGGAGCAGAATGTGAGGGAATAGTTTAGTTTATTCATTTGACCATTTTAAAACAAGCACATATAAAACATGAAAAATTACATTTTGTAGATTATCAGTAAGATCTACTCTCTCTCAGCATTTGTATAGAGGACATGGCATTGAGTCCGATTATGACCATAAAGAGAACCATCATAACATTCAAGTAGTCGTTATCAGTGTGAAGGAACATAACATGGAAAATAAATGTCTCTTACCTTCTCTGTCTCTTACTTGCAACGTGGGTAATCTTCAAAACGAGCCAAATAACACATCTGCACTTTTACAATTTAATTTGCCCAATTTTATGGCTGTGTCTGAGTCTCTGCCATACACACTTGAGGGGATGAACCAACAGGCATATGTTTTCCCCCCATCTCTGATATTTGAATATAAAGGTCAGCGTTGTAGGAAATGAAATGTCAGGCTGGTGGAGGCTGGTGGAGGCTGGTGGAGGCTGGAGGAAGCAGGTGAAGACAGGTGGGGTTGGAGGAGGCTGTTGGAAGCAGGGGGAGACAGGAAGAGGCAGGTGGGGTAGGAGGAGGCAGGAGGAATTAGGAGGAGGCAGGAGGAGGCTGGAAGAGGCAGGAGGAGACGGGAGGATGCTGTTGGAAGCAGGGGTGAAATGGAGGAGGTTGGAGGAGACGAGGAGGTTGGAGGAGGCTGGAGGAGATTGGAAGAGGCAGGAGGAAACAGGAGAATGCTGTTGGAAGTAGGGGTAGACAGGAGGAGGCAGTAGGGGACAGGCTGCGTAGGAGGAGGCAGGAGGAAGCTGGAGGAGGAAGGAGCAGACAGGAGGTTGGAGGAGGCTGGTGGAGCAGATGGAGGCTTTTGGGGTAGGAAGAGACTGGAGGAGGCTGTTGGAGGCAGATGGAGGAGGCAGGAGCAGACGGGGAGGGTGGAGGAGGCTGGAGAAGACAGGAGGAGGCTGTTGGATGCAGGAGGATAATGGAGGGGGCAGGAGGAATGAGAAGGTGGCAGGAGGAGACAGGAGGCTGCCGTTGGAGGCAGGAGGAGGCTGGAGGAGGGTGGAGGAAAGAGGATGCCGAGAGCCGTGCTCGTCATCATGCTCAAGGATGTGTTAAAAGTCAAGTGCTGTCTCAGACGAGGCCAACGGTCCCTTATGCTTCTGGGGGTGAAGTGTTTGAACGGCAGACTGAGCTGATAACTTCCTAACATCTCAGCGACATGGGACCCAAACTGGGGCGGAAGAGCAGTGTAGTGCACTTGGAATATTAGGGGCGTTAGTAAAGTACATGCTAATGCCATTTACACTACACATGAGTTTTGTCTCTTGAGTGACACAGGACAATGCCTATATGTATGCATAATTGGTAACCCTTTACTTGCCTGCAGGAATAATGCATTGTGATGCAGTTATAATGTGTTATAAGACTTGTGACAAGCATGTACTGAATGACCCCTTATAATGTCTGGTTATCCTCTCATCATGATCATACATGTCTATCCTTTCTCTCTAACATTCCAGCCTTGGTTCCATGCTGAAACCATAGAAACAGTATTAGAACACATACTGTAGTATTGTACTGTATATCTCTATGGTTACATCTATATCTCTATGGTTACATCTATATCTCTATGGTTACATCTATATCTCTATGGTTACATGTATATCTCTATGGTTACATGTATATCTCTATGGCTACATGTGGATAGAAGAACAGGCAAGAAAAAGATGTCCTGGTAAGAACTGCAGACTTGGTATTAGGAAGCTAGCCGAGGCAATAGCCACGCAATTGGATGTGTGGAAGATGTAGATGTGATTAGCGGGGTAGCAGGGAGCTGAACTCGCCATTGGTTGAATTCTGGCTTTGACCAGTCAGCTGCCAGGCCCACTGTGACTCACTCAGCTGTCACATGAGACGACGTGGGCCTTGGCACCCTGGGAAAATGGCGAGTGTGTCAATTGTCGTAGCCAAGATCAACAGTGATTAGCCGCACAACATTGCTCGGGGGTTGGCAACATAAACAAGTGTTGTTGCATCTCTGGCATGGAAAGACAATGAATTGAGATGGTGTTATGAGTTATTACTGGTGATCACTCTTCGTCCTTTTCACTGACGGGATATGAATATGATGATGGTTCATTTGACCTTATGTACAATTCATAGAACTCAGACGCACTAATGATGATGTGAACAGCAGGACAGTCAATTATTTTTAGCATCAGTTAGATACAATATAGTTGTGTTTGGTGTTCATTTTTTTGCGTTTGTTCTCAACTGTCTCTAATACAATAAACCTTGCAAGCAAGGCAACAGCACATTGCTTTATACTTCAAAACATTGGGCCTCACTAAAAGCTATACATTGTATTGTAGTCATTGTTATATTTTGAGGCTAATCTCTTTTGACTAGTACGCTGGTGTTTATTTTTCTAAGTACCTGAAGACAGAGGGAGTTATGTAGTGGGGTGCGTTTCATTTGACATGCTTAGCTGGTTCTAAGAAACCAACAAGGGAACTAAGAGAGCAAAGGTTTTTACATAAAAACATACAAGCTTTAAAATATTCCTTTTTATATTTGCATTAAAATATACACGCTTTAAAATATTCCTTTTTATATTTGCATTAAAATATACACGCTTTAAATTATTCCTTTGATATTTGATTCGAGAGATGCATGTCTCTCTCTGCAACTTGTTTGCTATGCATGTGGCACCACAGCTCCAATTAGGTTTCTCTGCTCTTCAGCATGTTTGACAATTTCATAATTGTCACCTATTCATGAACAGATTTCCTATCTTGTTGTCAAATGCATCTATAATCATTGCAGCTCTAGTGTGTGTGTGTGTGTGTGTGTGTGTGTGTGTGTGTGTCTGTGTGTGTCTGTGTGTGTCTGTGTGTGTGTGTGTGTGTGTGTGCGTGTGTGTGTGTGTGTGTGTGCGTGTGTGTGTGTGTGTGTGTGTGTGTGTGTGTGTGCGTGTGCCCATGCACACGTCTGTGCTTGTTGTATTCAAATGCATTTGTTAGTGTCTTTGTGTATGTCTGCCCAAAATGCTATTCATTATGTTGAGAAGGTGTCATCTGTGGTTTAATTGAAAACAGTAGGTCACAATGAAGGATTCAATTCATTATGAAGTTTCACAATAGATGTCTTGGCAGGCTGTTTTATTTGTAAGAAAGACAGACATGAAAAGCCGTAGTGATAGTTTTATTATGGTCAAGTCTGAGAGTTGCAGTCCCTTAATTTGCTTTAAAATAGCTTCCTTGTTTGTGAAATCAGCATACAAGGCCAAAAAACGTTTTCTCTGCTACTGTGCTAGATCTGTCCGTCATGTGTTGTCCTTTGAGTTGCGATATTCCTCGACAACAGAGTTAGCCGTTCTGGAGGACGTTGGTGCTTAGTGTAAAATGTATAACCCCTCACCATGCGGTGATTCACTACTCTGAGACATTGTAAATCAAAAATGGATTGGGTGTTCAGAAGCCTTGTGAGGACTCCCAGGATGCCTCCTGTTTATCCACCCTTCTCCCTAAATGTGCACATCCAGTCATTAATAAACAAATATTGGATTGGTGTAAGTATTGGAAGTTATTTTCCAAAAATGTTTCAATCCATGACTTGAAGTGTGAATAGCAGATAATCAGGAAGTAGCCTCAGTCTCTGTGAGGGCAAACTAGCATTAAGCGACACGGCAGGCTGTCTAGTTCCCCCCCCCTATCCTCTCTTTGGATTGGTGGTTACATGTCATTATTTTTTTGGCGTTTGGCGCCGCCCTGAGTGGTCGCCTTTTAAGCAGCTCCCGTTGTCCCGTTGTTCGTGCATTAATTGTTGTTTTAGTTCGTTTTCTTTCGTCTATTTTCTTTAGTTTTATTTTTTATTTTGCTACAGTCGAACTATAACAGTTCAGGATTATGGATTTTATCGCAGCTGAACGTCGACAGGAGTCGTCAACTGTTATTGTTTACAACAGAGCCCAGCTCCTGGATTTAGCCCACGCAGCGCTGCTGCTCCCCGGGGAAAAGTTTGATATTCCGGACGAATTGAAAAGACGACGCCGTGGATGCAGGGCGGGATTGAAATGTAAGGCAAAGCGGAGGAGGTTCAAGTACAAGCCGGCTATACCATCTATTATTATGGGCAATGTGAGGTGTCTACATAACAAGATGGATGAGTTGGCGGGACTTGTTCGTGGACAAAGGATTTATCGGGAAACGAGCCTAATGTGTTTTACTGAGACTTGGCTGAACGACAACATCCCCATACAGAACGTCACTATCGACGGTTTCCAGACCATCACAGCGGACAGGGATCGCGTCTCTTCCGGTAAGAGTAAGGGTGGTGGGCTGGCTTTATTAGTTAACAACAGATGGTGTCATCCGAACCATATTACTCTTAAGGAAAAGTTTTGTAGCCCGGACATTGAACTGCTAGCCGTTAGCCTGAGACCCTACTATCTACCTAGGGAATTCACGGCGGCCATTGCTGTTATTGTTTACATCCCGCCCTCTGCTGACGCAAACGCAGCGTGTGACGTCATCCACTCTGTTATCGCGAGGTTACAGACAGCGCATCCCAGTGCTTTCTTTGCAATTTCGGGGGATTTTAACCATGCATCTCTCTCTTCAACGCTGCCCACGTTCAAACAGTTCGTGAAGTGCCCAACCAGGAATAATAAAACTCTGGACTTGTTATATGCTAATGTGAAGGATGCATACAACTCCACTGCACTCCCTCCCCTCGGTAGATCGGATCACAACCTTGTCCACCTCACCCCACTCTACAGGCCTATGGTCCAACAGCAGCCTGCAACCACCAGGACTATTAGGAGATGGTCCCCGGAGGCGAATGAGGCCCTACAGGACTGCTTTGAAACAACAGACTGGGATGTGTTCTGTGAGGCTCATGGGGAGGACATCGATGGACTCACTGACTGCATAACAGACTATATTAATTTTTGTGTAGACAACACTGTACCCACCAGGAAGGTACGCTGTTTCCCAAACAATAAACCCTGGGTCACCAGCGACCTGAAGGCCCTGCTGAATGAGAAGAAGAGGGCCTTCAAGGAGAAGGACAAGGACAAATTGAAATGCGTCCAGAGGGAGCTGAAGTTGCGGATTGCTGAGGGGAAGAGAGTGTATAAGGAGAAGATGGAGGACAAGCTGAGGCAGAGCCAGGTGAGAGAGGTGTGGAAGGGTATGAGAAATATCACTGGCTTCAAAAAGTCAAACAGTGGGCAGACGGAGGGGACCCAGGACAGAGCCAATGAGCTGAACCAATTTTTTAACAGGTTCGATACTGGCCCTGTCCACCTCCCCTCCAGCTCCCCAGACCACACACCCTCACGGCTATCCCACCCCCACTTTGCTCACAGCACCTCTGCTGAGACAATCAGTGACCCCACCTCCGCCCCTGCCCCCCCTGGACTGATCCTCAACACCCCCCTTCCCCCCACCTCCCTACCTGGGCTGGCTTTCACCACCAACCAAGTGAAGAGAGAGCTGGAGAGACTACACCAGTGGAAAGCGGCGGGCCCTGATGGCATCAGCCCAAGGGTGCTGAGGGTCTGTGCTGACCAACTGTGTGGAATACTCCAGCGTCTTTTCAACCTTAGCCTGAGCCTAGAAAGGGTCCCTGTGCTGTGGAAAACATCCTGCCTCGTCCCAGTGCCCAAGAAGGCACACCCCACTGTCCTGAATGACTTCAGACCTGTAGCGCTAACATCCCACATCATGAAGACCCTGGAAAGGTTAGTCCTCGCTCACCTCAGACCCCTGGTGTGTTCATCAATGGACCCCCTGCAGTTTGCATACCAGCGCAACATCGGGGTGGATGATGCAATCATCTACCTTCTGCAGAGGGCCTACTCTCACCTGGACAACGCAGGTTGCACTGTGAGGGTCATGTTTTTTGACTTCTCCAGTGCCTTCAATACCATTCAGCCCCTGCTACTGGGTGAGAAGATGAGGAGGATGAAAGTGGAAGCACCCTTAGTCTCCTGGGTCACGGACTACCTGACCGGTAGGCCACAATTTGTGCGACTACAGAGCTGTGTGTCAGAACGGGCAGTTAGCAACACAGGGGCCCCCCAGGGTACGGTCCTGTCCCCCTTCCTGTTCACCCTCTACACCTCAGACTTCAGATATAACTCTGAAACATGCCACCTACAGAAGTTCTCGGATGACTCTGCTATTGTAGGGTGCATCAGGGGTGGGCAGGAGGAGGAGTACAGGAGCACAATCAGTGACTTTGTGTTGTGGTGTGAGCAGAACCACCTTCAGCTCAACATCAGCAAAACTAAGGAGATGGTGGTGGACTTCAGGAGAACCAAGGCACAACTGACTGCAGTCCCTATAAAGGGGATGGATGTGGAAATGGTTGAGTCATACAAGTTCTTGGGTGTCCATATGGACAACAGACTGGAATGGGCTGGTAACACCGGGGCCCTGTACAAAAAGGGCCAGAGCCGACTCTACTTTCTGAGGAGGCTCAGGTCCTTCAACGTGTGCAGTAAACTACTGCATACCTTCTACCAGTCTGTGGTGGCCAGTGCCATCTTTTTTGCAGTGGTGTGCTGGGGAGCAAACATCAAAGCCGGTGATGCTTCTCGGGTAAATAAGCTGATCAGGAAGGCTAGCTCTGTCCTGGGGATGAGCCTTGACACTCTAGAGGAGGTGGCGGAGAGACGGATCCTGGCCAAACTGCTGGCCATCATGGACAACGTCACCCACCCTCTGCACGCTATGGTTATGACGCAGAGGAGCTCTTTCAGTCACAGACTGATCCCACCACGGTGTGCCAGAGAGCGCTACAGGAGGTCCTTCCTGCCGGCGGCTATGAGACTATATAATGCCTCACCGGGGTGCCGTGCCGTCGGCAACATAGATCTGGAACTGTTGGGGTGCTAGGACCTAGTTTAACAATTATGCATCCATCCGTGAGTAACTCTGTTCCGTCAGCACTCATCCACTCAGGACCTACTTATTCATACAGGTCTGTATATACATACCCATGTACAGTTGTTATATTATATCACATGCAATATTGTAAGTAATTATTGGACCTAGGCATTCACTCAGGAATGCATATTAGCATCCTGCCAGTTGCACCTTTTCTCATTGCTTTTAGTATATCAAATGTGCAATAAGTGCAGTAGTCTGTAATTAAACCCTGCGCACTAAGGACTGTATTTTAAGGGAATTACTATTATTACCCCAATGATATCATACACACATTTAGCTATTAAAGTATCTCTTCCTGTCATTTACCTGTACAGTTTGTGTAAACATGCAAGTATTCACTTATCTGTAAATATAACTGTATACCTAACTGTACAGCTAATTTAACCATGCAAAATTTTCACTACCTGTTCATTTACCCAGTCTGTCTATTAAGTAAACTATTATTACCCTCGCTCATATCATACGCATTAGCTACTGAAGTATTTCTCTGCCATCAACCTGTATAGTATAGTTAACCATCCAACATCCACCAATGTATAGTGTACATATTCAGCCAACCACTCATACTATGCAATGTCCTTTTATAGCTTTTTTTTTTTGCACTCCAGATATCCTGTATTTCTATACTTTTTCATACTGCCGCTCTATGTATCATGTATCGTGTATCTGTCTTTTGTGTACTTTCGTTGTGGCATTTTGCACCTGCCCTGTGTTTTTGTTGTAGCTGCTTGATAATGAAATTTCCCCCCCGGGGGATCAATAAAGTACCTATCTATCTATCTATCTATCTATCTATTGTAATCCTTTTTGGAATATTCGATGAGGGTTCTTGACATCAACCGCCTGTATTCAATGGAGAGAGATGCTATGCTACTAGGCTCATGCCATGAATATGCATATCCATAACGAGACAACTCTCAAAGTTGCTGGGATGTCACGTATCCTACTTATATCAGTACACTTGTAACAATTTAAGCATTACGAAACTTCTATTCAATCAAATAAACCTCACGTATCAAACAAGCCATAAAAAATGTTGTTGACCAAAAACTCTCATTCAAATCATATCAGATCAAATCATTGTCCTCCATACAAAAACTCCTTGCTTGGTGTGCGAAACAACGAAAAAACACCACCTGCTGGAGGGAGACAGACCTCTCTCTCTTCCTCTCTGGTGCCTTTCAGCCCCATTCAGAAATATGGCGCGCTTCAAATTCAAATACTTCCGACTTCAAGCGCCATCGGGGGTTTTCCACAGGAATACGTGGATGACGTCAGCGATATCACTATCTACTGGTTTTAATGTCTATGGTTAAACAGAGGTTTGATCCGACTTTATCGTAGCCGACTAAACTCGAATCCACGATTCACGACTGAGTTGAGCGGCGACTAGTGTGGGCAGACTGGAGCTCGGACGTTTTTATAAAACATTGGTTGCCCTTCCTTGCAAAATACGGAATCCATTCAATATTTGATGGCCAAATGTATTCTATTAGCTTAGATTATTTAATCTATTATAAATTATTTTCTTTAACCTTGAGTTCAGAAAGGGTCATGTATTATAATGTGCATTACCAAAGGAACTGATTATAATGATTTTCCAATTAAATTCCGATGTGTTCTCTAGACGGGCCAGTCGAGGTGGTGGGAGCAGGAGATCCCCATGGAGGGAGCGATCGCCAAGGGCGAGCTGATCACCCACAACCTGACGGAGCTCATCAAGCCTGAGGCCTACCTGGTCCGCCTCACCCCCATCACACGCTTCGGAGAGGGAGACGCCACAGACCGAACCATCAGATACAGTGGTGAGCAGAAATCGTTCTCTGTCTCGTTGGGCTGCCTGGACAGCATGGCTGTGTAGGATCACAATGTTCTACTGGAGTTTATTACAAGTTTATCATTACAAAATGTACTTGGTTCAGCATTGTATGTTCTTCAGTAGGGACTAGCGTGGCCTTGTATGCTCACAGTTGCATATTGTATTGTATATTGTTGCATATTGTATTGTATATTGTTGTATATTGTACACAATGACCCTCAGCATTGTACAGTAGAGACAATGTTCTTCAGTAAGGATGGAGATGTTAAGTCTAGACTGTAACCATTGATTAGTAGGTCCTACCTGAGCCCTATATGGATGTTTTCATGATTACACAGCCATGAAGAACATGCACTATATATACAAAAGTATGTGGACACACCTTAAAATTAGTGGATTCTGCTATTTCAGCCACACCCGTTGCTGACAGGTGTATAAAATCGAGCACACAGCCATGCAATCTCCATAGACAAACATTGGCAGTAGAATGGCCTTACTGAAGAGCTCAGTGACTTTCAACATGGCACTGTCATAGGATGTCACCTTTCCAACAAGTCAGTTCGTAAAATTTCTGCCCTGCTAGAGCTGCCACGGTCAACTGTAAGTGCTGTTTTTGTGAAGAGGAAACGTCTAGGAGCAACAACGGCTCAGCAGTGAAGTAGTAAGCCACACAAGCTCACAGAACGGGACGGGCGAGTGCTGAAGCACGTAGCAGGTAATCATTGTCTGTCCTCGGTTGCAACACTCACTACCGAGTTCCAAACTGCCTCTAGAAGCAACGTCAGCACAATAACTGTTTGTCAGGAGCTACATGAAAGCGAGGTCCATACAGAAATGGTTTGTCGAGATCAATGTGGAAGAACTTGAATGGCCTGCACAGAGCCCTGACCTCAACCCCATCGAACACCTTTCAGATTAATTGGAACATCGACTGCGAGCCAGGCCTAATCGCCCAACAACAGTGCCCGACCTCACTAGGAAAATACTGAATCATTAGATAGGTCACTGAGAGTACATTAGGCAAAATGACATGAAAAAATTCAGCACCTCAACTTAGTCATCAAAAAGGGACATTGTCATCGAACTTAGTCACCAAAAAGGGACATTGTCATCGAACTTAGTCATCAAAAAGGGACATTGTCATCGAACTTAGTCATCAAAAAGGGGCATTGTCACCGAGGGGCAGGCGGCAGACAGTATCAAGCGACATCCATGAAGGATTTCAGCTAAGAATACATGTGTTTATGT
Source organism: Thymallus thymallus (assembly GCA_023634145.1). Lineage (NCBI taxonomy): Eukaryota > Metazoa > Chordata > Actinopteri > Salmoniformes > Salmonidae > Thymallus > Thymallus thymallus. The sequence continues at coordinate 32,131,634 of CM042406.1, forward strand.
AGGTTCCACACCAGAGAACTAATGTCTACTTTATTCGTGTTTCGTGTTTCTTTATCCTTCACTATCATTAACTTTTCTGTATCAATCCATCTTCTTTTTGGTTCATTCTTATGAAGGGAATGAAAAGACGTCCAATCAGCCTAGCCTGGGTCTATGCTACAGTAGTTCCACCCTTTGAAAATCCATGTCTGCTACAAACCGTTAGCTGTCAACCCCAGCCTGTGAAGTCTGCACGAACGCACTGAGCTGCTCTGACCAGGCAAACAAACACAACAGTTCACTGACCTTCTGCACTAATTAGATGCTTCCAGCCTATTTTCTCTAATCATGTGTTCTCTGCACCCAGGTGAGTTGTGAAATAGCAGAGTGCTTTCCACCGATTATCTTCAGAGGTCTGAAACTCCCGGCCCTCGGGCCACATCAGGCCCAGAGCTACTTATTTGTGGCCCGCAGGCCTGGAGTTTGAGACTACTGCTCCAGCTGATGCTGTACCCATGCTATGGGGGCTGCTCATACTTTATGTAGTGTTGTGTTGTCTCTCTTGTCGTGATGTGTGTTTTTTCCTATATATTTATTTTATTTTTTAAATGTTTATTCCCAGCCCCCGTCCCCGCAGGAGACCTTTTGGTAGGCCGTCATTGTAAATATGAATTTGTTCGTAACTGTCTTAAATAGTTAAATAAAGGTTAAATATATGTAGGCAACCGTACACAACGAGAAAAAAAAAGAAATGCATTAATTAAAATGTGTATTTAACGATGTTGTCCATTTTTCACTGTTCCCTCCCTGCCTACTGCTTCCCTACCTTCTGCCTCCCTGCCTCTGTCTACTACTCCGCAGTGCTTGAGGTCTTGCTCGCCACTGAGTGCACGGAGACCCTATCAATTAGAGTCAGTACTGATGCAGAGCATGTTTCCAAGCTTGCAGCATCTGCTCCTCTCCACCAAGGCGACCTCCTCCTCCTCACTGAATTTGGTAACAGCAGGGTGGTTTTAGTAGTGGGGGAAATGGAACCTCCCAATGCATAATTGCGGCTCAGAAAAGGGAAAAACGATGGAAAAAAAGGCCACAAACCACCAACCCACTCGTTCGCATTATACAGTTTCACAAATTACAATAATTTTATGCAGGCGCAGGCATTTTCATATTTTAATCCTCAATTGAATCATCATTGAATCAATTGGCAGTTCTCTATACAATTGTTAAATGGTATAATTTCTCTGAATTTTCATTATTATAATTTTTTTTACAGATTTCACTTCAATAATAGTAGTTTTTTCTTGAACATCTGCTGTTGTGTTTACTGATGATTTTTTTTGCATTCTGTTCATATCTGACAATTCATCGTTAGCCAATGGGACGGATGCCTCTGGCTGCACCTTTCTTGGGCCGGGCTAATCTGTTACACCACCAAATGGGATACACAGTTTACTGTAGTGCAGACGGCTCACCGTGAAAGTTTACAGCCTAAATATAGTACTTCTCCCAAACTGCTTGAATAATACTCTCTCTACAGGTTAGGCTCCTGAAGTTGATTGGTTGAAATTGGGATACAGTTCAGGTCATCTATCTCCACGGCACATTGTTGTGAAACCTCTACCCAGCATGCAGTTCTGCCCTCATTGGGATTAGGAAAGGAGTCAGCCGCAGTTCCTGGCGAGCACAGATAGGGAAGGTGGTGAATTAAATTAAGAAAGATGCAGGTCTGTATAGTTCAGCTGAGCATTGTGCTTCCTCGCTTCCATTAGCCCTCTGCAGCCCATAAGCCTTCTCTCTCTCCGGAGTAACCTAACCCTAACCCTAACCCTCTCTCCCTCCGGATGATAAGAGGGGTTGATGGCACGGCCTCACTACTCCCTAGTACTCCGCCTCAAATTAGCCTGCAGGGACAAACAAAGTAGTTCTTCCTTTTTATATTTCCCCACGGCTCTTTTATACAGAGTAGGGATGAAATCCTTTCAGAAGTTTGAACTAAATGATTAAAGTGTGGGTTTTTTCTCTCCCTTTTAGCTCCAGTCAACCCTCACTTGAGTAAGTATCACTGACCTAACCCTAACCCTATCACTGACCTAACCCTAACCCTATCACTGACCTAACCCTAACCCTAACCCTAACCCTAACCCTACCCCTAACCCTTAGGCAGTTTGATACAAATATTTAATAAGACAACCATAATGTTTTAATTAACAATGGCCAGAGATTAAGAAAATGTAGGGTTTTTATATGTTATACACAGTTTCTTCATGTTAATTATCCATCGCAATACACAGGTCCTTAATGTAAAAAGTGAAGTATTTCCTATTAATACCGTCTTCACAATGCATTACAAGCACATTTCATAATGGTCAGTAAGATGTTTGAAAATGCATAAAGTCTATCTTTCATGTACAGTAGTATCTAAATGTCTTCTCTGTGTGTCCTCCCCATCAGGAGAGTTCCAGTGCAGCTTTGAGGACGAGGCCGTGTGTATGTTCACCCAGGACAAGACGGATGACTTTGACTGGACCCGACACAGCGCCGCCACCAGAGACACCAAGTATACGCCCAACACCGGGCCCAGCAGTGACCGAGTGGGCTCCAAGCAAGGTTAGCACACACACAAATGCACCTTTGCACGCATACACACTCTCACCCAACACAAGACAACCCAACACAACACAGCCCAACACAAGACAGCCCAACACAACCCAACACACTCACCCAGCACAGTCCAACACAACCCAATACAAGACAACCCAACCCGGCACAACACAACACAACACAACACAACTCAACCCAACACTGTGCTATCTATCTTTCAACTAATTTCTCCATTCTGTTCTGCTCTCATGTAGCCTGAATTTTAAGCCCAAGCCCTACCCAGGCCCGCAACGTTCAGGCCCTACCCTAACCAGGCCCGATTGCTTCTGCCAAATTTAAGGCCCTGCCCTGCCCTACCCGAAACCCAAAATCTGAAATAACTTCCTCTGTTAGTGAAACCCAAAATCAGAAATAACTTCCCCTGTTAGTAAATCCATTACCTGCTCCTCTCTATCTGTCACTCGCTCCCTGCGTGCAGCTCGCTCTACTCACAGCGGCTCTGAGTCTGTGAGCATCCATAGCAACGGCTCCGCTTGGGTTACTCTCCTCAATGAAGAGACATGAGAGACAGTTAGCTACTAGCTACTTTTCGTCACCCTAAACTCTGATAAAACTCAAGGAACATTATTATTTTCTGTGAAATAATCTCTCCTGTCGTATATTTGATGAGGTTGAAGCACTTCTGACACCATGTTATGATCTTAGTCAGATATGACTGAACTGCGCAGCAGAGCACAAGCTAAATGTTAGTGATCAATTTAGAGATACCCGAGCCCTTCCCGTACCCCAGTTATTGATGAAACAGACTTCACCCACATCATGGTCAATGTTGACATTTATCATGATGTTGTACAGTGATGAGATGACATATCAGGAGGTCCAACTATTGTAAAAAGTCATGTCGCCAAATCTATAGCTGTCAAATTGCTAAATTTAGCTAAACATATAATGCAAGAAGGCACACAAATGGATTGAAGCGCAGAAGGCTAGTAAATACAGTCTGTCTAGCTGAAGGCTAGTAAATACAGTCTGTCTAGCTGAAGGCTGGTAAATACAGTCTGTCTAGCTGAAGGCTAGTAAATACAGTCTGTCTAGCTGAAGGCTGGTAAATACAGTCTGTCTAGCTGAAGGCTAGTAAATACAGTCTGTCTAGCTGAAGGCTAGTAAATACAGTCTGTCTAGCTGAAGGCTGGTAAATACAGCCAGTCTGCTGAAGGCTAGTAAATACAGTCTGTCTAGCTGAAGGCTAGTAAATACAGTCTGTCTAGCTGAAGGCTGGTAAATACAGCCAGTCTGCTGAAGGCTAGTAAATACAGTCTGTCTAGCTGAAGGCTAGTAAATACAGCCAGTCTAGCTGAAGGCTAGTAAATACAGTCTGTCTAGCTGAAGGCTAGTAAATACATTCTGTCTAGCTGAAGACTAGTAAATACAGTCTGTCTAGCTGAAGGCTAGTAAATACAGTCTGTCTAGCTGAAGGCTAGTAAATACAGTCTGTCTAGCTGAAGGCTAGTAAATACAGTCTGTCTAGCTGAAGGCTAGTAAATACAGTCTGTCTAGCTGAAGGCTAGTAAATACAGTCTGTCTAGCTGAAGGCTAGTAAATACAGTCTGTCTAGCTGAAGGCTAGTAAATACAGTCTGTCTAGCTGAAGGCTAGTAAATACAGTCTGTCTAGCTGAAGGCTAGTAAATACAGTCTGTCTAGCTGAAGGCTAGTAAATACAGTCTGTCTAGCTGAAGGCTAGTAAATACAGTCTGTCTAGCTGAAGGCTAGTAAATACAGTCTGTCTAGCTGAAGGCTAGTAAATACAGTCTGTCTAGCTGAAGGCTAGTAAATACAGTCTGTCTAGCTGAAGGCTAGTAAATACAGCCAGTCTAGCTGAAGGCTAGTAAATACAGTCTGTCTAGCTGAAGGCTAGTAAATACAGTCTGTCTAGCTGAAGGCTAGTAAATACAGTCTGTCTAGCTGAAGGCTAGTAAATACAGTCTGTCTAGCTGAAGGCTAGTAAATACAGTCTGTCTAGCTGAAGGCTAGTAAATACAGTCTGTCTAGCTGAAGGCTAGTAAATACAGTCTGTCTAGCTGAAGGCTAGTAAATACAGTCTGTCTAGCTGAAGGCTAGTAAATACAGCCAGTCTAGCTGAAGGCTAGTAAATACAGTCTGTCTAGCTGAAGGCTAGTAAATACAGCCAGTCTAGCTGAAGGCTAGTAAATACAGTCTGTCTAGCTGAAGGCTAGTAAATACAGTCTGTCTAGCTGAAGGCTAGTAAATACAGTCTGTCTAGCTGAAGGCTAGTAAATACAGCCAGTCTAGCTGAAGGCTGGGAAAAATGCAGCCAGTCTAGCTGAAGGCTAGTAAAATTCAGCCCGTCTAGCTGAAGGCTGGTAAATACAGCCAGTCTGCTGCAGGTTAGTAAGTACAGCCAGTCTAGCTGAAGGCTAGTAAGTACAGCCAGGTAGCTTCATAATTGCAATCAATTAGCCCAAGCGCTTATCCAAACCATTTACGCGTCCGCACAGCAGTGTTTTAGAATATTGGACCGTTAGCTTTCATACTTTTAAAAATCTCAGCGTGGCTCAAGACATTTCTCCAACCGCCACCCCATTCATTTAACCTTTATTATTTAACTAGGCAAGTCAGTTAAGAACAAATCCTTATTTATAATGACGGTCTACCTACAGGGTCAGCCCCTGGAGCAAATTAGGGTCAAGTGTCTTGCTCAAGGACACATCAACAGGTTTTTTCACCTTGTTGGCTCAGGTATTCAAACCAGCAACCTTTCGGTTACTGGCCCAATGCTCTAACCGCTAGGCTACCTGCCGCCCAAATGAATAGAAGACATCTACTCAGAAGACACCTGTTTGGGAATTATGGGGAGGTGGGCGGTCGGATTGTGTGTCCCCCACAGATGGTAGTCTCAGAGCTATGTATCTGTCACAATGGGCCGCAGGTCTATCACGGCTCTGTAGCTTTGGACTCTGAATTAGACTTTAGCCAACAGGTATGTGATGTGGTTATAATGCATTGTGTGACTTGTCAAGTCTAATTTACGTATCATACGTTAGTTTTCTTTGTAGTTGCCATTTGTACTCTACTGAAGTTGGTGTACTCCCCTGTTGTGTAGTACCTCCACCTCCGCCTCATCTCCTCCTCCTCCTCCACCTCCGCCCCATCGTCTCCTCCTCCTCCACCTCCGCCTCATCTCCTCCTCCTCCACCTCCGCCTCATCTCCTCCTCCTCCTCCTCCTCCTCCTCCACCTCCGCCCCATCTCCTCCTCCTCCTCCTCCACCTCCGCCTCATCTCCTCCTCCTCCTCCTCCACCTCCGCCTCATCTCCTCCTCCTCCTCCTCCACCTCCGCCCCATCTCCTCCTCCACCTCATCTCCTCCTCTTCCTCCGCCCCATCTCCTCCTCCTCCACCTCATCTCCTCCTCTTCCTCCGCCCGATCTCCTCCTCCTCCTCCTCCTCCTCCCCCGCCCCATCTCCTCCTCCTCCTCCACCCCATCTGCTCCTCCTTCTCCATCTCCTCCTCCGCCCCATCTCCTCCTCCTCCATCTCCTCCGCCCCATCTCCTCCTCCTCCATCTCCTCCGCCCCATCTCCTCCTCCTCCTCCTCCTCTCTGTTCTGTATCTCTATGGGGTGTGGGAGCCGTGATGGACATCTGCAGCGCTGCAGGGATGGCTGTGACATTTCCTTTAGAGAGCGGGCAGCATTATGAAATATGAGTATCTATCACTACCTGCCCATCGACGTCCGCCGTAGTAGCCATTCCCCCAAAGTACAATCTCACGCAATTCCATTACCTCGTTAAATGCCAAAAGCCCCAGACGTTAAAATAAACCAATTCATCAGTGGGACTCCTCGGGGATACATTTGTTTAAGTGTTTTTAGGGCATGTTACGATGGATTATGTCAGAAATAATGCATTGCTTTTAATTATCCAAGGCATTACGATGAAACACGCGGTACACAGTTTTCCAACATTACTTGCTCTAAGAAGGTGAAACTTTATCTAATTGGTGTCCACAGAGAAGGACTGTATTATGGACTGTATACGAGGTCAGACCTCTCCCGCTACCACAACAGTTTATGGCCTGCAAACGGCAGTGCCTAAACTACTAACTTGTAGCAGTTATTATAGAGAGATGAACTCTGATGGTCTCTCCATTGCAGTGGAACACCATCACATCAGACCTGGGTTCAAATACTGTTATCTAAATACTTATATCTTTAGCTGTGCTTGCCTGGCGCAATGGCACCAATAATCCCAAAAGTGCAAAGCCAGCCCTTCTGGCACTTGAGGCAGAAATTATTATTATTATTTTACCATGACAGGACAGAGAGGGTTACCATGGCAGGACAGAGAGGGTTACCATGGCAGCACAGAGAGGGTTACCATGGCAGGACAGAGAGGGTTACCATGGCAGGATAGAGAGGGTTACCATGGCAGGATAGAGAGGGTTACCATGGCAGGACAGAGAGGGTTACCATGGCAGGACAGAGAGGGTTACCATGGCAGGACAGAGAGGGTTACCATGGCAGGACAGAGAGGGTTACTTTTTGGGGTTTTACATACAATATGTTTTATTGTTCAGTCAGTGACTTTGTTTTACCATCATACAGCTGTCTACTTTGATTGTTGTAAAACCCCAAATGCATACAGGTTTCTACATGTACATCGAGACGTCTCGACCACGCCTGAAGGGAGAAAAGGCTCGACTGTTGACCCCCACTTTCAACGTTGCTCCCAAAAGCCCCTATGGGACTGTGACGTCCTCTCCAACCTACTGCTTTGGCTTCTACTACCATATGTATGGGAAACACATAGGTAAGATGCCTGGGTGCTAGCAGGCATGGCATGTATGGCATAAAGATGAATGCAAATGGTGCACTGTAACTTTTTCATCAGGACAATCTATTTCAACGTAGAGGGAGTGTGTTTGACTTGTTAAGTACATGCCTGCTAGCTTTCAATCAGCATCCACTTGCAATCGTATCCCCCACTTCCTTGTTCGGTGCTTACCTGATGATTAGATTCAAGTGTTTGCTTACTGCTCAAGTTGTACACCCTACTTTCATTTTGATTTGACAATAACTCAATAATACTTCAATGCCAGAATATCTGAAGCCCCCTGGGCGTTGGTGAAAAATGGAAATTGAACACTCACTATTTCTGGGTTTTTTACGACCATTCCATTTGTATATTAATAACTTTATCCTCCATCCAAATGGACTCCCCTGCTTATGTAGCCAAGGTTGCTGTCTCATAGCCCTGCTCTCCATTTGGCGCAGTGTCTTAATCAGACAGACAGTTGCACTTGAGCGATAGGTGTGACCCCTGACCTCCTGGCAGACACGCTTGTAACCACAATTTTCTGCTCCGCAAAGCTGTCACAATTCTGAATAGGACGTGTTAACCTAATCCATGCAGGTCTCAATGGGCCCTCGGTCTCTAACCCTCTCTCTGCTCTCTCAGCAGCCAGAAATGTGTCCTAACCTGTCTGTTTCCTTTCACTGGTTTCAGTTAGGGAAAGAAAAGTAACCTGCATTCAGAGCCTTTTTTGACTATGTGCAGAATGTGAGTGAGTGGTGGAGAGACTGAGTTGTCATTTGAAGTAGAGGGCATTTTAGCTCTGAGAGTCTTTTGTTGGTGCCATCTGATCATCCAGTGAGATCCACTTCAGGCTTCCATCACAGGGAAGAGCAAAGGATCTTGTGAAGATGCTGGAGGAAACAGGTACAAAAGTATCTATATCCACAGTAAAACGAGTCCTATATCGACATAACCTAAACGACTGCTCAGCATGGAAGAAGCCACTGCTCCAAAACCACCATAAAAAAGCCAGACTACGGTTTGCAACTGCACATGGGGACAAAGATCGTACTTTTTTTCCCCCTGGTCTGATAAAACAAAAATAGAACTGTTTGGCCATAATGACCATCGTTATGTTTGGAGGAAAAAAGGGGGAGGCTTGCAAGCCGAAGAACACCATCCCAACCGTGAAGCACGGGGTGGCAGCATCATGTTGTGGGGGTGCTTTGCTGCAGGAGGGACTACATTCCACTCTCTCAGTAAAAGCCACCACTCAATAAGGGGAGGTTAATGTGTATACTCAGAAGAAAAAGGGTTCTTTGGCTGTCCCTAGAGGGGAACCCTTTGAAGAACCCTTTTTGGTTCCAGGCAGAACTATTTGGGGTTCCATGTAGAACCCTCTGTGTAATGGGTTCTACATGGAACTCAAAAAGGTTCTGCCTGGAACCAAAAAGGTTCTGCCTGGAACCAAAAAGGTTCTGCCTGGAACCAAAAGGGTTCTTCAAAGGGTTCTCCTATGGGGACAGCCGAAGAACCCTTTTAGGTTATAGATAGCACCTTTACTTCTAAGAGTGTAGAACCCTTGAATCATTTTGTATTTGCAGTAATGAGCTATTATGTGTTTTTTTTATCAGTTCATACATGAATAATTAAAAAAGTATCATCTATAAATAAGGAGATGTTTATTTTTTATTTTTTATTTATTTAACTAGGGAAGTTAGTTAAGAACAAATTATTATTTACAATGACGGCCTACCTACAGGGTCAGCCATAGTAGTACAGCGCCCTTGGAGCAAATTAGGGCCTTGCTCAAGGACACATTGACAGGTTTTTCACCTAGTCGGCTCGGGTATTCGAACCAGCGAACTTTCAGTTACAGTCCTAACGCTCTAACCACTATGTTACCTGCCACCCATAATGAGGCCATATACAATAGATTATATCAGACCTGTGCTTGATTGAGCTTCCCTGGCACAACGTCCTCCATAAAGTGCTTGATGTTTTCTACTGTAGGGGGTTTGAATGCGTACCTACGGCAGAAGAGCCAGTTGGGTGCAGACAGTTCCGTGTGGACCCTGGTCGGGAACCAAGGGGACCGATGGAAGCAAGCCAAAGTCAACATTCACCCAACAGCCTCTTTCCAGGTGGGTACAACTCTTTGGCAGGAGCAGTGGGTCACCAATGCAGACCTGTTGCTACCATGTTGTTGTCATGTTGTGTTGCTACCATGTTGTTGTCATGTTGTGTTGCTACCATGCTGTGTTGTCATGTGTTGCTACCATGCTATGTTGTTGTCTTAGGTCTCTCTTTATGTAGTGTTGTGTTGTCTCTCTTGTCGTGATGAGTGTTTTGTCCTATATTTTTATTTAATGTATTTATATTTTTAATCCCAGCCTCCATCCCTACAGGAGGCCTTTTGCCTTTTGGTAGGCAGTCATTGTAAATAAGAATTTGTTCTTAACTGACTTGCCTAGTTAAATAAAGGTTACATTTTTTTTTAAGAACTACGGTGGCCCTAAGATGCAAAGTAAAAAACTGCCTTCATATGAACTTCTTCTCTTATGCCGACGTCTTATATATTTTGCTATACGCTTTACAGAATGATCAATTTTTAATAACAGCAGTTGGTTATTTTAATAACAGCAGTTGGTTATTATTAATAACAGCAGTTGGTTATTATTTATAATAGCAGTTGGTTATTATTAATAGCAGCAGTTGGTTATTATTAATAGCAGCAGTTGGTTATTATTAATAGCAGCAGTTGGTTATTATTAATAACAGCAGTTGGTTATTATTAATAGCAGCAGTTGGTTATTATTAATAGCAGCAGTTGGTTATTATTAATAACAGTAGTTGGTTATTATTAATAGCAGCAGTTGGTGTTAGCATGTTTTCTTTCTCCCTCTGATGCTGTTTTGGTAGTTGGTTCTGGAAGGAATTCGTGGTCCCGGTATAGAAGGGGATATCGCCGTAGATGATGTCACCATTGAGGAAGGAGAATGTAAAGACCCTCCACCCAACAGTAAGTGGTTTTTGTGTGCGGGGGGGGGGGGGGGGGTGTTTGGACTCATGACAACCATGGACCTATACATCATCCAGAACCAATCAATCATGAAGAGGCAAGCCTTATAACATACATTTATATGATTCCTCTTAGGAACTATAAATCAAGGACTGAATCAGGTATTGTTAGCTCTTCTAAACCGGTTTACTCACCAAGAGTATATACCACTGTATTTTTTTGTTCAGGCATCGTCAGGCATCGTCAGTGAAAATACATTTTAGAGTTTATGAACAAACATCTGCTTCTAAATATTATGCATGCCAGAAAATTGTACTGTCTGATTGACCTTAAGTTACTTACATTACTTAACTTGCTAATGACTTTTTAAATTATGTTAAATCTCCTCCCAAATGGTAGATACCAGCGTCTTACATTAAATATTAGACGTTGGATGCTCTGTCGCTTGTAGAGGCTGTCGGCTGGGTCTCTTTGCTGATAAACAAGGTTCAGTACAAATACTACTAATGGGAATGTTTTTAAGAACCTCTTAACTGTTGTCAAAATGTCTCATACAGTACTAGATATATGTCGGTAATACGTATAATGCATACTTGTTGCTGAGCCGCCACTGAAGTATTGTGAGTCTACATTGTAAGAAATCACACTAACATACATGCCAGAGAAGAAGAGGACGGTTCTCCTCAGAACAACGAAAAAACAATCAAATATATTGAAAAGTCTTCCTTAAATCGAACACGGAATTGTACACGTTACCCACACGTCATACCGTTAGCTTAATTAAAACATTTTGAAATGATTTTCATACATCATCCTTCCTAGATTATCTACATCACCATCTTTCTAAATCGTTCTCTCTATCTTTTCTCTTTCTATCTTTCTCTATCCCTACAGATCTGAGGTCACTGGCTCCTCCCACCGCACACCATATATGGCAGTTCTTGGTCACACTGACCCTGGTGTTTGTGGGTCATCAGAGGTGACCCCTCTCTCCCAGGAGGAGCAGCCTGATGCCGGCCCCACCCCTGTAGAAGAATCTGCAGACTTTGACTGTCTAAAACCCCCAAAACTACCAAAGATTCCCTCCTCTTCAGTCTTCAGGAGAGCAGCAGCAGTCCAGCGCTGGTCCAGGGTGGAGCATGTAGGAAACTAAAAACTCAGTCAATCTGGATTTTTCTGAAATATGCACAGAGAGCATTCCAAGGTCAGGACTCCAGAGTCCGGATGGAGAGCCGGGCTCTCCATAGTAGACGCTCCAGTAGTAGGTGAAGCCAGCGAGGCAGAGTGTGGGTGCCGTCATCGTGTATATTGGCTCGAGGATCGGAATGGAGTGGTACATTTCTGTAAAGCACAAGGACGCATGTTGTGGACCCAATTCTTTCTTTCCATTTTCATATGTTGTTCGTTTTCTGCTTGTCAAGGCCAAGGAATGATGATCGTTGATTGCTTAATGAGAGGAGTGTAGAGGAGGTTGATTTTATGTTAAGAGTATAAATGTATTAGATTCGTTCGACAACCCACACTGACCCGAAGCTATTTTCTCATGAATATGTTAGAGACTGAGAGATTCCTCTTGTGTTGCCACTTTCACCCCTTTTAGAACTCAGAGGCTGCCTAGGGTCGGATTCATCAAAATGTGAATAAACAAACACGTTTCGTACCTTCTACCCAGAGGCTGAACACTGACTGCTTAGTGCATTATGGGCATATCTGTTCAAGTTCATTCATCACAATTATTCCTTTGTGGGGTTTTTTTCTTTTCGTTTTGACCTTTTGAGGTTGCTTAAATGTTGGTTTAGTTCAAAAGTGCACCCACTTGTTAGATAGGTTACTCTATTATGCAGTGGCTGAACTATGGTGCACTGTATGCCTGGTGTAATCAACCTCTGGACTCCTCGTTGTCAACACTATGAGATTGAGACCTTAGATCCACAGGGGCTTCCCCGTGTCCCAGCAGCCCTTAACTTCCAGAATGTGATTTAATGAACAGTGACAAGACATATCTCTCAATATCTAAAAGGGATTGGTGAGGGATTATCAAGCTAAAGTAATCTAGCTTGTATTCACAATGGTAATTGCAATCCAGCCATTTGTATGAAAGGTTAGCTTCTATCTATCTATCTATCTATCTATCTATTTTTTTTTCTACTTTCCATTACCTAGCCTCCCGATTGGAGTCTGCTTTCTCCTTTCACCTCCTGACCAAATCACGAATCGGTTAGGTCACATGTGGTGCTTAAAGACCAGGGCCCGGTTTCCCAAAAGCATCTTGAGGTTAAATTCATCGTTAGAACCTTCGTAAGTGCACGGTTAAATCTCAGAGCTGTTTCCCAAAACCATTGTTATTAACATTGCACTTGAAAATGCTTGAAATCTAACTCCTGCCTCGTAGACCATTCGTAGAACTGCTAAGTGCGTCGTTACATGCTTTTTTCCCCCCTCCTGTGTCACTTTATACACATAAAATATCCGCCAAACATAGAAGCACATGGTTTATCCGCGCCAATCGTGTCAGAACAAAGTTGACTACAAATACAAAGTTGCCAATGTATTTTCAATTGATACAAACAAGCGACGTAGAGTATAAACATATGCTTGAAATTAAAACCGAGATAACTGCATTCAAATATAAATACAGTAGGCTATAGGCCTTTGCTACTTGTAGGCTACTGTCTGTAATTTGTCTTGATTGGGTGCATTTTATTGGGTAAGCATTAGAACGAGCCGTCTCAATATTTGAAGCCATAGGTGATAAAATCTTTATAGGATCTGATCCGTCGTCCGTACTGTTGAATAATTCCAATGTTAAGGTAAGATTTGAATGGGGAAAGCTGACCCGAGAGCAGCCCTGCCTTTCTTTCCATCCTATCAGTATCGACACACGCCTGCCTCAACGACGCACTTAGTGAACCTTCTCTCTGCGTGGTGTTTTGGGAAACGCATGTTACATCTTCGGCTGTTGTAGGAATGATGCATTGTTTAAACACTTGTAAGCCTAAATGACATCGCTATCAGGAAACCGGGTGCATCGTTATTTACGAGCCAACTTTTTAAGTGTTTCCCAAACAAGAGAGAATGTTTGCTAAGTGCGTTGTTAGACCATGTGTCGATACTGACAGGATCGAAGGTAATGCACCGCAGCTCTCGGATCAGCTTTCTCCATTAAAACCTTACCTTAACATTATAATTATTCCACAATACTGACGATGGATCAGCTGCTAGAGCGATATTAGCGTTGTTAAAACACATCATCCTCTCCTTACTTTAAGGACACGTGGTCGTCAGGTAGCCGGTTAAGAGTGTTGGACCGGTAACCGAAAGGTCACTGGTTCCAATCACTGAGCCGACTAGGTGAAAAATCTGTCGGTATGCCCTTGAGCAAGGCACTTAACCCTAGTTGCTTATATAAGTCACTCTGGATAAGAATGTCTGCTAAATGTAAAAACAAAAGTACTGGAGGAAATTCAAGCTCATTTCAATTCAGGTTGTAGTAGTTTGATTTCAGCATGGCTCCATAAAGCACATACAAATACAAATAGGTACAAAAAATAAAAACCTTGAATGTCAGTCCTATCTTTCTCTCCCTGCATGAGTTGACTCATTGATCATGATACTGTGCCCATGCATGCCTGTGGCAGTCGTTGGAAGGTTACTTTATGAGCAGTCGAAAGAGCAATTCTTGCATCTTTTGGGCCTATCTCAACAGCTAGTCCTATTGGGATAAGATAAGACGCTGCTGTCTGCCATGAAATCAAGTGCCTTCAGACTTAGTGGAAGATTGCTTGAATCTAAAAACCGACATGGGCTATTTTACCATACAAGCATTTGCCCCATAGGCACATTTTATAGAAAAAAAATCAATTGTGCAGAAATCTGCAGCTAACTCTAGAATCAAGGGTCAACTCTGCATGTGGTGGCACAGTGTCAAATTATGGATAGCTACACAGCTCTCTTTATTTTGACCTAGGAGAATGACTTATTGCCCTTACCAGTCAATGCTTTTGGAGTGGGACAGAGGAAGGAGGTTGGTCAAGCTTTGTCAGAGTGACTGAGTGAGAATGGGAGCTCTTAGAGATAAGCAATGGGCTCCGACAAAAAAAACAACTTGGAGGGAGGGATGCTTTTGAAGTCTCCCCGTTCATTTCAGCTGGACCTGCTGATAAAGACATTTTTGCGACTTCGTCCAAGGACTGTAAAAGGAAGACCTTTCAGGTGTGACTCTTACGGCTGATAATGGCCTTGGTTTACCTGGGTGTCTGTCAGTTGATTAGATCAGACTGTGCGGTTTTCACAGACTTTTACAGGTTACCTTAACCAGCTGGTTTTTGAAAAAAACGTATTGTAAAATTAGTCTACTATTGTTCGTAAAAGAAAATTTGGGAGAACATTTTTTAATTTCCGTTTTTATTTGGGGATTCTTTTTTCTTTACAGAATAATTAGAAATAGGCTTTAAGGGCCCGATTCCGATTTAGGAAATGACGTCTTTCTTACACAAGCCTTTCCTGGCCACTTCTCAGTAGTCGGTATTCAGACGTACTTTATGAAGGTGCGTTAAGGGCTTTGCAGGTGTGGTTCCCTTGCGCGCAATTAGTACATGTAATACAACTGCTGAAAACCGTCCCACTTGTTGGCCAACATATGTTCTCGTGGAGTTTTCATTCAATAGGGTTTTCAGTACATTTATCTTAAGCCGCCCCTTTAAACACGGTGTACATTTTTTATTAGAATGTTGTCGACGGACTCAGTAGAATATATCGAGAGAAGTCCACCTAAATACTGTGTATGCATCGTCTCCATTTCAGCACCAGTTGGTAGATTTAAAAATACTCTGATCTTGTAGATAATTTGGGTTTAGAAAAATATTTCAGAATCATAAAGAACAGGTGTGTAGTGCCTTTATGCTAGAAAGAAAGAAAACAGTGGTTTGATTCATTCACAACCACATGTCTGTGACGACGTTTACACAGGAAGCAAATTAAGGTAAATGAAACAATGGAATTAAATTGAATGATAATGTAGGCTATTCCAATTGAAGGGAACTAACAGTAAATTGGCAGTTGAATATGTGTTGTTATTAGGCCTACTGACGGTCCATACTGATAGTGGCTAATATTTAACATGATAGAAATAGGGAACAGAGAAAGTCGGGGTAGCCAATAATTAAGACATTAGAGAGTGCCCATCCCTGCAAGTTAAAAGGCAGTACAATTCTGCATAATGGCACAGCATTTCATAAACTGTGGGAATGTTGATATGCTTCAGTTTGCTGCCCTATGACTGGTTTCACGTTTGTCTCCAGCGATTATAAGGTAAAATATATCTAAAACAAGTGTTCCTAATATTTATAATTTCCTTATCCAAACGGAATACTAATTTACCTAGCTCTTCTTAATAGCTCTTATCAAGCTTTACAGTGCATGGAGAAAGGTGTTATTTCAGTAGGAAAAAATTTAAGTAAATGCTTTTTCCACCTGGAACTGGTAGATTCGCTAGACCTTATTCATGGTTTCCTCTCACGTAAAGGTGGTGGAATTATTAGGGAATTAAGTCAGTCAGAATATGGCATATCTGCATACACACCTCCGGCACACCTTCATTTATTCGATCTCCACCCAAAACGAATAGCAGGTGAATAGCATGCTATTCTCATGCTTAAGTTCAAGGTCAGAATACGCTTAGAGAGAAAAGTGCATAAAATTACGTTACATTAATTCACTCTTAACTCAGGTCGGAATCGGGCCCTAAGCAAATACATTTGGTAAACACAGTTATTGATATAAAAAGCACAAGATGACACCAAACAGATGACAAACAGATTTGGACTAAATTTAGTACATTTCTCACACAGATTTAGACCGAGACAGTTCCTCTCAGCAACCTGTTAAAATATAATAAAATGTGCTCTTCTCTGTTCAATGAAATTATTTATGTAAATCATAGCATGTGTGGTCACTTTTAATAATTGAAATATAACATTTAATCCAACAGTTAGCTTTATAACTTCCGTTCCCCCATGTCTCTCAGTTCAATAATTGATTGCATTGTTGATCTAGAAATGTATGCAGACATTAAAGGGAAAATCCACTCAAACTATACTTTGGTATTTTTTTCATTGTTCGTGCCGCATTCAAAACAACTAGGAACTCAGAAATCTCAGACTTAAGTGTGTTCAAAACAACTGGGAACTCTTTAAAAAAAAAAAAAAGAGCTCAGACTGGGAAAAATCGCTTTGAACGGTCATCCAACTGGGAATTTTAATTCGGAAACTCTGCATCTTTCTAAAGCTCCGACTTCCTGACTTGAAGATCATTGATTTACCCTTGTTCCTTCCTTAGTTCCCAGTTGTTTTGAAAGCACCATAATTTCAAGAAGCAAAGTGTTACTGGCCGCATCATATGATGATGCAAAATGCATCATATGATGGGGCCGGTGGCACTTTGATTCTTGAAAGTCCAATATCTTGAAAACTAATGAAACAAATACCAAAAGATAGGTTTTGGGCGGATTTTCCCTCATGACTACTTGTGTTTATTATTTCAAAGGAATGGATACCGATAGAGCAGATACATTTTTCAACTCTCCTCTCCATTGCTTCTGGTCCGCTCTGTCGTTCTATACTGAACAAAAATATAAACGCAACATGTAAAGTGTTGGTCCCATGTTTCATGAGCTGAAATAAACGATCCCAGAAGGTTTCCAGACGCACAAAAAGCTTTTATCTCAAATTGTGTGCACACATTTATTCACATCCCTGTTAGTGAGCATTTCTCCTTTGCCAAGATATTCCATCCAGCTGTCAGGTGTGGCATATTAAGAATCTAATTAAACAGAATGATCATTACACAGGTGCACCTTGTGCTGGGTACAATAAAATGCCACTTTAAACTGTGTAGTTTTGTCACACAACACAATGCCACAGATGTCTCTTCATACAAACAGATGTCTCATTCCTGCTATGCTGACTGCAGGAATGTCCAACAGAGCTGTTGCCAGAGAATTTAATGCTAATTTTTTTACCACAAGCCGCCTCCAATGTAGTTTTAAAGAATTTGGCAGTACATATAACTGGCCTCACAACTACAGACCATGTGTAACCACGCCAGCCCAAGACCTCCATATCCGGCTTCTTCACCTGCGGGATCGTCTGAGGAGGGGGAGGTAGGGAGGGCGAGTGCTGAGGAGTATTTCTGTCGGTAATAAAGCCCTTTTGTGGGGAAAAACTCATTCTGATTGGCTGTGCCCCTGCCCAGTCATATGAAATCCATAGATTATATGAATTTATTTCAATTGACTGATTTTCTTATATGAACTGTAAAACCTTTGAAATTGTTGTATGTTGCGTTTATATTTTTGTTCAGTATACGTACTGTAAGTACCACCAGCAAACTGATTTTATTTCATGAATTTCATTGCTTTTTAATGTATGTCAGATTTCTTTTCTCTCCCAGCCTATCATCTTGAGTCAAGCAAGCGTTTCAATTCTACCCTAAATGTAAACCCATATATTCTATTGTACAGCAGATTTACACTGGCACTTTAATAATAATAATGCATTTGCTCTAATGGGAACAAAATAAATGTATTATTTGGGGTAATCATTCTCTTGACAACGACACCCCAGAACAGAACTGTATCAGAATTATTTTTTTAATATATATCTATAATTATCTGCAATAGACTTCCAGTCATAATTTGGATTTGATTTCCCAGATGATTACATTGCATTGTTAAGAATAAATACTCTTCAAATGTCCCCATCCTGTGTGATCTATTTATTAGACAACAATTTGTTGTCAGTGAAATTATCTGTAATATTTAATCATGTTGTTACTCATCACTAGAAAATAAGTCTTTGAAGAATGTGTCTGATAGTGAGTTGATGAGAGAGATGTATTTATTATTTACAGTGATCTATAAAAATACTGAATAGGACCAAATAGTTCTCACAGTTATTTGATTCCAAGGAAGCCCCTACACCTGATAGCTGTATTCTAACCACAGAGCGCCATTGCAACTTCTGTTAACGTTCATTATTGGTATTTACTGTCCATTGGCCTTCGGTTAGCCCCTACTAAACAACTCAATATTTATTTCATACACTGTAAGCCCTAGCGATACCTTACCAACCTTACCTTGAGTTGAAACGCAATGTGTATACAGATTGTGTTCTCACCATTTTAATGCATTGTTTATGTATTCAGTAAGTAAACGTTCTTTACCGAGCCAAGAGGCAAAGCGTCTTCTCTCGGTGCAGACGAGATGCGGGACACGGTTTACATCTGGCTGGGTGGGCCCCCATCTGCTCCCAGGTACAGAACAAAGACTCCCTCATGCATATTAGCCGGTAACATTTGGCGCCGTTGATAACTAGTCTAAAGTTAACCTGAATGTTCTTAAAGCGTGAACACGGTAGGTGTCAGATGTTTTCCTTCCTAATCCAGAACTGTTATCTCACGTGTTATACAGTATGAAGATTACTCTTGAGCCTTAAGGGTTTCGCAGGATTTATATATACTGAACAAAAATAGAAACGCAACATGCAACAATTTAAGATTTTACTGAGTTATAGTTAATATAAGGAAATCAGTCAATTGAAATAAATAAATTAGGCCCTAATCTATGGATTTCACATGACTGGGCAGGGATGCAGCGATGGGTGGTCCTTGGAGGGCATAGCCTCATCACTGGGGAGCCAGGCCCTGATAATCAGAATTAGTTTTTTCCTCACAAAAGGGCTTTATTACAGACAGAAAAACTCCCCTCTCAGATGATTCACCAGGTGAAAAAGCCGGATGTGGAGGTCCTGGGCTGGTATAGTTACATGTGGTCTGCAGTTGTGAGGATGGTTGGACGTACTGACAAATTATCTAAAACATCTTTGGAGGTGGCTTATGGTAGAGAAATGAACATTAAATTCTCTGGCAACAGCTCTGGTGGACATTCTTGCAGTCAGCATGCCAATGGCACACTCCCTCAAAACTTGAGACATCTGTGGCATTGTATTGTGTGACAAAACTACACATTTTAAAGTGTCCTTATATTGTCCACAGTACAAGGTGCACCCTGTATAACGATCATACTGTTTAATCAGATTCTTGAAATGCCACACCTGACAGGTGGATGGACTATCTTGGCAAAGGAGAAATGCTCATTGACTGGGATATAAACAAATGTGTGCACAGTGAAGCGACACCACAGTATCCTGGGTGCCTCTATCTATCTATCTATCTATCTATCTATCTATCTATCTATCTATCTATCTATCTATCTATCTATCTATCTATCTATCTATCTATCTATCTATCTATCTATCTATCTATCTATCTATCTATCTATCTATCTATCTATCTATCTATCTATCTATCTATCTATCTATCTAAACCCATCCATTGAGGATGTTTATTCCAGGGGAAATACTGTTCATGTCCAAACCCATCCATTGAGGATATTTATTGGTATTGAGGGTTATTTTCTTGTATGAAAAGAAAACACAAAAGTTATTTGAGCGAACATGCTGATTGGTTATCACACAAGTTATGCGGCATAATCCATGTGTGTACCACACTTTTACCATATCTTGTCAAGGCATCCTGTCATGACATCCTATCATGGCATCCTATCATGGCATCCTATCATGACATCCTATCATGACATCCTATCATGGCATCCTATCATGACATCCTATCATGACATCCTATCATGGCATCCTATCATGACATCCTATCATGGCATTCTATCATGGCATCCTATCATTGCATCCTGTCATTGCGTCCTATCATGGCATCCTATCATGACATCCTATCATGACATCCTATCATGGCATCCTATCATGACATCCTATCATGGCATTCTATCATGGCATCCTGTCATGGCATCCTGTCATGGCATCCTATCATGGAATTCTGTCATTGCATCCTGTCATGGCATCCTGTCATGGCATACTATCATGGAATTCTGTCATGGCATCCTGTCATGGCATCCTGTCATTGCATCCTGTCATGGCATCCTATCGTGGCATCCTATCATGACATCCTATCATGGTATCCTGTCATGGCATCCTGTTATGGCATCCTATCATGGTATCCTGTCATGGCATGCTATCTTGGCATCCTGTCATGGCATTCTGTCATGGCATCCTATCATGGCATGCTGTCATGGCATCCTATCATGGCATTTTGTCATGGCATCCAATCATGGCATCCTATCATGGCATCCTGTCATGGCATCCTATCATGGCATCCTGTCATGGCATCCTATCATGGCATCCTGTCATGACATTCTGTCATGGCATCCTATCATGGCATCCTATCATGGCATCCTATCATGGCATCCTGTCATGGCATCCTATCATGGCATCCTGTCATGGCATCCTATCATGGCATCCTGTCATGAGTATCACAGGCTAATGCTGTAATTGTATGGCCTGGCACGGAGGCAGTGTCACCTCCATCAAAGCTAGGGTGGAAGAGTTATATCCAAGTTGTAGGTCACGGTGATGAAAGATATGGCTGCTGTGGAGACATGTACATTTCCCAGCTGCCTTCTAAGCTGACATTGATCTTTTTTCTTTCCACTATAGATGGAATTCTCTGAGGCCTTTCAATAATGTTTTACATACTTCTGTTTGTTTGTCTATCTACCCCCCGTACCCCCCCACCCCAAATCAACCCCCCCGTACCCCCCCACCCCACAATTTGAGTCAGTCACTGATAGTCAGTCAATTATCCCATGTCAGCTAACATTTTTTATATTGCTAAGTTAGTTTAGCAGCCAGCTATCTGAACTTGTTATATCATGGTTGAATTACCGGCCGGGGGGCCCCCGTTCATTTTGTTAGTCAGTCTCACTCAGATATCATATTAAAAACTGAAAACATTTCTATCCACCCTATGGCAAAATGTGTTGTCATAAAATTGCAAAAACAATTATCTTGAACTTATTTAGGCTTACCATAACAAAGGGGTTGACAACTTTTTTGACTCAAGACAAACATTTCTCTAAACATAATTCCACTTTGACATTATGGGGTATTGTGTGTAGATCAGTGGCACAAAATAATTGTAAATTCAGGCAGTAACACAACCAAATGTGGAAAAAGAGATGAATGCACTGTAAATAAATTCAGGAGTATTTGCTTAACATGTAACATAATAAGTTGCATGGACTCACTCTGTGTGCAATAATAGTGTTTAACATGATTTTTGAATGAATACCTCATCTCTGTACCCCGCACATACAATTATCTGTAAGGTCCCTCAGTCTAGCAGTGAATTTCAAGCATAGATTCAACCACAAAGACTAGGGAGGTTTTCCAATGGTTCGCAAAGAAGGACACCTATTGGTAGATGGGTAAAAAAAACAAAGAAATCAGACATTGAAACTTTGAGTATGGTGCAGTTATTAATAACACTTGGTGTGGTGTATCAATACACCCAGTCACTAGAAAGATACAGGCGTCCTTTCTAACTCAGTTGCCGGAGAGGAAGGAAACCACTCAGGGATTTCACTGTGAAGCCAATGGTGATTTTAAAACAGATACAGAGTTTAATGGCTGTGATAGGAGAACTGAGGATGGATCAACAACATTGTAGTTACTCCACAATATTAACCTAATTGACAGAGTGAAAAGAAGGAAGCCTGTACAGTATAAAAATATTCAAAAACATGCATCCTGCTTGCAGTAAGGCACTAAAGTAATACTGCAAAAAATGTGTCAAAGAAATTAACTTTTTGTCCTGAATACAAAGTGTTATGTTTAGGGAAAATTGAACACAACACATCATTGAGTACTCACGCTTCATATTTTCAAGCATGGTGGTGGCTGCATCATGTTATGGGTATGCTCGTCATCGGCAAGGACTAGGGAGTTTTTTTAGGATAAAAAAAAAAGGAATAGAGCTAAGCACAGGTAAAATCCTAGAGGAAAACGTGCTTCAGTCTGCTTTCCAACAGACACTGGGAGACAAATTCACCTTTCAGCAGGACAATAACCTAAAACACAAGGCCAAATATACACTGGAGTTGCTTACCAAGAAGACAGTGAATTGTCCTGAGTGGCTTAGTTAAAGTTTTGACTTAAATCGGCTTGAAAATCTATAGCAAGACTTAAAAATGTCAGTCTAGCAACGATCAACAGCCAACTTGAATAAAGCTTGATGCATTTTTGAAATAATTATGTGCAAGTATTGTACAATCCAGGTATGCAAAGCTCAGAGACTTACCCAGAAAGACTCACAGCTGTGATCGCTGCAAAAGGTGATTCTAGCATGTATTGACTCAGGGGGTTGAATACTTATCTAATCAAGATATATTAGTGTTTTATTTTCCATAATTGTTTATAAAATGTTAGAATTTTTCTTGCACTTTGACATTACAGAGTATTTTGTGTAGATTGTTGACAAGAAAAGTACAATTAAATCCATTTTAATCCCACCTTAACAGAACACAATGTGGAAAAGGTCAAGGGGTGTGAATACTTTCTGAAGGCACTGCATATTTTGCGAAAACACTTATTATTTAAATGGTAGAATGTGCTTTGCCGTATGCACAGTCAGATGATATATTTCCTCCAGCATCAAATGTAATCACAAATCAAGAGATACCTATGCTAATCATACTGTCAACAAAACACTGGAATACATCAATATGTATTCAATATTTGCATTTCTTCTTCTTTAACAATACCCTAAGCATTCATAGTTCAATATTTTCACAAAGGTGCCCCCAAATGTTGCCCCCTTCTATTAATATCTTTTCCTATGGCCTACAGCTCCCCGATGCCTTATATTTTGCTCCTGTTGTGGTCAGACGAGAAAGAAGATAATCACTTCTAATCTCAAACAGATTCCTTCCCGCTTCTCCGATATGAACATCCTCACCTCAGGGAACCTTTAAGATGAGGACACATCAAAGGAAATTAGAAGGCTTTGAACTGGTGGTACTCATTTGATCCCTCTCTTGTTCATGTTCTAAAAATAACTTTGGAGAACCTTTGTAAAGAGGAGGTTGGATTTCCTTGCTTTCCACAGATTGAAGTCACCATCTATAGTATGGGTTCTGTTAAATCACTATATGGAGACAACAACTCTGGAGTCTATTGACTTTTCAGATCCCTTATCAGAGCCCTCAGGGTCACATATTTGAATAGAAAACAATCTCCATAATCTCCAGTATGTGGTTGGTTTAATGACATACTGCATTTGTAGGATTTCTTAGCTATTATTATTCAAGATATGACCCCACTGTCCGAGGGTGTCTTAGGGGGAGTTGGGATATGACCCCACTCTACGATGGTGTCTCAGGGGGAGTTGGGATATGACCCCACTCTCCGAGGGTGTCTCAGGGGGAGTTGGGATATGACCCCACTCTCCGAGGGTGTCTTAGGGGGAGTTGGGATATGACCCCACTCTACGAGGGTGTCTCAGGGGGAGTTGGGATATGACCCCACTCTCCGAGGGTGTCTTAGGGGGAGTTGGGATATGACCCCACTCTACGAGGGTGTCTCAGGGGGAGTTGGGATATGACCCCACTCTACGATGGTGTCTCAGGGGGAGTTGGGATATGACCCCACTCTCTGAGGGTGTCTCAGGGGGAGTTTGGACATGACCCCACTCTACAAGGGTGTCTCAGGGGGAGTTGGGATATGACCCCACTCTCCGAGGGTGTCTCAGGGGGAGTAGGGATATGACCCCACTCTCCGAGGGTGTCTCAGGGGGAGTTGTGATATGACCCCACTCTACGAGGGTGTCTCAAGGGGAGCTGGGATATGACCCCACTCTACTAGGGAGTCTCAGGGGGAGTTGGGATATGACCCCACTCTACGAGGGTGTCTCAAGGGGAGCTGGGATATGACCCCACTCTACGAGGGAGTCTCAGGGGGAGTTGGGATATGACCCCACTCTACGAGGGTGTCTCAAGCGGAGCTGGGATATGACCCCACTCTCCGAGGGTGTCTCAGGGGGAGTTGGGATATGACCCCACTCTCCGAGGGTGTCTCAGGGGGAGTTGGGATATGACCCCACTCTCCGAGGGTGTCTCAGGGGGAGTTGGGACATGACCCCACTCTCCGAGGGTGTCTCAGGGGGAGTTGGGATATGACCCCACTCTCCGAGGGTGTCTCAGGGGGAGTTGGGATATGACCCCACTCTCCGAGGGTGTCTCAGGGGGAGTTGGGATATGACCCCACTCTCCGAGGGTGTCTCAGGGGGAGTTGGGATATGACCCCACTCTCCGAGGGTGTCTCAGGGGGAGTTGGGATATGCAAAAAACACATTTCACATTCACACATGCGTATGAAATAAGAGAAATATAAGCACCCACCAAATGATTATTTATTGTTATTATTAATAATAAAGTTAGCTAGCTTGCATAAAGCTGGAATACTTATTGGTGAAACTACCATGTCCGTTTGCGACATTACATCAACAAAGAAGTCCCTGCAGACAACAAACACTGTTTTTCCCTCTCACACACATCATGGCACGCACGATAGAACAGTATAACAGTCAAATATGTAATGCTTTTCTTGATGCGCGACATTCCCCAGCACTCGCCACCTCTGCTTTATCAACAAAACAATAACAGTGGCACTGTTTCTCCCTACTGTGGATTACATCTTTAAAATGTACACTATGGTCAAACTTGCTACATTATTTATGTATTGATACGTTTGTAATTAGCCTGATGACGTAGTCCAGGGGTAGGCAACCCTGTTCCTGGAGGGCAACAGGCACTTCATGTTTTTGATTTAACCGACCTGGAAAACCAGGTGTGTTGAATTTAGGCAATCACTGAGTGGATCAATTAGCTAAGTAGCTAAGTATGGCGTCTAATTGGGGCAAAATCCTGCATTGCCTGCGGCAATCCAGGAACAGGGTTGCCTACGCCCGGCATAGTCGGTGATGATTTGAGGCCTCTCCATTAGGTTATGTCTAAAGGGGAATTTATGGTCTGAAAGCCCCACCCAACAAGCAAGGCCATTTGTCACTTGTGACAACCCCATCAGGCAAATGTACATCTCAATGTAAAAACGAAAAGGGCAGCTACCTTGTTGACAACACTCCTTTACATACCATGTAAAAGCACTGGGAACTTGGATGGAATAGCTACGATACATCATCTTTAAATGGATTTTAAATTTGGTCTGAGCGTGTTAAGTGGATCAAAGTTAGACCACTATACTGTCTGGAGATTCTCTTGCGTATTAGACTGGGGAGTAACAACGCCAGGACATTTCCTAATTTCTCATTTCTGTAAGGCTGTTATTGTATACACGTTCTCAATGACTTAACTAGTTAAATATAACCAGTCAAGACTCAGTATATGTGTCCTTGGCTAACGGGCGTCTCCATAAAGCTTTGTTTAAATGTATATGGATGATGCCTCTCCATCCGTGAGGTAGATTTAAGGGTGGGTCAATGCAGCAGTAATGGTCTGCTATTGAATGAGGGGGGCAATACATGAGTGATAAAGTGCATTCAAAATACCCACTAGGCATGATTAACAGGTTTCTCAGTGAGACCTTTTACAGGAAGAGGTTTTAAATTGTTACATGCACTGTTGTCCTTTTTTTTATGTTGTGTTGATGGGAAACATACAGTCTCTCAGAATAAAGTATGACTATTACTGTCGAAACCCTGACTGAGTCTGTGTTAAGTAGTCTTCTGATGCATGTTCACTGTGGTCTCTATGTAGGCCAAAGCTCTCTTCCACTGGGGTTTCTCTGTGTAGGCCAAAGCTCTCTTCCACTGGGGTTTCTCTGTGTTGGCCAAAACTCTCTTCCACTGGGGTTTCTCTGTGTAGGCCAAAGCTCACTTCCACTGGGGTTTCTCTGTGTAGGCCAAAGCTCTCTTCCACTGGGGTTTCTCTGTGTAGGCCAAAGCTCTCTTCCACTGGGGTTTCTCTGTGTAGGCCAAAGCTCTCTTCCACTGGGGTTTCTCTGTGTAGGCCAAAGCTCTCTTCCACTGGGGTTTCTCTGTGTAGGCCAAAGCTCTCTTCCACTGGGGTTTCTCTGTGTAGGCCAAAGCTCTCTTCCACTGGGGTTTCTCTGTGTAGGCCAAATCTCTCTTCCACTGGGGTTTCTCTGTGTTGGCCAAAACTCTCTTCCACTGGGGTTTCTCTGTGTAGGCCCGAGTTCTCCCTTTAACAAGATTCTACCACTAACAACCCTGTTTTGTTTTATCCTTCAGGAGGTCATCACCTAGCAGAAATACATTCTGAAATTGTAGGCACTGTGTGTAATCCCTACGGTGTCATACACTGGAGCAAAACTCCCACTGGAGCAAAACTCACAATTGCTTTGAAAAAGATCAAATGAAAAACACAAAAGCAGTGTTTGAAACATATAGAATAAAAACACGGGCTGTGGTCTCAGTACGGGGTGGTTCTGCTATCTGCTGCTTTGGTCTCTGACCTACGGAGAGGCTCGGCTTCTCTGGTCTTCTCTTTCATCTGGCTCTGGTTTAACCTGAGCACAATCTCCAAAATGTGAATGGAGTTTGTTTGACTGTGACCCTACCACACTGTCACTTTGGGTATGGGTGAATAAAATGTCAATGGCAACGGGGG
This sequence comes from Thymallus thymallus, assembly GCA_023634145.1. Classification (NCBI taxonomy): domain Eukaryota; kingdom Metazoa; phylum Chordata; class Actinopteri; order Salmoniformes; family Salmonidae; genus Thymallus; species Thymallus thymallus. The sequence goes on from CM042406.1 coordinate 32,158,616, forward strand.
TGAGGCCTTCAAACACTGTGCTGGAAAAACAGCACAAGGAAGAGGACACACACACACACACACACACACACACACACACACACACACACACACACACACACAGGCAAGACAGACTACCATTATCATGGCGGATGTGGGACACGCTTGCGAAACAAGTGCTGTATGTTTATTAATTCTCTGATGTATCAGTGCTAAAACTGCACGTTATTGCTCAAAGAATTGCCTGTATATAAAGATTTCCCTTTGTCAACGGCACAGTCTCAAAATTCATACATTCCATTACCTGTGCACTACTACATGGATCAGGAAGGACATCCTGCCTCCTGACTTTTGAGAGACACCGTTGGTATTTTTTATCTTTGACATCCTGGGAGTCATTCTCCAAGATTCACTTCAGAGAACACTCATGCCTCTATACAGTCATTTTAAATCATGTCAAGGTGCATTTTAATGCACAAGGTGACCTGTGGTGTGTGGAATGTGACCAATGGAGGAAGAGGAAGAGCCTTGTTTGCCATCGCTAAAGGTAACCGTGGGTCAAATCAAATCTGATGAAGCATTGTCAGGAACTTTGTGGAAAACGCATCAAATAAAGCTTTAGGGCAGGTAGCCTAGCGGTTAGTGAGGCAAGCCAGCAGCCGGAGGTTTGCCAGTTAAAATCCTGGGTCAGATAAAAAAATCTGGGGGACGTGAACTGGCGACCAGAGGGTTGCTGGTATCAAATCCTAGTTACCATTTGTACCTGCTGTTCAAATAAAATCCAAACAAATTGTATTTGTCACATGTGCCAAATACAACAGGTGTAGATCTTACAGTGAAATGTTTTCTTACAAGCCCTAACCAACAATGCAGTTCTCTGTTGAGAAGCCTTTTGGACCTAGATTTGGCGCTCCGGTACCGCTTGAGCAAGGCACTCAACCCCCACAACAATAGCTCCCCGAGGGCCCAGAGTGGCAGCCCCCTGCACCTCTCCAAATCTGGTGTGTGTCTTTCGTAGGGGTTGGGTTAAAAGCGGAAGTCAAATTTCCATTGGACCTTGTGAGCATTTGACCAATAAAGTGATCTTAGTCTTTACATTGTGGGGTAGTTTTGATGTAGCCTGGTCCCAGATCAGTTTGTGCTGTCTCACAAGGCCGATAAGAGTTGGCAATACAGCACAAACTGATCTGGGACCAGGCTAGTTTGATAACATTAATTTACACAAAGTATCTTGGGTGAAAATTAGCAAGGTCCAGGTAACAGAAGACAACTGATTTGTTTATTAATGGAGACTAATATTGTCATATGAACACTGCACACCGCGATCGATAATACCATCCAGCCGTGCTGTTATTATCCATGTTCATAATTCGTACCAATGCTGGTTCAGTAGCTGCACCAATAAATAATTGAAAAATAAAATCTATTTAAAATGTAACCAGTACTTCTATAAGCTCGTACAGTACAGTGCATTGCACCACATCACACTTGAAGCAGAATGCGGTATGGCACTTCATCAAAGAACAGTCATGTTTTGATCCCACCATGCATCTCCTAATGGCCCATCGGTCTTTTTCTCAGAGTAATCACCTTCTTTCTCTTTAAAGTATTCACTTTCATCTCCTAGATGATTTAGAGAGAGACACACCGAGGACCTTCATGAAAATATGTTTTCGTTTGTGGACGTTACCATTAGAACTTATGGGGGAGGTTATGCTGACTTTGTGACATGTATATGAATCCGTCCTGCATTGACGAGAGAGCTAGTCGTTGAAGGAATTCAATTTCAGAATGTGTCTCTTCGACACCTCCCCTCAGCACTGTTGAATAAAGAAAAGCTTTCGGGTCTCCATCGTATTTCATCTGTGATCAGATTGAACAGGCAAATGTCGCCATCTCCTCTCATGGAGTCCTATAATGGGTCAGGGTTAGGGTCAAGGAGTTCTATGATGGGTCAGGGTTAGGGTCAAGGAGTTCTATAATGGGTCAGGGTTAGGGTCAAGGAGTTCTATAATGGGTCAGGGTTAGGGTCAAGGAGTTCTATAATGGGTCAGGGTTAGGGTCAAGGGGTTCTATGATGGGTCAGGGTTAGGGTCAAGGAGTTCTATGATGGGTCAGGGTTAGGGTCATGGAGTTCTATAATGGGTCAGGGTTAGGGTCATGGAGTTCTATAATGGGTCAGGGTTAGGGTCAAGGAGTTCTATAATGGGTCAGGGGAGGACGTTGTTTTTACAGTCATCGTTATGCAATTTTACTCTGCTCTGTGAGGCTCATGGGGAGGACATTGATGGACTTACTGACTGCATAACGGACTATATCAACTTTGGTGTAGACAACACTGTACCCACCAGGAAGGTACGCTGTTTTCCAAATAATAAACCCTGGGTCACCGGCGACCTGAAGGCCGCCAGAGAGAGAGACATTCCCCACATCTTAATTCTATTTGCATATGACTTACAATCAGTGAATTCATTTGCATATTATGACTAATGAATTTGTTACTTACATTTTGGTTGGGGGGATAGTGTGGAATTATTTAGACGCCCTAAAAGGATGCAAATAACCAAATTGCCATGTTGTCTACTATTGATAAATGCAATGACAAAATGCAACACTTTCTGTTTAGGTATTTAGGCATGAGCTTTTCCCAAGAGCTCTTAAGGTGGGATGTGGCAGGTATTTACCTAGAGTGCTTTTACAAAATACAGACCTGCAAATTGTAGTGGAACATTTCTGGAGGCTCCATAAAACAAGTTTTCTCCTGGTTGGAAATCAAAATCCTGTGTGTGAGGAATGTGGGAGGGCTTTATAAATGCCTGTATAAATGTATAAACACTACCGTTCAAAAGTTTGGGGTCACTTTGAAATGTTCTTGTTTTTGAAAGAAAAGCAAATGTTTTGTCCATTTAAAATAACATCAAATTGATCAGAAATACAGTGTAGACATTGTTATTGTTGTAAATGACTATTGTAGCTGGAAACGGCTGATTCTTTTATGGAATATCTACATAGGCTTACAGAAGCCCATTATCAGCAACCATCACTCCTGTGTTCCAATGGCACGTTAGCTAATCCAAGTTTATCATTTTAAAAGGCTAATTGATCATTAGAAAACCCTTTTGCAATTATGTTAGCACAGCTGAAAACTTTTGTGCTGATTAAAGAAGCAATAAAACTGGCCTTCTTTAGACTAGTTGAGTATCTGGAGCATCAGCATTTGTGGGTTCGATTACAGGCTCAAAATGGCCAGAAACAAATAACTGTCTTCTTAAACTCGTCAGTCCATTCTTGTTCTGAGAAATGAAGGCTATTCCATGCGAGAAATTGCCAAGAAACTGACGATCTCATACAACGCTGTGAACTACTCCCTTCATAGAACAGAGCAAACTGGCTCTAACCAGAATAGAAAGAGGAGTGGGAGACCCCGGTGCACAACTGAGCAAGAGGACAAGTACATTAGAGTGTCTATTCTGAGAAACAGACATTAAATAGTACCCGCAAAACACCAGTCTCAACGTCAATAAAGATGATTGCTGTGATGGTTGCTGATAATGGGCCTCTGTACGCCTATGTAGATATTCCATAAAAAATCTGCCGTTTCCAGCTACAATATTCATTTACAACATTAACAATGTCTACACTGTATTTCTGATCAATTTGATGTTATTTTAATGGACAAGAAATTAGCTTTTCTTTCAAAAACAAGGACATTTCTAAGTGACCCCAAACATTTGAACAGTAATGTATATTTATATAAATGTCTATATAAACGTCTATATAAATGCCTGTTTAAACGGCTGTATGAAAGCCTGTTTAAACGGCTGTATAAACGGCTGTATAAATGTCTATATAAATGCCTGTATAAACGTCTATATAAATGCCTGTTTAAACGGCTGTATAAAAGCCTGTTTAAATGGCTGTATAAATGCCTGTATAAACGTCTATATAAACGCCTGTATAAATGTCTATATAAATGCCTGTATAAATGTCTATATAAACGCCTGTGTAAATGTCTATATAAATGCTTGTATAAATGTCTATATAAATGCCTGTATAAATGTCTATATAAACGCCTGTATAAATGTCTATATAAATGCCTGTGTAAATGTCTATATAAATGTCTATATAAACGCCTGTATAAATGTCTATATAAATGCCTGTATAAATGTCTATATAAATGTCTATATAAACGCCTGTGTAAATGTCTATATAAATGCCTGTATAAACGCCTGTATAAATGTCTATATAAATGCCTGTATAAATGTCTATATAAATGTCTATATAAACGCCTGTGTAAATGTCTATATAAATGTCTATATAAATGTCTATATAAACGCCTGTATAAATGTCTATATAAATGTCTATATAAACGCCTGTATAAATGTCTATATAAATGCCTGTATAAATGTCTATATAAATGCCTGTATAAATGTCTGTATAAATGCCTGTATAAATGTCTATATAAATGCCTGTATAAATGTCTATATAAATGTCTATATAAACGCCTGTGTAAATGTCTATATAAATGCCTGTATAAATGTCTATATAAATGCCTGTATAAATGCCTACATAAATGCCTGTATAAATGCTTGTATAAATGCCTACATAAATGCCTGTATACATTTCTGTATAAAGGCTTCAGAAAAAGTGTTATGCTACATTTGACAAATCACCAGATTTAATTAGCTTTTATATCACTCTTTATGTAGTAATTACTTTTGCTTATAAGTGGTACCGTATGTGACAGACGTGTTCTTCATGAATGCCCTGTACAGCCATTATAATGGGTGGTTTAGAGTGACAGACGTGTTCTTCATGAATGCCCTGTACAGCCATTATAATGGGTGGTTTAGAGTGACAGACGTGTTCTTCATGAATGCCCTGTACAGCCATTATAATGGGTGGTTTAGAGTGACAGACGTGTTCTTCATGAATGCCCTGTACAGCCATTATAATGGGTGGTTTAGAGTGACAGACGTGTTCTTCATGAATGCCCTATACAGCCATTATAATGGGTGGTTTAGAGTGACAGACGTGTTCTTCATGAATGCCCTGTACAGCCATTATAATGGGTGGTTTAGAATGACAGACGTGTTCTTCATGAATGCCCTGTACAGCCATTATAATGGGTGGTTTAGAGTGACAGACGTGTTCTTCATGAATGCCCTGTACAGCCATTATAATGGGTGGTTTAGAGTGACAGACGTGTTCTTCATGAATGCCCTGTACAGCCATTATAATGGGTGGTTTAGAGTGACAGACGTGTTCTTCATGAATGCCCTGTACAGCCATTATAATGCGTTGTTTAACTTAAAAACTATAACTGAAATGTCCTGTCCAAGCCTGTTCTGATTTAAAGCATCCTCCAATGGGTTACATTTTATGAAAGCGAAGAAGGACCTCAAGCCAACCTCAACGAGACGACTTCAAAATGATGACCAAATTATGGTTCACTCACTTCACACGTGTAATGGTGTGTCATAAAACAAGTCACAGTGCAACAGCACATTGGTCATGATGAGCAGAATTTACAGTCGCTGTGCAGACGTACAGTATTTGACCCACTATTCCCTATATAGTGCACTACCCATAGGGCTCTGGTCAAAAGTAGTGCCCTATATAGAGGATAGGCTGCCATTTTGGACGCTGTCGCACCCGACCCTAAAAACTTGGTTCAAAGATCATCTCATTGAGTAAAATGGTGTTATCTTACAATGGCAGTCCTGCCCTGAACTACCTGGGCAGAGAACAGAGTGACTCAGGTTATCCCCGGATGTAAACAAATGACACAACTAAAACCAATGATGCGCCTTCAGAAAGTATTCACACCCCTTGACTTTTTCCACAATTTGTTGTGTTACAGCTTGAATCCCATCTACACACGATACCCCATAAAAACAAAGTGAAAGCATGTTTTTAGAGATGTTTGCACGTTTATTTAAAATGAAATAGAGAAATGTCTAAGTATTCACACCCCTGAGTCAATACTTTGTAGAAGAATCATTGATGCCGATTATATCTGTGAGTCTTTTGGGGTAAAAAGAAAAATGCAATATTTGCCCATTATTCTTTAAAAAATTCTTCAACTCTGTCAAGTTGTTTGGTGACCATTGCTAGACAGCCATTTCAAGTCTTGCCATAGATTTTCAAGCCAATTTAATTAAAAACTGTAATTTGGCCACTCAATATTGTCTTTGTAAGCAACAGTATAATTGAAAACGGAATTAATCCATGCAACTTATAATGCAATTTGTTAAGAACATTGTTTGTCCTGGAATAACAAAGGGGTTGAATACTTCACATTCTCTACAAACAAAATTCCACTTTTACATTATGGGGTATTTGTGTAGATCAGTGAAACAAAATCAAAATGTAATACATTTGAAATTCAGGCTGCAACACAACAACGTGGAAAAGGTAAAGGGTGTGAATACTTTCTGAAGGCACTGTAAACCCTGGTTTTCTCATGCTATGTACAGTGCATTCGGAAAGTATTCAGACCCCTTGACTTTTTCCACATTTGGTTACGTTGCAACCTTATTCTAAAAATCCTCATCAATCTACACACAATACCCATAATGACAAAGTGAAAACAGTTTTTAAGAAAACAGAAATACCTTATTTACATAAGTATTCAGACCCTTTGCTATGAGACTCTAAATTGAGCTCAGGTGCATCCTGTTTCCATTGATCATCCTTGAGATGTTTCTACAACTTGGTTGGAGTCCACCTGTGGTAAATTCATTGATTGGACATGATTTGAAGAGGCGCACACCTGTCTATATAAGGTCCCACAGTTGACAGTGCATGTCAGAGAAAAAACCAAGCCATGAGCTCAATGGAATTGTCTGTAGAGCTCCGAGACAGGATTGTGTCGAGGCACAGATCTGACGAAGGGTACCAAAACCTTTCTGTAGCATTAAAGGTCTCCAAGAACACAGTGGCCTCCATCTTAAAGAAGTTGAAGAAGTTGGGAACCACCAAGACTCTTCCTAGAGCTGGCCGACCGGCCAAACTGAGCAATCGGGGGAGAAGGGCCTTGGTCATGGAGGTGACCAAAAACCCGATGGTCACTCTGACAGAGCTCCAGAATTCCTCTGTGGAGATGTGAGAACCTTCAGGAAGGACAACCAACTCTGCAGCACTCCAACCAGGCCTTTATGGTAAGAGCGGCCAGACGGAAGCCACTTCTCAGTAAAAGGCACATGACAGCCCGCTTGGTTTGCCAAAAGGCACCTAAAGACTCTCAGATCAGTTGCATCACTGCCTGGTACGGCAACTGCCCGGCCTCCGACCGCAAGGCACTACAGAGCGTAGTGCGTACGGCCCAGTACATCACTGGGGCCAAGCTTCCTGCCATCCAGGACCTAAATACCAGGCGGTGTCATATGGCCTCGCTACTGTTATTTTATTGCTGCTCTTTAATGATTTATTATTTAAATGTTTTACTTATATATTTATTTTACTTTTCTTAAAACTGCATTGTTGGTTAAGGGCTTGTAAGTAAGCATTTCACTGTAAGGTCTACACCTGTTGTATTCGCCACATGCAGGGGCGCCGTATGGGGGGGGAAAGTTAGGATGATTCTAAGGGCCTGTGACTGACAGGGGCCCTAAAATATTATTCCAGCATTAGGTAAAAACATTTTGGAGCCCAATGTTATATATTTTCATGGGGCCCAAAATCCCTGGAGGCTCCCCTGGGCACATGTGACAAATAAAATGTTATTTGATTTGAGACCATGAGAAACAAGCTTGTAGTGTAATACCCAAGAAGACTTGAGGCCGTAATCGCTGCCAAAGGTGCTTCAACAAAGTACTGAGTAAAGGGTCTGAATACTTAGGTAAATGTGATATTTCCGGGTTTAAAAAAAATAAAAATTGCCAACATTTCTAGAAACCTGTTTTTGCGTTGTCATTATGGGGTATTGTGTGTAGATTTTAGAATAAGACTGTAAAGTAACAACATTTGGAAAAATTCAAGGGGTCTGAATACTTTCCGAATGCACTGTATTGGCCAATGAGAAGCTTTGAAGCCAGCGGTCGGCCATATTGGCACTCCCTAGGAGGAGCAGCCCTCCATAGGAATTAATGGAATTCTACAGTATTCCAACTAAATATTTCAAGGACAAAATCACATATATTTAAGTATGCTGTTGTTGTAGTGGGGACAGTAACTTTAGTCATCTCAAAATGTTTTACTTTATTTGTATGGTTAACTCACATTATATAATTTAAAAGTATGATTTAAGGTGTCTGTAATAGAATAAACGTGGCAGAAATGAATGTAGACAATAATAAATGCATTTCTATAGCTTCTAAAATAAGTGCCAAAATATGCCACGAGTGCCAAGATGGCTTGAACACAGCGCCCCCTGTCAGTCATCTAGTGTATATATATATAATTAGCTAAAACACACTTTATGACCTGGCAAGATCACATCCTGATTCCGAACACACATGCCCTAGATTCAGTAGGCTACTGCACTGTACATGGCCTGCAAGAGCTTATACTGCACATACTACAGCTTCGGGTGGGTATGTGTGCGTGCGTCCGTGCGTTTGAGTGTGCTTCCGTTCACGCTTGTGTGTGTGAGCGTGTACTACCGTGAGAGCATGTGTGCGCGCGTGTGTGTGCGTGTGTACTGACATGCACGTGTGTGTTTAAAGAGCAGAGGGTCAACAGCTCCAACTCAATCACGTAGTCCTAGAACCTCCAAGAGCAGGCGGGCGGTATCAGCACCAGCGGCCAGCAGATAACAAATGATGAATGCAGATCGTTCCCTCCCTGACAATACCATTAGGGAGTTAGCACTCTCCTGTTCCGGCTTGGAAACAGCAGTGAATGATAGCTGATGCCTGTAATCCTGATCCACAGTGCTGCTATCAGACAGATGCCCACTAACAAATAGGCTGGGGGAGAGAGAGAGAGAGAGAGAGAGAGAGAGAGGCAGGGAGAGAGCCATCTTTGTCCACCCTTGATTTAAAATAACCATCTTAGGGGATCAGTCTTTTAGCAAACAGCTCCACCATACAGCCCAGAGCCTACTGTGACTGAAGTGACGTAATTGTCGATAAAAAATAGATTTAAAAAATAAAGTTTGTGCGGCAGGTAGCCTAATGGTTAGAGCGTTGGGCCAGCAACCGAAAGGTCGCTTGTTCGTATACCGAGCCGACAAGGTGAAAAAACCTGTTGATGTGTCCTTGCGCAAGGCACTTAACCCTAATCTGCTCCAGGGGCTGATTGTAAATAAGAATTTGTTCTTAATTGGCTTTTCTAGTTAAATAAAGGTTAAATAAAAATGAAAAGTAAAATGTTCTCATACCAGGGTGATTTTCGTTGATATCCCGTGCAGGGGAGCCTCCAGGGATTTTGGGCCCCATGAAAATATATAACATTGGGCTCCAAAATGTTTTTACCTAATGCTGGAATAATATTTTAGGGCCCCTGTCAGTCACAGGCCCTTAGAATCATCCTAACTTTCCCCCCCCCCCCATACGGCGCCCCTGATCCCGTGGCACGTATTGCAATTGATTGACAGGTTTAATTCCATGCTGTTTCATTGATAATATCCCTATGTCTCTTGACTATCTCTTCATGTACTGATGAACTGCAATGTCTGTTGTCTGATATATTTTATTTCGAAGGTTATTATGTTGATTTGAATGTGACATCAGTTTAGTTCATGCAAATTAAGTGGTTGGTGGTGATTTCCAAAGATACTTTTATTTATTGTGTTAGCCAATACTAATAAGGTATTTAAGAAGCTATAAATGTATTACTAGTCATGAGTAAATTTGTCATGAAAGGACATTTCTTGAATTAAATGTTAACATATGGATTGCAGTCATGTTGCCAAGTTTGGCCTTCAATCATGAGCTTTATTGGCAGGTATCCCATCTTGGACTATAGCAGAAAAATCTCACACCCTCCTCTCTAAACCCTTGTTTACACCATGGGCTAACGTGAGTTTCCTGATCTGATCAATTTGATCCAATCACTATCTGATCAAGGTTTGTCGCGTCTACACATTGTATGAAACAATGTCTCTTATCCATCCACTCTGTCCACATTGTGTTTGGTGTGTATTTGGGTTTATGTTGTGAAACTGTTCCATATAAAACTGTTCCATACTACTTGTTAGATATTACTGCACTGTCAGAGCTTGAATCACAAGCATTCCGCTACACCCGCAATAACATCTGCTAACCACGTGTACGTGACCAATACATTTGATTTGATTTGGACCAGATTAGTCGGTGCCTCCATGCACTGATGCAGTCAAGTCACCAGACCTCGAGTCCGAGTCAAGTCCCAAGGCCCCAGTGTTCGAGTCTGAGTCCAAGTCAGAGTCCTTTATACTTGAGTCACGAGTCAAGTCACGAGTCCCTTGGTAGTGCTAAAGTCGTTGTCCGACCATTGTTTAAGCTGAATTTCATCACAGTGTTGCACATTTGTAAGGATAAATAGACAATACAGCTATCTAACATTTGCTTCTTCATCTAGCTAGCGTGTAGAATTATGCAAAAGAGAGAGATTTTCTAATAAAAATTCTCTCACGTCGCTCACGTGCGAGCTCCGTACAGGGCAGACCAACTGCCGCAACCAAAGTCCAAATCCGATTCCCCACTTGTCAAGTCCGGGTCAAGTCTGAGTCCTGGACTCGAGTACTACAACACTGCCTCCCTGTATGCAAATTATTTTACAGATATTATTTAAAAAATTATATGTATTATATTATTACAATTACTGATGTCATAAGTCAATGGTGCTACCTGTCAATGATTTTAGAGGCCAGTATAATGATGATATTAAATGGTCGACCATCCAGATCTGTTTACACTTGGGTCTGGATTTTAAAAAGTATTTTACCAGTTTATTGTGCAATAGGAAAGGAATGAAAATGTAATCATTCTGATAAATCAACAAACAGCTGATCTTAGTAAGTTCTCACCACCCATGTTGATGACACTGTAGTTTACAGTGACTTTGGGGAGGACACATCTTTATTTGATAGATTACTTTTTACACAACACCTCTTTTATTTCACTGGGTGTACAATAAGTCGCCTACTGAACATTAACTGTCCAACACCCATACTGCCATTTTGGGGACACAGAACGTCACACACATATTAACCCCTTTCATTAATCTCTGTCCACAGCTGAAATGAAATGTTTTTCTACAAGCATATAGTACGAAAAATGAAAACCAGAGGCCTTTGAAGTGGTGAGGCTTTACCAACACAAGAAGCTAGTGTAGAATTCACACCAGAAAACAAATAAAGCATTTGTTCCTCAGTCATGCCGTCTTACTTTTTAATGATGTCTAATCTGAGCACTCTGAATGATTATTCCTGCCCCATCTTTAGAGTACTTTTTTTAAAATTACACAATGAATAATGTATCACATCAAATGTGATCAAAAACATTTTTGGGAGCAAGGTTTATTTTATTTATAAAGAAGTCCATCATAAATATCTTTCTGTTCTGTCATCTGATGCCATTAGAACCTAAATTCAGATAGATTATTATGTATTAATTGTGTTTCTCCAAGCTTTGAGCGAGCTATGAAATCGGAATGCTCTCTCTTTGTATTTAGGGGTCTGTATGCCTATCCTCCAGTACAGGCTTAGAAGAAAAGTGCTATCTAAAACCTGAAAGGGGTTTTCGGCTGTCCCCATAGAAGAACCCTTCGAAAAACTTTTTGGGGTTCCCAGTAGAACCCTTTTGGTTCCAGGTAGAACCCTTTTGGGTTCCATGAAAAACCATTCTACATGAAACACAAAAGGGTTCTAACTGGAACCAAAAAGGGTTATCCTATGGGGACAGCTGAAGAACCCTTTTCTAAAAGTCTAGTGCCCTACTCCAGGGCTGTGCACAGACCTTCCAGGGGGCAGATACTTAAAAGGTCGTGCTCTGGCAGTACTGTTAATATTTAAACTACGCAGCTTGCTACACACACTCGACCTGTGAGCGCATCTCAAGCCATGCGTGTTTGGATACCGGCATGAGCAATCTCTGTACAGGGCAGACTGGGTCAAAGGCACAACCGTGCGCACGTGAGCTCCGTACAGGGCAGACCAACTGCCGCAACCAACGGACGGGGTGAGGGTTGAGAACTTGACAATGTCACAATGACTTGCAGGTTCAGAACAACGACAAAAACTGTGTACAATCTAGTTTTTATTATACTACCACCCACTTGGGGCAGGTAGACTCCCTATTTCACAACTCTGCCATTTCATTCAACGACTAGGCTACAACTCGAAGAACAAGTTGGTTACGACAACGGTAAGATGACCAACAGTATCCATTACAAAGACAAATAAGTGAATAAACCCTTGTAAGTGATCTATTGAAATGCCATTGCTATGTTCTCATGGGTTTCCAGCTCTTCCCAATCAAAATTAGAACGGATAGTGTCAGTAGGCCTGTGTGTGAGACCACCGCATGCATACAAACCAGGCTCACAGAAAATATAAGCATTAATTATAGTGTTCTGTATAACAAATACAAGTAATGCATCATATTTGGAAAGTGCATTGAAAGCTATCCTCACACAAAGCACTCTGCAACTATGTATTTGTATTTTAGTTGCATGTTTGTGTAAGCATTTTAGTGGGTGTGCAATACTGCTCAGTATGAACTCCAAAAAGCATTAAATAAAGTATGCTAGAGCCACATACTGTAGGTCAGCGATGATATAGCTAAAAATCTCTCAAACTTCTATGCCTTAACTTTTGCTGATATATTATTTATGTTCAAATCAATTGGCGCTCCAAAAGGTATCCTTAATTACCCAACAGAATACTGCAGTAAAGGAATCTAAATTCAAAGGTTTCAGTACGAATGACTAAATACAAAGGTTTCAGTACGAATGACTAAATACAAAGGTTTCAGTACGAATGACTAAATACAAAGGTTTCAGTACGAATGACTAAATACAAAGGTTTCAGTACGAATTACTAAATACAAAGATTTCAGTACGAATTACTAAATACAAAGATTTCAGTACGAATTACTAAATACAAAGGTTTCAGAACGAATGACTAAATACAAAGGTTTCAGTACGAATTACTAAATACAAAGATTTCAGTACGAATGACTAAATACAAAGGTTTCAGTACGAATGACTAAATACAAAGGTTTCAGTACGAATGACTAAATACAAAGGTTTCAGTACGAATGACTAAATTCAAAGGTTTCAGTACGAATGACTAAATACAAAGGTTTCAGTATGAATGACTAAATACAAAGGTTTCAGTATGAATGACTAAATACAAAGGTTTCAGTATGAATGACTAAATACAAAGGTTTCAGTATGAATTACTAAATACAAAAGTTTCAGTTGAAAAAAGTATGAACATGTATGCACTAACTAACTAAGTCGCTCTGGATAAGAGCGTCTGTAAATGACTAAAATGTAATGTAAATGTTTCTCCAATACAGTCGTGGCTAAAAGTTGGAGATCACTCTGTCATGCTGATTGAGTCAGAATAACAGACTGGAAGCTTTAAAAGGAGGGTGGTGCTTGAAACCATTGTTCTTCCTCTGTCAACCATGGTTACCTGCAAGGAAACACGTGCCGTCATCATTGCTTTGCACAAAAAGGGCTTCACAGGCAAGGATATTGCTGCTGGTAAGATTGCACCTAAAATCAACCATTTACCGGATCATCAAGAACTTCAAGGAGAGAGGTTCAATTGTTCTGAAGAAGGCATCAGGGCGCCCAAGAAATTCCAGCAAGCGCCAGGACCGTCTCCTAAAGTTGATTCAGCTGCGGGATCGGGGCACCACCAGCGCAGAGCTTGTTTAGGAATGGCAGCAGACAGGTGTGAGTGCATCTGCACGCACAGTGAGGCAAAGACTTTTGGAGGATGGCCTGGTGTCAAGAAGGGCAGCAAAGAAGCCACTTCTCTCCAGGAAAAACATCAGGGACAGACTGATATTCTGCAAAAGCTACAGGGATTGGACTGCTGAGGACTGGGGTAGAGTCATTTTCTCTGATCAATCCCCTTTCCGATTGTTTGGGCCATCCAGACAAGGTGACCGCTACCATCAGTCCTGTGTCATGCCAACAGTAAAACATCCTGAGACCATTCATGTATGGGGTTGCTTCTCAGCCAAGGGAGTGGGCTCACTCACAATTTTGCCTAAGAACACAGCCATGAATAAAGAATGGTACCAACACATCCTCCGAGGGCAACTTCTCCCAACCATCCAAGAACAGTTTGGTGACGACCAATGCCTTTTCAAGCATGATGGAGCACCTTGCCATAAGGTGAAAGTGATAACTAAGTGGCTCGGGGAACAAAACATCGACATTTTGGGTCCATGGCCAGGAAACTCCCCAGACCTTAATCCCATTGAGAACTTGTGGTCGATCCTTAAGAGGCGGGTGGACAAACAAAAACCCACAACTTCTGACAAACTCCAAGCATTGATTATGCAAGAATGGCCTGCCATCAGTCAGGATGTGGCCCAGAAGTTAATTGACAGCATGCCAGGGCGGATTGCAGAGGTCTTGAAAAAGAAGGGTCAACACTGCAAATATTGACTCTGCATAAACTGAATGTCATTGTCAATGAAAGCCTTTGAGACTTATGGAATACTTGTAATTATACTTCAGTGTTACCATAGTAACTACTGACATAAAGATCTAAGAACACTGAAGCAGCAAACTTTGTGGAGACCAATACTTGTGTCATTCTCAATACTTTTGGCCACAACTGTATATGCACAAATAGAAATTATATTATTATAAAATATATTTGTGGTGCCTTGTGAATGATAAACATATTTAGTGACATTGATAAGCAGTTAATTTAGTTGATGGGCCGTCATTTGTTGCCAATAATGGAAGATTTGAATTTGACTATTGTTGATTTCTATAAGTAGGAAGTTGCCCCGCTGTGAGATGATTGAACCAATTGCTTCTTCACATATATTTCACCTACACATTTAGTATTTTAGTATGTTTTTATTAACGTCAGATTTTGTAGCTTGTGCTGTGAATCACTATGACCTTGTTGTTAACATTTATGTCTGTTAATGTTGTCTTATTATGAACTCAAAATGCAAAACAAATGGCAGAATAATGGCAATAAAGTGAAATGATAAATTAGCTGTGTGGAGTTATTTCCGTTGTCTCGTGTGCCTCATGTTGTGAAGACATTTTGTCTCGGTGACTACCCCACAGTGTGATGGATGGTTTGACCTTGCTGAATGCTAGATATTTCAGAGCTTCAATAAACCGTGAAACTCAGAGAGGGGATTGTGCCACATTACACTCAACCCGTGACGTCGAGAGAGTAGGAGCCCATCTGAAGAGGGCGTTCATCTTCTGAGTGTTCGCTTCTATCAAACTGAGTGGAACTACGCGTTTCAGATAAGATTGTAGGTTCAATTGAAGGTTATGGGTTGAATTCCCACAGGGATCACAGAAACATACTAAAAACGTTCGCCCCCATTCTCATCGACGGGGCTGTAGTGGAGCAGGTTGAGAGTTTCAAGTTCCTTGGTGTCCACATCACCAACAAACTATCATGGTCCAAACATAATAAAACAGTCGTGAGGAGGGCCCGACAAAGGCTATTCCACCCCAGGAGACTGAAAAGATTTGACATGGGTCCTCAGATCCTCAAAAGGTTCTACAGCTGCACCATCGAGAGCATCCTGACTGGTTGCATCACCACCTGGTATGGAAACTGCTCGGCCTCCGACCGCAAAGCACTACAGAGGGTAGTGCTTACGCCCAGTACATCACTAGGGCCAAGCTTCCTGCCATCCAGGACCTAAATACCAGGCGGTGTCAGAGGAAGGCCCTAAAAATTGTCAGACTCCAGTCACCCTAGTCATAGACTGTTCTCTCTGCTACCACACGGCAAGCAGTACCGGAGCACCAAGTCTAGGTCCAAAAGGCTTCTTAACAGCTTCTACCCCAAAGCCATAAGACTCCTGAACAGCTAATCAAAGGGCCATCAGACCCCTTTTTTACACCGCTGCTACTCTGTTTATTATCTATGCAGTCACTTTAACTCTATATTACCTCAACTAACCGGTGCCCCCGCACATTGACTCTGTACCGGCACGCCTGTATATACTGTAGCCTCGCTATTGTTATTTTAATGCTACTGTTTAATTAAATGTTCTATTTAAAGCATTGTTGATTAAGGGCTTGTAAGTAAGCATTTCACTGTAAGGTCTACACCTGTTGTATTCGGCGCATGTGACAAATACAATTTTATTTGATAAGTTGTATACATCAGTGTCATAACATCCTACAAATCAGCCCGAGAGCAACAACGCATTCTAAAAGAGTGCCAGTCCTTTATGCCCACATTTTCCAAAGGTTGAGTGCGTGCTATAGGCAAATGCATCCCAACTTCTGATCACAATGGCACATGGAGGGTAAACTGCAAGATAAACTACCCGGTAAAGTACCCATCTGTGGGTATCAAACATTTGTCCTTCGTTTCACTTGTCAAGGCACTTCCTAATTCAATTCAACACAGGTGGATATGTGGAGGGTATGCAGCTTCTGAAATGCATCTCTCTGGACCGTCACAAATTTAGCAAGGCAATGAGCTCCAACAGGCTACAGGAAGTTATTGACTGACCGACTCTTTTGCCATGTGTGTTTACTGCCCTCTTGAGGCCACTCAGTAGAAGACGGGAGGAGATACCAGATCACTGGAGACTCAACACATCAATTAGTGCCGTAAAAGTAGTTGTATTAAACCAGAGTGAGCTTTCAGTAGTCCCAACTATAAAATGGTTCTTTAATCAATCTTAAAACTGATAATTAGCTAAGTTTTATTGTCAATTGTATTGTCTTTGGTCAAAAAAGTTTTGTATTTGTTTTTGTGCACAATCATTTATTCAAGCGTACACAACCCATTCAAACTAAAATGCCTAATTATGAAGCTGTTCCTGTGTTATGAACTGTTTGCTGCCGTGTTCTAGACACAGATAGAGTGCTGACCACTGACTTCACAGAGGTATTGACTTACTAAACGTCCTCAATTTCAGCTGTTTCCTTATTTTGCATCAGCCAAGTTGGTATCGCAAACGTACTTCAAATGATGAGCAAGCAGTTTCGTATCATCTCACATGTTAAACACGTGCTGTTGAAAACGTGGGCTACAGTCTACCAGTGTTCACTTCCTCTTAGTAGTAATGTTAGTAGTAAGTACAGTAGCAGCCTGTAGGATCTCTCAGGCCCAGAGAATGGAGGATTTGGGTTCTGTGGTTGGTT
The DNA here is from genome assembly GCA_023634145.1 of Thymallus thymallus. Taxonomy (NCBI): domain Eukaryota; kingdom Metazoa; phylum Chordata; class Actinopteri; order Salmoniformes; family Salmonidae; genus Thymallus; species Thymallus thymallus. Next base: position 32,175,854 of record CM042406.1, read on the forward strand.
AGGACCTGCAGCTTGTGGATCAGCTGCAGAAGGTGAGGACTAGGACTGTGTGCATCCAGGATCTCCAACTGCTCCAAATGCTTCAACTGCTGGAGGCTCAAGAACTCCCTCTCTGGTACATTGTAGTGTCTGAAAGAGTTGAATAGAAAAGCATATCAGTTTATCTGCCTGGCTTAGATTAGTGAGTCAAACCTTTGGAAAATGTCTACATTAGACACTTAATTAGGAGTTCACCAGTAACTTATTACTACCTCTGGGTTCGTACCACAACACAGAAGTCAGTTACGGTTTGTCAATTATGCCAATGTTAATATCTCACCGCATTTTAAGGGTCATGAGCTGGGGGAACAGTTTGGGGATCTCTCCAATGCTGCTGTCGCTGTCATAGCTGCATGGATCAAAGTGCAGATACAAGAGGCCTGAAGCCTGTTTCCCTAGAGTCTTCATGTCCTTCTGCTCCACCATCACCCGCTGCAGAGTCAAACTGGTCACTGTGTCGGGAATGGAGTGTGCATAAGCACTGACGGGGTGGCCTTCTGGAAAACAAAATATAGGACAGTTAGACATCCCCATCACCAACTGTCAGACTCCATACTGCTGCCCCGTAACCCCACCAACTGTCAGACTCCATACTGCTGCCCCGTAACCCCACCAACTGTCAGACTCCATACTGCTGCCCCGTAACCCCACCAACTGTATAACCCCACCAACAGTGCATGACATGGAAAATGCTAGTTTGGCAGCTGGTGAATCACATACTCACTTGCAATTTTGAGAACTGACAGTTGAGGGAGTTCCCTCAGCCATGTTTTCAGGTGGCACCTGCTGGGATCCACATCCCTGTCTCTGTAGTCAACAGCTAGGCTCTGCAGGGAGGGGAGGAACTTCAGCGCCTCTTCAGGTAAGGTGGGGTCCATGTAGTCAAGAAGCTCCAGACTGGTCAAGCCGGGTTGCCCGACCTGCGGATCTTCTAAAGACAGATTGTCATTATTCCTGAATTGAATAACATGCAATGTATGATGATATAGGCTCCCAAAGACATATAACCATATTTCAACATGGACTTCACACACTAGCTAGCACATAGGCCTATGAAGTAGCCCAATCAGCTCATGAAAACCAAGTGGTAGGCTATGCTTAGCAAATCATTAATTGTTTCACCGATGTTTTGTATGAGTAGTAAAAAGAAACTCAGGTACCATACAATCAAAAGCTGTCTTGTGTTGTAACTGTGCAAAGTGCCTCACCTGGAAAGCGATTTATTGTTTTAGAAATATTAAAATAATCATCTGGGAGAGAGCCATATTGCGTTCCCATTTTCAAAGACAGATGCTTCAGATGTGGCAAGCGGTTAAGCATTATGTGGAATGTCTGTCTTGGGATAGGATGATTGCCTTCGTGATAGAGTAGAGACGTCAGATGGGAGAGCTTTGAAACAGCACTAATAATATCTGATCTTGGAGCACAGTGCATCTCACACACACTAAAATGAGTCACGTGCTGCAGAGGCACAATTGCATCAGACAGTCCCTGGCCACAGTGACACCTGAGAATAGCCAGCCTCTTCAAGTTATGAAATTGCTTGAGAATTGCAAAGGCTTTCACGTCGAAACAATGCTCCACGGCTATTGTGGTGAGCCAAGGGAGTGATAGGGCAAGCTGTTTCCATTCTTTCAAACTTGCCCTCCGTACAACAACTGAGCTGATTTTCCTGCGGCGAAGAGTTGTCCAGAACTGCGAGGTGTAGGCACAAAGCTTTTTAAGCACCACTGTGTTGCCTTTCCAAAGGGACCAGTGATCAACCATTTTTCTGAAATATTGGCAGCATGATCTAATGTTTAGTTTGTCTGTTGTTGACAGATATCCAAACACGTGGACCCATACCTCGGATGGTAGTTGTGCAGCTCCCGCCGTATGAAGCGCCATATCTAAGCAGTAGTTGCTGCTATTTGTCGTTTCTTCTTCCCTTGCAGGCATTTGCAGTGAAAATGGTTTAACAGTAAACACCCAACTACAGTATACGACTATATGCGGACATTTTTAATGTTCTTTTAGACAGCACGTTCTAGGACAGGGCGAGGCCCATCTCGCTGAACGGAAGTTGTTTGCGGAAGTGACGCATTTGAAATCGCCGTCCAATCACACGACAGTCGAGGGAAGTTCAAATTACGGGTCTCTGCGGTGAGTAACGCTAGTTAGCTAATTGTTTGCTATTTGACAGTTTATAGTGAATGCATGAAATCACAAATCGTATGTAATATAAATTACATATATATATTGAGTAAATCAGGAATAAGCGCCAAACAAATAATTTACATTTGAAACAGAATATATAATTGTAGCCGCAAGCTGGCTAACATTGCTAGCTGGTTATCCAGTCCTTGGCGGCTTCCAGTTTCTATCTAGCTAACGTAAGTAGCTTGATGGGCAAACTAGATGTTGGTCACTTTGTTACTACCGCGTAATTCAACGCTAGTACGATATAAGCTATAGCAGCCAGATAGCCTAGTATAACCAGATTCCAGCAAATACATAATTGTATTCTGTTCCCCCCATAGAAACCAGCAAGCAATGGACCATTTTGAAATGATCAGATCGTGGTTGCAAATAGCTAACTAGTTTACTTCAGTGTCTCCAGTTGACATTCCTCTACGTATATTACAAAATCGTGAGAGAAAAAAACATGTTTACTCCGTCAAGACACAGGAGAGAAGCAACTTATTTCCATGAAGAAGACCCAGTTGGTGGATACCGAATTATTTTCCCTGAATTGAAGGCTTTGAGGACAAGCGAGCCGATACCCAGGGAACTCGTTGAAAGTCCAGCCAAGGTATTTGCGAGGATGAAAGCTAGAGTTCAGTCAGAGAAAATACCGGTTGAAAACGAGAGGACCATAACACCTAAACATGTGAGAGAGAACCGAGTCCAAGAAGAACATGGTGGAGTAATGACCTCGCCAAGAAAACGACATCAGCCTTGGGTGAGCTATGCGCAAAAGGAAAACGAGGACCTTGAATACACTTATGAGGCAGAGGCTCTGACCCTTTCACCAGTTCAATCGCCAAGCAAGGGTTTTCAATCGCCAAGCAAGGGTTTGACACATTCCCACTTTATGGTCCACACACAAGACCTTCAAAGACCATCACCCTTGAAAGACATGGGTAGTAGTGCGTTCAAGCCATCCAACAGAAATACACAAAGGAAAGGCCCAGCTCTAGATCCTTTCTCAACAAATTCCCAAAGGAAAGCTTTGTCATACCCGCACACTCTGCTCAGCTCAAATGACATCCAACAACCAGCACCCCTTAAAGACTTCAAAAGTGCCTCCCAGACAACCAACAGAACTACACCAGTGAGAAGGTCAAAGCGTAGGTCGAAGTCAACAGAAGATTGCCATGAAAGATGTTCATTTGGGGCACACGGCATTGAACACGAAGAATCCATTTTCAGTAAGTTTAGTTGTTTCTCTTGTATTCAATTATCGTGTCAATCAAGGTTGGCAGAAATACTCTGAGCAGTCAAATGATTTGTTTCTGTGCAGGGTCCCAAGTTGTTTTGGATAGACTGCCATGCCTGAGTTCGCCAGCCAATACATTTTCTCTTCTGAAAGAGAGAAGGCGAAAGAGGGACCAACAAGACGCTTATCAAGTGAGCAGCGCGCAGGATCCCATGAAAGCAGGTGAGAGAACGTAATGTAGAGTTGGGACTGTTCTTCTATTGTTTTGATCCTAGTTGCCCAGACTGTTATACACTGTAAGTCTTATCCACATGTGATGTCAACTCAACAAACAAAGCAATCTTTCACAACAGCTTTCTCTTCACAGGATGTGCCCGCGTGCGCAGCACATCGACCCCTGCACATGCCGCCAGGGGCACCGAAGAGGGCGCCAGTGTGAACGTGACCTGTAGTGTCGCCGCAGTGCCCAATGGCCTATCGGAGACCAGCGTTCCGTCAAGTCCAGATGCCGGCCTCAGCCAGTGTGGGTTCTACCATGACAAGTCTCCCCCCAGGCCCCTCCCAGACCTGGTGCACGACCCCCTCCTGCAGGTCTCACCGAAGATCTCCATCCCCAAGAAGCGGGAGGCTGTATTCCAAGCCAAGCAACTATCAGAGTCCACTGGATCCAATGTAAGTAGATGGTCTGGATGATGCTGCTTCCTTTTGGATTTGTAGGCTGATGACTGGTGCTGTTTCCTCTGAGTTTGTTGCTGTTAGCTCTGTATTTTTGCTGGGGTAAAGTCATGTTCTCTTGTATGGAACTTCATTTTTCTATCAGGATTTTTCGAGATATCCATAGATATCTACCTATATAACTATTAATGTCTATTGTTTGATAGGCTACAGGGATTCACCTTAGACACTGGCTCCTGAAGAGTAAGAGCAGCAGGTTGTATGTGGATGGTTTCCGTGCGTAAGTAGAATTTTATTGTTATTCGGAATCGTATGAAGTGGTACCACAGGTTCACTAACACGTCATTATTTTTGTAAAAGCTAACATTGATTCACTTACTTAGTCTGCCTCAATGCTTTCCACCAAGGGACAACAAGATGCCCTGGCACAGCAACCTCATCGCAGAGCGAATCTCAACCAACGTCCTGAAGACCGCTTCTGGCAGCATTTACGTCCTGGTGGGAAAGATGGCCTCGGATTTCAGCGGAACTCGTAAGTCAGAAATAATCAGCCATTTTGGAATATACAGTGAGCTCCAAAAATGTTGGGACAGTGACACATTTTTGGGTTCTGTACTCCAGCACTTTGGATTTGAAATTAGACAATGACTGAGGTTAAAGTGCAAACTCCACTTTAATTTTGGGGTATTTTCATCTTCCATTTAGAACCGTTATTATAGATTGTAGCACAAATTCACTTACGTGTATTGAAGTAGTCAAACATTTTAGTATCTGGTCCCATATTCAAAGCACACAATGGTTACATCAAGCTTGTTACTCTACAAACTTGTTGGATGCATTTGCTGTTTGTTTCAGAGTATTTTGTGCCCAATAGAAATGAATGGTAAATAATGTATTATGTCATTTTGGAGTTACTTTTTTAATTGTAAACAAGTATATAATATGTTTCTAAACACTTCTATATTAATGTGGATGCTACAATAATTACTTATAGTTCTGAATGAATCGTGAATAATGATGACTAAGAAAGTTAAACACACAAACATCATACCCCCCAAAATGCTAACCTCACCTGTTATTATAATGGTGAAACGTTAGCATGTCTTGGAGGTATGATATTATATTAATGCTAACCTCACCTGTTATTATAATGGTGAAACGTTAGCATGTCTTGGAGGTATGATATTATATTAATGCTAACCTCACCTGTTATTATAATGGTGAGACGTTAGCATGTCTTGGAGGTATGATATTATATTAATGCTAACCTCACCTGTTAAGTTTTTTTTAGATTGATAAATGTGAGTGAACGAGTTTATTAGATCATTTACATTGATGGCCAACATAATTTCAAAACATAATAATCCAAGTACCACCACCCCTTTTTTCTTCTCACTTGGACCCTAATACTCTTCAGTAGTATTGTATTGTGTGTAGGACAGTGAATCTAATCCATTTTAAATTCAGGCTGTAACACATTTTGTTTTTAAAATACAACCTGTCTATCTGCGTTAATGCTTACGACTTGTTTTTGTGCCTTTCTCCTCGACCAGAACTCCCAACATGGATGTTGAAGAAGTTTCTCTTTGGCTTCCCAAAGAATTGGAAGGAATACCTTGAGCGCTTTTTGTCAGAGCCGAAAGCGTAAGTTGTGTCTCTGTGATCAAGTGTGTCAGAGTAGGCATGCTGATCTAGGATCCGGTCCCCCTGTGACCGAAAAGGCAAAACTGATCGTAGATCAGCACTCCTACTCTGAGATGCAAATGGCTAGTGAGGGGGGGGGGGGGGGTATTATTTTCAGCAGTTTCTAGAATTTTTGTGCTAGGCAGTACCTACACAAAAACTGTGAGTAAGACCTTTAAACAGGTGAACGTTCACGAAGCCCCAGGGCCAGATGGATTACCAGGACAAGTACTCAGAGCATTCGCTACCAGCTGGCAAGTGTCTTCACTGACATTTTCAACCTGTCCCTGACCATGTCTGTAGTAGCTACATGTTTCAAGCAGACTACCATAGTCCCTGTGCCCAAGAACGTTGAGGCAACCTGCCTAAATGACCACTGCACCGTACCACTCGCATCTGTAGCCATGAAATGCTTTGAAAGACTGGTCATGGCTCACCTCAACACCATCTCGGAAACCCTAGACCCACTCATATTCGGATACCGCCCCAACAGATCCACAGATGACGCAATCTCAACCACACTGCCTTTTCCCACCTGGAAAAAACACCTATATGAGAATGTTAATTGACTAACGCTAAGCGTTCAACACCATCGTGTCCCCCAAGCTCATCACGAAGCTAAGGACCCTGGGACTGAAGATCTCCGTCTGCAACTGGATCCTGTACTTGACGGGCCGCCCCCAGCTGGTGAGGGTAGGTTAGAACACGTCCCTCAGGGATGCATACTTAATCTCCTCCTGTACTCCCTGTTCACCAACGACAGCATGGCCAACCGACAACAATGAGAGAGCCTATAGGGAGCCTCGTTATTGTTACTATTTTTATTTAGCACATTTTTCATACTTTTTAAAAACGACATTGTTGGGTAAGGGCTCGTAAGTAAGCATTTCACGGTAAGGTCTACACCTGTTGTATTTGATGCATGTGACAAATAAAATTAGAAGTTTCAAATCTAATTTTTCCTTCATGGCTTGTTCTCCATTTCCTTTTAAAAGAAAATCCTCTGATCTCTCTCTTCGGCTACTCAGGTTTAACAGGTGTTGTAGTCATATCAGTTGTGTTAACATCCATTGTTTCAGTTTTGACTTCAATTGTTTTTAATGACAAATGCAGTTCAGAAGCTGAAAAAAGCAAGAACCTGGCTGCACCCCAGAACCACAACCTCTCCACTAAGAAGCAGTCTTCCACATCTCCAAAGCCAAACGCTACTAAGAGACGTGAGTCCAAAAGTTGGCATCACAAATGCTGACTGTATTTATACTGGTAGTACTCATGTCTCTTTGATTAAGATTTGATGAATCAGTACTTCTCTGTAAAGGAAGAGATATCAATTCTGTTTGTTTAATATTCCTTCTCCTACCAGGTGCTCCTTGTAGTGCCACCAGTGCAGTGAGCAGTGCTAAGGTTTCCCGGAGTGGCCGCCTTCTCAAAACCCCTCTGGAGTACTGGAAAGGGGCCAGAGTCATCTTGGATTGCGACATGAATGTTACCATTCATGAGGGTTATGACAAGTCGTCCGTGCTTTACTCTGTAAGCTGCTGCTCCATGGTCCTCTGGTTAATTTAGTTCTCTATTGTAGAGCACTGTATCCCCAGCCATTCCACTCATTTCATGTATTGTTGTTCTAACACCTGAATCCACTAATCACAGAGCCCTTCGTTAGTTGAATCGAGTGTTCTAGTTGTGGAATACGTGAAACGGCTGGGTGAAATCAACAGTTTGGGACACTGTAGAGTGATGCCATGATAACAGCAGCATACCACCCTGCATCCCACTGCTGGCTTGCCTCTGAAGCTGAGCAGAGTTGGTCCTGGTCCGTCCCTGGATGAGGGCCAGTAGGAGGCACTCTTTCTTCTGGTCTAAAAAAATAAATAAAAATCCCAATGCCCTGTGTAGGGTGCCGTCTTTTGGACGGGACATTAAATGGCTGTCCTGGCACTTCGTGTAAAAGTAGGGGTGTTAACCCCGGAGTCCTGGCCTCATACCATCATGGCCTCCTAATCATCCCCAGCTTCCCATTGGCTCATTCATCCCCCTCCTCTCCCCTGTAACTGTTCCCCAGGTCAATGCTGTACATGAAAATGTGTTCTCAGTCAACTTACCTGGTAAAATAAATGTATTGTATTTGCTATTTCTCTACTTTCTCAGCAGGTCAGTACACCTGTAGCCAGAGTATTGTCAGACGGACCACCAAAACCGGCCAAGGTTGTCTTACCTCCAGCGGAAGGTTTGTTTTTTTCTATACATATTTATTTTATCCTCATATTCCAGCTGCCACAAAGATAGGGACTACATTGTATTTGACTGTGTGATGTTGTGTTCTTCTACATTGTATTTGACTGTGTGATGTTGTGTTCTACAGAGCAGCTACGAGGTGACACTAGTGAAGAGGAGACCGTTCCAATGAGGAAGGTGAAGACTTATCACAGGCCTCCGAGGTCGAAGTCAGAAGCGAGCCCCCCTCACAGGGCACCCAAGTCTCGGCGGTGTAAGGCTGAAAACAACGCCCTTTCCAGGTGCGCTGAAAGGCCCAAGACGGCCAGCCCAGAGCCTCACAGGTTCATGTCTTTGGAGAACCCCTCTCACAGGGACCAAGGAAGACTCAAGAAAACCAGTCCAAGCTCTCAGTGGTCTAAGCCTGAGAAACCCTCCACCAAGGGTCCAGGCAGACCCGGGAGGGTCAGCCCAGCATCTCAGAGGTCCAGTGGTGGCAGTACTGCTGGAGAGTCCAAGTCTGATGACGACTTCACACAGAAGAAAAAGCCCAAGGCATTAAAGTCACGGGGTACGAGGACACGTGGAAGGGTTCCGGAAGATTCCCAGGCAGCATCGAATGGTTCGTCGACTTCCCAGGACGACTGTAAGAGGGAATTGAGTAAAAGGTCCGGCCGGCAGACACTGCGAGGAAAAGGCAGCACATTCCTCAGGGTTCAGCAGAGAGAAAAGGAAGAAAGTGGAGATCATTGGACAGAGGCGGAACTGTTGAGAATACATGAGTACGTTTGCTACAGTTGTCTACATAGAGTGGAATTTTGTACAAGCAAATGTCAGAGAGCAGCCAAATAACCATAATATCTGAAGTAGATGAAAGTATGCATCACTCTTACTCAGCTCTGGTTAAATAATAGCCTCCTTATAATGTTCAGTGTTGAAGGAAAGTTTCAAATTAACTAGCATGTTTAAATGTGTGCAAATTGCCTTGTTTATACAGAAACAGGTGTGTATTTCAACTTCCTGTGTGTGTACGTTCGGCTTTCAGGGCTGTGACGTCACTTCCTAAACACACTTCTGACTTCTGGGTGAACGTTGCCATGGTGGTGGGCAGCCGTTCAGCTGAGGAGTGCCAGAAGCAGTACAGCGCCCATGCCCCCACCTCCCTGGCGCCTACCAAGGCCACCAAGAAAAGAGAAATTCTGCACAAGAGGGAGCCATGTAAGTTACCTTGCCTAGCGCTTTTATCCATAATAAATCTGTTAAGAGATCTTGATGTCTTAGTGTAGGTCTCCCATCAGAGCTGTAACCAAGACAAACCCTGCTTAGCTTCTGTGAGGGTACAATACATTCATCAGATTTCACAACACACTAACACACTCCACTGCCACATATCTACGACACAAAATCCATGTATGTGTGTGTGTATAGTGCGTATGTTATTGTGTGTTTGTATACATGTGTCTGTGCCTATGTTTGTGTTACTTCACAGTCCCCGCTGTGACAATGTGGCATATTATATTTGTTCTGTAGTGGTGGAACCGCCCCGGATAACCGCGAGAAAAGGCACACTGAAGCTGAAGCAGCAGGTTAGGAACCTCCTGGACCACATGCCCAAGGACGACCACGATGACATCTTCAACAGCTCGCCCATGCAGAGCAAGCGGGTCAAGGTGTGTTTTTGCCGGGGTGCACCGTTTCAACCACTCAGCGACGTTTCCAGTTTTGAGGTTCTTTGGGGAAATATTGCACATTACGTAGCGCTGGAGGTAAAATAATACATTCAGCAAAATTTGACGGAGTCTCTGCACACTGCAGTTTTGTTTTCTTCCGACAGCTGTGTCGTTAACGCACATATAAAGACCGATTGCCATGTTGCTTGCATGTGCAAAATGCTTATTTAACAACGACTGATAGATTGTCATTCTCCCATGTCTAAAAGCTTGTTTTGATATTTCAAGACAGCCGACGGCTTAACAAAAATCTTGTAGCAGTCAGAATTGGAGTGCCCGATCTGAATGTGCTCTCTTGTGAATTAGTTGCCCACAGTGTCTCCCAATGGGAAAGAGGAAGTGTCCATGCGCTCTGAGCAGGACCCACAAACCCCCAGCTCATCAGGCTTCCCATCAGTGAAAACCCCTCAGTGTCTCCACATCACCCCCGGCATGATGGGCTCTGTGAACAGGTAAATGTAACTATCCCACTGACATGGTGGTGCTCTGTAGCTCAGTTGGTAGAGCAACGCCAGAATAGTGGGTTCGATTCCCGGGACCACCCGTATGTGAAAAGGATAAAATCGTCTGCTATAATGGAATACATTATGAAAGGAAAGGTTACCCCAATCACTGCTTATAGTAATGTGCAATTGAATTCTGCATTTCATTTGTAATGTGTGCTGTTATGATCATTGGGCACGGTTACATGCACAATATTATGATTATCAGGGATAGTCAGATTAATACAATTGTTTGTTTAAACATTTACATGCTTTGCAAGAAGAACGACTTCCCTAATAATCCTGATACAGACCTATATCCATCCTGCCCTGCCTTTCTAAAGTCTTCAAAAGCCAAGTTAACAAACAGATCACTGACCACTTCGAATCCCACCGTACCTTCTCTGCTATGCAATCTGGTTTCCCAGCTGGTCATGGGTGCACCTCAGCTACGCTCAAGGTCCTGAACGATATCATAACCGCCATCGATAAAAGACAGTACTGTGCAGCCGTCTTCATCGACCTGGCCAAGGCTTTCGACTCTGTCAATCACCGCATTCTTATTGGCAGACTCAACAGCCTTGGTTTCTCAAATGACTGCCTTGCCTGGTTCTCAAACTACTTCTCAGATAGAGATCAGTGTGTCAAATCGGAGGGCCTGTTGTCCGGTCCCCTGGCAGTCTCTATGGGGGTGCCACAGGGTTCAATTCTTGGGCCAACCCTATTCTCTATATATATCAACGATGTCGCTCTTGCTGCTGGTGACTCTCTGATCCATCTCTACGCAGACGACACCATTCTGTATACATCTGGCACCTCTTTGGACACTGTGTTAACTAACCTTCAAACAAGCTTCAATGCCATACAACACTCCTTCCGTGGACTCCAACTGCTCTTAAATGCTAGTAAGACTAAATGCATGTTTTTCTATCGAACGCTGCCCGCACCCGCCCACCGGACTATCATCACTACTCTCGACGGGTCTGACTTAGAATATGTGGACACCTACAAGTACTTAGGCGTCTGGTTAGACTGTAAACTCAACTTCCAGACTCACATCAACCATCTCCAATCCAAAATTAAATCTAGAATCGGCTTCCTATTTCGCAACCAAAGCCTCCTTCACTCATGCTGCCAAACATGCCCTTGTAAAACTGGGGGGGTTTAAATGTTGAATTATTAGTGTGCGTGTAAACGTACTCATTGACATGTTTGTTTTTAAATCAGTCACTCATAGTAGCCTGTTATTACAAAAGAGTTTGTACTACCTGTAAATCGACGAATGATTATGCTGGTTTTCTCACCATTGTAAACTCTGACACTTTTCATCAAATATTTCAGATACAACGATGACAAGTATATCTACCAACTTCAAAAAAGAATGAAGAAGGGCCAAGCGAAGCTGCATAAATTAGGGGCCGCTTCAAAGGTAGGCTGTTTTAAAAGGAATATTTCTGAGGCCTGGCTCAGTCATATATACAGTATTTCTGTGGCCATTGTAAAGGATGCCAGGAACAACTGTCAAGTGGAGTGCTCTGGGCAAAATGTGATAGTCAGGAGAGGAGACGTTTTTACTGGGTTTTTTTTGTTCAGTGATATGAATATGCCAATAGAGTTCCTATTGTTAAACAGGATGTATATACCACAGGCGGTTGGTGGCACCTTAATTGGTGATGGGCTCGAATTGGAATGGTATCAAAGACATGGTTTACATGATTTCCATGTGTTTGATGCCATTCCATTAGCTACGTTCCAGCCATTATTATGAGCCGTCCTCCCCTCAGCAGCCTCCTCTGGTGTGTATATATATATATATATATATATATATATATATATAGACTGTTATTAAATGTTTTTCTGCATTTTCCTAGTACACACCAATGCCAGCAGCCAAACGTGTTTTGAAAAGATGCAACACCGGTAAGTGTTCTTTTGAATGAAGATATTTCTGGATGTATTTTACACTTGACGAACTTGAGAATTTGTAAACATTATTCACTCAATAATATGTTTACTTGTGTTTCAGCGGAAAATGAATCTTCTTTTGTGGTGTGGGAAATGTTCCCTGACAAGGAGGACCATTCGGTGGAAAGTGCGGAAGAAGAGGACTATTATTTTATGGATGATGACTGAGCTGCAGATTCACGATGGGTGTCTTTACTAGACTCCAATAATAAGAAATGCTAGTTTTCATTGCAAAACGTTTAGCTATGGTTTGTACTAATGAATACACCCTGTTTGGATGATTATGTTTTAAAACAGGAAATGAAATGCTGTAACATTGTCAATAGTTATAAATATATACACTGTATAGTTGTCAATTACGTTCTGTAATTCAATCCCCACTGCTGTTTTTAAAATGGGTTTTGCTTATATTGTGCCACTGAATGCAGAGGCTTTTTACAATAAATGTTAAGACAATTTTGTTCATGGTGGTTGTTTCTAATACTTTTTCACAGAGTACAGACAAAGATAATACCGTCTGGTATGCTGTAACAAAATTCTAGTTCATTGCACAAATTCAATGAGTAGAGTCATTTTATTTCAGAAATTCTTAAAAGTGTAAGATGTAAGCAAAAAGCTGAAGGCAACATCGTGGGACTGATAGCTATGGTCAGGTGATGAGAAACCACTAATATCCACCGAACAACAATTTGAAAACAAAAACAGTAGCAACTTGGTCAGTCGCCTAAATGAGGATTCTGTAAGTATTTCCATGATATACAGTCCCATCAGAAAGTATTCAGACCCCTTGTCTCATTATGTTACAGCCTTATTCTAAAATGTATTAAATTGTTTTTTCCCCTCATCAATCTACACACAACACCCCATAATGACAATCTACACACAACACCCCATAATGACAATCTACACACAATACCCCATAATGACAATCTACAGGCGAAAGAGTTCAATCTTGGTTTCATCACACCAGAGAATGGTCTGAGAGTTTCTTTGGTGCCTTTTGGCAAACTCCAAGCGGGCTGTCATGTGCCTTTTACTGAGGAGTGGCTTCCGTCTGGCCACTACCATAAAGGGCTGATTGGTGGAGTGCTGCAGAGATGGTTGTCCTTCTGGAAGGTTCTCCCACCACCACAGATGAACTCTGGAGCTCTGTTAGTGACCATCAGGTTTTGATCACTTCCCTGACCAAGGCCCTTCTCCACCACCGATTGCTCAGTTTGGCCGGGCGGCCAGCTCTAAGAAGAGTCTTGGTGGTTCCAAATTTCTTCCATTTAAGAATGATGGAGGCCACTGTGTTCTTGGAGACCTTCAATGCTGCAGAAATGTTTTGGTACCCTTCCTCAGATCTGTGCCTCGACACAATCCTGTCTCGGAGCTCTATGGACAATTCCTTCAACCTCGGCTTGGTTTTTGCTCTGATATGCACTGTCAACTGTGGGACCTTGTATAGATATGTCCAATCAATTGAATTTACCACAGGTGGACTCCAAGTTGTAGAAGCATCTCAAGGATGATCAATGGAAGCAGAATGCACCTGAGCTCAATTTCAAGTCTCATAGCAAAGGGTCTTAATACTTACACTACCGTTCAAAAGTTTGGGGTCACTTAGAAATGTCCTTGTTTTTGAAAGAAAAGCACATTTTTTTGTCCATTAAAATAACATAAAATTTATCAGAAATACAGTGTAGACATTGTTAATGTGGTAAATTACTATTGTAGCTGGAAACGGCTGATTTTTTTATGGAATATCTACATAGGCGTACAGAGGCCCATTATCAGCAACCATCACTCCTGTGTTCCAATGGCACGTTGTGTTATCTAATCCAAGTTTATCATTTTAAAAGGCTAATTGATCATTAGAAAACCCTTTTGCAATTATGTTAGCACAGCTGGAAACTTGTGCTGATTAAAGAAAGAATAAAACTTGCCTTCTTTAGACTAGTTGAGTATCTGGAGCATCAGCATTTGCGGGTTCGATTACAGGCTCAAAATGGCCAGAAACAAAGACCTTTCTTCTGAAACTCGTCAGTCTATTGTTGTTCTGAGAAATGACGGAGAAATTGTGAGAAATTGCCAAGAAACTGACGATCTCGTACAGCGCTGTGTACTACTCCCTTCACAGAACAGCGCAAACTGGCTCTAAACAGAATAGAAAGAGGAGTGGGAGGCCCCGGTGCACAACTGAGCAAGAGGACGTTACTACAGACCCGGGTTCGGTCCCAGCCTGTCACCACCGGCCGTGACTGGGAGTCCCATAGGGCGGTGCACAATTGGCCCAGCGTCGTCCAGGTTAGGGGAGAGTTTGGCCGGGGGGGCTTTACTTGGCTCATCGTGCTCTAGTGACTCCTTGTGGCGGGCCGGGCGCTTGCAGCCTGACTTCGGTCTTCAGTTGAACTGTGTTTCCTCCGACACAATGGTGCAGCTGGCTTCAGGGTTAAGCGGGCAAGTGTTAAGAAGCGAGGTTTGGTGGGTCATGTTTCGGAGGACGCGTGATTCGACCTTCGCCTCCCAAACCCGTTGGGGAGTTGCAGCGATGAGACAAGATAGAAATTGGGGAGAAAAAGGGGGTAAAATACAAAAATAATAAAACAGAAAGTAATCCGAATAACTAGTCGTGGTTTTTGCTTCTAGCTAAAAGGAAATTGTTAACCTATTTTACATGAAAACCTTCAAGCTATACTTCCTTGTTTGTAGTTTGGACTTCTTTATACTTGTTAGCGAATCAATTTTAGAGGTTGTATTTGTTTTGTGCTGAGAATTCTTTGTTGAAGGGGGCAAAAAAATGTTGCTCTTGCTACAGACCGCTATATTGCCTAATACATTACCTTTACATATTAATGAATAACATATCATCACAAATTATAAAGTATTTACATCAGCAACAGCTTATCACATAATGTATTTTCAGGACATCAGAAGACTGGGCTCATGTAGGCAGGATTGGCCCCACAGAGAGGTTGGAGAGATGTGGAACAACTGGAAGACCTGTTGCTACTTGTGTCGGGCCCCGGGTCTGCACAAAATGGTAGAAAGCATTGTCATGCTTACAATGGAACTTCTGGCTTCACTTTAACAATCTAGTTGATTCTGAGGAGATGAAACGTAGCTACTTTTATCCTCTTACTGATCATTGTAATTGTATTACCATGTACTCTCATAGAAAAACTTTATAGCACTGTCAATTCTGTCTGTTTTAGGCAAGTACCTTACTAGAGGATGTGACATCCCGGCAATTTTGAGAAAAACCTAACGTTAACCTTAATTTAAACCAAAAAGCACATTTTAGTTTTCATAAATGTGTACGATATAGACAATATTGACTTTGCGGCTGTGGAAACCGTTGTGCCTGTTGAATCACACGCATATCTGCCCTCTCATTGGCTAGAATGTTCCCACCTGATCTTGCCTCCTCCTGACTGCCTTCCATTTTTGAAGAAGTGTATTTTCATTGTTCGAGCGGTCATTGGAGTATCTGGGTAATATAATGGATAATATGTGGCCATCCTTACTCCTGACTCTCTCACTCACTCACACAACTCACACAAAGTTGCTCAGTGTGGAGAATGTAACGTCTTTCATTTGAATGAGCCCAGATCAATTCTCAAACGATTGGGCAAAATAAATTTTTGTTGGTTACAAAGTCAGGGCCACATTCAGTTGGCACAAAGTTTTGGAATGTTACAGATTGAAATGTCATGCTTGTTCTACATAATATATTTATATCTGAACGTTCCACAATGCTATTCACTGCTGGCTTAGACTTAACCATCCATGTCTGGGCCCAAGGAAAACTAATCCTAGATCAGCATTCCTTGCTTTATGAATACAGGCCCTGAACTCCATACAGCTGCCACAGTGAGTGAGGCTTTCTTCGTCTCCTGTTTCAGTAACATAATTTTTGGATTACCCAAACTCGGTAACGTAATCTGATTACATTCTGTTACTTTTAGATTACTTTCCCCTTAAGAGGCATTAGAAAAATACAAAAATGTATGTTACCAATTGAACGACATCTATTGCAGGATAAATAAAAGTTTACATAGCTGGGCATATAAGGATGTTACATTTTACTTTATGGGTTGGTTATGTAGGCTTCTTCTAACCCATAGCTTTCTACTACATATAATACAATTATTAAATTATATATTTACATTAAAAACCAGTAATTCCAATAAATGTTATACCCCTTGATCTTCAAGAATAGGACTTGGTAATATGGAAGTTTAGATAAGCCAAATTGTTTTACCAAAACTAAAGACGTATTACTACCAACGGTTCAAGAAACTGAAGATCTCGTACAACGCTGTGTACTACTCCCTTCACAGAACAGCACAAACTGGCTCTAACCAGAATAGAAAGAGGAGTGGGAGGTCCCGGTGCACAACTGAGCAAGAGGACAAGTACATTAGAGTGTCTAGTTTGAGAAACAGACGCCTCATTCCAACAAGTGGAATGGACATTCTGTCTGTGCATCGTATGGTTGTATCTACAGAGGAGCAGCAGAAAGGAATGGTAATAGATTTTGAAAAAGTTAAGGCAGCTGCAGACACATTTGTTCAGTGGGCCAACAGGAAGTTGCAGGAACGGGATGAGGAAACAGAGCTGGAGTTAGAGACCACTCTGCCAACGAAAAGGGCTCGAAAGAAGAAAACCATGCCTGGTGAGATGGCACAAGATAAGACTTTTACTGGGGCAGAGAGTGCATACAGGATTGGTGTCCATAATCAAATTCTGTATACAGTTATAGATAGCATCCATCAGCGATTTCTGAGTAATGGCACTTTGTATGTCGACATGGCTCTTCTGGACCCTAAAAACTTTGGTCAGCTAACATCCAGTGCCAGTGGCCTTCCACAGACAGCCCTTT
Organism: Thymallus thymallus; assembly: GCA_023634145.1. NCBI lineage: Eukaryota > Metazoa > Chordata > Actinopteri > Salmoniformes > Salmonidae > Thymallus > Thymallus thymallus. Next base: position 32,192,927 of record CM042406.1, read on the forward strand.
AAGAACTAAGCAAATGTTTTATCAAATTTGACAGCAGAGCAACCATTGCCAATTTACAGTGAGCTCATGAGTCTGGAAGAACAGTGGACTAGGTTAAAACAATCAGGATTTGAAGAATACACAACCAGGACTATGAAGGATCATTGACCTGAAGGAAATGAAAACGAGGTGGAAATGGTGAACAAGAGCTGTTCATCTTGCAAGGACTGTCCAGTGTGTTGCTACCGTATTTAGTTAGTACAACATATTGACCGACACATACCACATCCTGGGCCTTGCTTTCAAGTTCCTACTTACCCTGTCAGTAACCCAGGTAGCTTGCGAGGGGAGCTTCTCTACTCTGGAATTCATCAAGAATAGGCTCAGGAGCACTCTATCTCAACAGCACCTGTAGGCTTTTATGCTCATGGCTACTGAGCGAGATGTTTTAATGGCCCTGGACAGTGACCTGGTTATAGATGGCATTGCTGAGAGAAGTGAGCTGCTGCAGAAATGGCTAACTTAAGGAGGTAGTAAATACAGTTGAAGTCGGATGTTTACATACACTTAGGTTGAAGTCATTAAAACTAATTTTTCAACCACTCCACAGATTTCATGTTAACAAACTATAGTTTTGGCAAATCGGTTAGGACATCTACTTTGTGCATGACACAAGTAATTCTTCCAACAGTTGTTTAGACAAATTATTTCACTTATAATTCACTATATCACAATTCCAGTGGGTCAGAAATTTACATACACTAAGTTGACTGTGCCTTTAAACAGCTTGGAAAATTCCAGAAAATTATGTCATGGCTTTAGAAGCTTCTGACTACTTTGGTGCGTCAAGTGCAAATCAATCCCAGAACAGCAGCAAAGGACCTTGTAAAGATGCTGGAGGAAACAGGTACAAAAGTATCTACATCCATAGTAAAACGAGTCCTATATCGACATAACCTGAAAGGCCGCTCAGCAAGGAAGAAGCCACTGCAGAAATGTCCTCTGGTCTGATGAAACAAAATATAATATAATATCCCAACTGTGAAGCACGGGGGTGGCAGCATCATGTCGTGGGTGCACTTCACAAAATAGATGGCATCATGAGGAAGGAAAATTATGTGGATATATTGAAGCAACATCTCAAGACATCAGTCAGGAAGTTAAAGCTTGGTCGCAAATGGGTCTTCCAAATGGACAATGACCCCAAGCATCCTTCCAAAGTTGTGGCAAAATGGCTTAAGGACAACAAAGTCAAGGTATTGGAGTGGCCATCACAAAGCCCTGACCTTAATCCTATAGTAAATTTGTGGGCAGAACTGAAAAGGCATGTGCGAGCAAGGAGGCCTACAAACCTGACTCAGTTACACCAGTTCTGTCAGGAAGAATTAACCAAAATTCACCCAACTTATTGTGGGAAGGCTACCCGAAACAATTGACCAAAGTTAAACAATTTAAAGGCCCCTGAATACTAATTGAGTGCATGTAAACTTCTGGCCCACTGGGAATGTGATATAAAAGCTGAAATAAATCACTCTACTATTATTCTGACATTTCACATTCACAAAAAAAAGTAGTGATCCTAACTGACTGAAGGCAGGGAATTTTTACTAGGATTAAATGTCAGGAATTGTGAAAAACTTGCAAAAAATGTATTTGGCTAAGGTGTATGTAAACTTCCGACTTCAACTGTATGCTTATTTTATTCTATGACTTGCCTCCTCACCAGTCTTTTCACCAACATTTCTTCCTGTATTATTTATTTTACTGGTCAGATGGTTCCAGAGAGTCTTGCCACCTTGCTGCCAGGGCCATTGTGCCAATATGTGCTCCTTCTAGCCAGCCTCCTCCTAACAGCAACACGTTCCCCGTGTTCTATCTTACATCTATTTTACTAAAGTTAGTTATAAATATTGTTCAGTAATCTTGTTTACATAAAGTGTGGCGTGTGTTGTGGTGTATTGCTGGGGGGGTTTTGGTGGGCCGGTCTGAGTCAAAAAGCCCAGGGCCATTTTTCATTCCCAGTCCGTCCCTGATCTGAAGTTCCCCCAAAAGATGTGGCATGGGTTCCGCACATCTCTACCCACCAGCGTTGTTGCACTTGCTTTTCTCCTTTAATAGATTTTAGGGAAACTATCCATTCGTTGTATTAAAGACGGGAAAAAACAACAACATTGCATTGATTTTTATTTTGAAATAGAGTCCACTTCCTGTCAACGCTTGTTAACTTGAATTTGAGTCTTTGCCTTTAGGAAATTAACTATGTACTGGTGGGGATATTTGATTTAATTTCCATACCTGCGGCACAGACCAGAAATTTAACTAAAGAATGACCTGACCTAGCACATAGGGACGAACATCGGACTAGAGCAAAAATCCACACGGACCATTTACTGAAAATAACAGTCATATATTTTAACATGGTACACCATGTTACAAGTTCCTAGCAACCATTTTATTAAAATATTGGTACCAATTTGGAACAGTCCCTACTAACGGTAAATGTCAAATTCAAAATGACTTTAATCCATTATAACCGTAAACACTACATAAAATAGCAATTCTGAAAGAAAATTCTAATAAGTGCTTGCTAATGGGCAGGTTTGTATGGCAACTTATTGGGAGGTACATTTTAGCAAAAGTTAATCCTGCCTGTACAATACATTCTAATGATGGAACCGAGCACCACTTCTGGTTGTATTGCGTTTTCAACTGAATAAAGGATTTGATGGACATGACGCCATGTGTTGCTCTCTGGCCGTACAGGGGGAAAACAAAACGGTTTTAAATCAGTTAACACTACTTAAATCACATTGCTATTATCTACACAATTCCAATATATCTGTACGTTACAATTATACAAAATGTATATCTAAAGAATATACCCCTACCCCCCCAAATAAACATTTTACAAGGGGAAAAACAGGGAATTATCACAGATTTCTCAGGGAAAACACACATAAAACAGCTCAGCCAGAGAAAGTGTACAACATGCACACTTAGAAAAACTTACAAAATTAAAAAGCTATTATTTCGTTATGCTAATGAGAAGAACTTCTAACTTTAAAATGTAGGTTCTTTCTCTTTGGGTGCTGCAGTATAAATATCTTTTCTTTTTGGGTGCAGGTCCAAGAAATTAACACCTTCGCAAGGAGAAACGTTACGCCTTTCCTTCGGGATTGTGCCAAGATGAAAGGGTAGGAGGGGGGGGGGGGGGGGGGGCGAAGCATCTTTAGAGTTCCTTCTTTTCATCTCTGTACATATCAAAAAGTCAGTAAGGTCATTCTCAAAACGTTTTTCCTAGAAACAATACAAAGGGGATTTCATAGCTCTTAGGGGATGCGATGCTTCTTCCATGGTGAAAATGTGGTTGGTTGGTTCACAGTCACTGATTGTTTTTAGCTTTAGCGTGTGTGAGGATGTGAGACTTGAGGTTGGTGGATTGGGCAAACTTCTTGTTGCAGCCGTCAAACGGACAGACGTAGGGTCGGTCTCCAGTGTGAATCCGCACGTGCGTGCGTAAGTTAAAGTCCAGGGAGAACCGTTTTCCACAGCCCTCAAATGTGCACTGAAAGAAAGACAGTAGATTTTATTACAAGGCTGCATTGCTGGTTGAATGTATACAGTGAAACAGTAATTGTTAGACAAGAAGTAGATCTCTCAATATGACGCCATTTTGAAGGGGCTGGGGGAAACATACTTGGAAAGGCTTCTCTCCGGTATGAACAAGTTGATGCCTCTTCAGTTTGGAGCTTTCGACAAAGGCCTTTCCACATTCGGCGCATACGTGAACACGTGGTCCGTGGGTGTGCAAGTGCTTCCTCATCGCGGAGTTATCCCTGAACATTTTAGTGCAACCCTGCAGAGGCAAATGTAGCAATTAAATCAGTGGAACTTCAGAAGTGACTAAACCAATTGAGCTCTTAAAAAGCAAATAAGCTATAGGCAACCACAGAGCATAGCGGCTAGTTGACTACCATTATTCACCCAAACAATTGTTCTAGTCTTACCACTGTGTTCTCGTGGCTGTCTTACCACTGTGTTCTCGTGGCTGTCTTACCACTGTGTTCTCGTGGCTGTCTTACCACTGTGTTCTCGTGGCTGTCTTACCACTGTGTTCTCGTGGCTGTCTTACCACTGTGTTCTCGTGGCTGTCTTACCACTGTGTTCTCGTGGCTGTCTTACCACTGTGTTCTCGTGGCTGTCTTACCACTGTGTTCTCATGGCTGTCTTACCACTGTGTTCTCATGGCTGTCTTACCACTGTGTTCTCATGGCTGTCTTACCACTCTCTCGCTCTAATACCAGTTAGACTAGTAAAGCACACGTACTTTGTGGGGGCAAGCTATCGTCCTGGGAGAGTCGTCCTCCTTAACTTTCCGTGGCTTCATCCTGCAAGACATGACAGATCGCAGTCCACTGTAGAGCAGTTGGTAGAGCATGGCGCTTGCAATGCCAGGATAGTGGGTTTGATTCTGGGACCACCCATATGTAAAATAAAAGTGTCTTAAATAAAGGTTAAATTAAAAATGACATTTTCCTAGGTAGTTACACGCAGCGCAACTGAACCCCTTTTTTGTTCAATCTGGGAACACTTTCTTTCCATACTTGTGGTGAGTTCAACAGGAAACAGTTCTAATAGTACATAGGGCTACATAGGGACACAACAGAAAATGTTTTGCAACAGAAAACCTTTTTTTTTTTTTTATATAAGCCTTCCACGACCCACTAATAACTTAATAATTTAATCTAAATAGTTTAAAACTGCTTTTTTGCAATAATCACTGACCTGGCTTTCAAGTCGGTCTATGAAAATTGCATTTTTTGTTACAAATTTAACCAGAAACATGCATAATGCAAATTACCTTATCTTGTAACAGCCATTATAGAAAATTAACACAGGTCTCATAAACCATTTCTCAAGAACAAGCCCACATGCTAGTGAGTAGCCAGCTAATCTTTATATTTTATCAACACACCCTTCTGTCTGTCTACAACTGTTTGAACAGCATGCTAGACTTTCCACTTTGTTCAGATGTTGAAATTAAGTGGCCTACCTTAGTTGACAATTCCCTATATAATTGTGTTTTATGCTTACTGCACATTAATAAAACACATACTAGACAGCTAGTATAAAAGTCATTGGCTAAAATGCTGCTAGCGGTACCCCGATGCCACATGACAAACTGAGCATACATTTCCCAGAATCAATGTTAATTGATACTCTGGTTCTCGTAGTGTCTGCTCTGTGCACAATTTGAGCCGTTGAGACATAAAAAGGGTCTCGTTAGAAAGGTTAACATTATTTACAGTAAAATATGTGTTTCGGTGTCCATGTCAGATTCTGTTGGACCAAACCTCAAATACAAATAGCGAATTGAAACCTCTTGTCAGAGAGGAAGAAGTGATCTCTCATCTTTGTTTTCTGAGTGTCAGGGGGAGGGGCTTCGAGTGTGAGAGGTTTCACTCCTGCCAAAATAATCCAGTTTCTATGGGCTTATTTTGGACCTAAGCTTGTTGCCTGCCTTCCCGCCTTTGGGACAACAACTCCCATTGTTAGGACGGAGACATGAGCACCTCGAACATACACAGTTCTCTGGTGTAAATGGGAAGGTACACACAGCATATAGAGCCGAGGAGATGATACCAAAAAGACAAAATGAGAACAAGCGGACAAACACTATATTATTATTACGCAAAAACACATGGGACAGTTTTATGCAATAATATTAAGATGACTCGCCTGTTTTATGCTTAAATAGTGTGACGATTGGTCAAATTTGCAAACCTTTGTTTTATATGTGGGGAATAGTCCATTTTGAATATATATATATATTTGAGATTGCAGAATCCTTGAGTGACTGCCGTATGAACATGTCTGTAACTCACCTAGCGAACTCTGCCAGCTGTTTGGGGTCCGACAGGTCGATCCCTGGGATGCCCCCGGGCGGGAGCTTCTTCCCTGTCATGTACTCTGAGTAATCGGGAGGGGAATTATCCCCAATGATGTGCTCCTCCACCATAGTGTCATGGTCAATGTCCTTCTTGTCATCTAAAACAGATACACAGGCATATGTATTTTTATTTAACTAGGTAAGTCAGTTAAGAACAAATTCTTATTTACAATGACGGCCTACCTACAGGGTCAGCCCCTAGAGCAAATTAGGGATAAGTGCCTTGCTCAAGGCCACATCGGCTACCTGCCGCCCATAATAAGAGTTGATGTCTGACACAAATGGTCCATTAGAATACAAACCAACAAAGAAGATCACTATTTCAACCACCAGAAAAATGTATAAAGGCTGGGGAGCTGAGTTAAAGCAGAAGTTCTGCACAGCTGAATGCACATATTGGCTAGTTCCATTTGAAGGGGCCTATTTTTCTATGGAATGCGTGAATAGTTGGTTTATATATATATAAAAATAGTGTGACGTCTGAACTCCAGTCCGCCCACTAGTTGTTACTGAACTCCATCGTAAATCGTTGAGTTGGCTAGTTTAGTAAGCTAGTTAAATAACTGGTCAACAAATGTAGTAAATTGTTGAGTAGTCGGATAGTGTCAGTATAGCTAAACAAATTATTAACTAACGTCTGACGAAAGCCAATCTTCTCAGGTCGGTCTGTCTCAAAAATATAACAATGCAAACCATGCTAAAAAAAATAACTTAACCCGTGACTAAAATGTGAAACTATTGAGGTGCCATTCTTGTAACACTTCCCCACGATTAGAAAGCTAACTAGCAGTAGCACATCCACACATGTGTATTGTGACATCTTGCTAGTCGCTACCCTCCCCCGCTCTTCAAGAGCGCTCCGAGCCGAGGCCCTGCGCTGAACTGCGGCACAACGGGTTACTCAGAGCCGAGGCCCTGCGCTGAACTGCGGCACAACGGGTTACTCAGAGCCGAGGCCCTGCGCTGAACTGCGGCACAACGGGCTACTCAGAGCCGAGGCCCTGCGCTGAACTGCGGCACAGCGGGTTACTCAGAGCCGAGGCCCTGCGCTGAACTGCGGCACAGCGGGTTACTCAGAGCCGAGGCCCTGCGCTGAACTGCGCCACAGCGGGCTACTCAGAGCCGAGGCCCTGCGCTGAACTGCGCCACAGCGGGCTACTCAGAGCCGAGGCCCTGCGCTGAACTGCGCCACAACGGGCTACTCAGAGCCGAGGCCCTGCGCTGAACTGCGCCACAACGGGCTACTCAGAGCCGAGGCCCTGCGCTGAACTGCGCCACAGCGGCCTACTCCGAGGACAGCAGCAGCGCGCTCGCTCCCAACCGCCGCCATCTTTCCCCGGCCAAATAAACGCCATTTTTTCGGTCCGCCATACTGGTCCAGGGGAACATGGCGGCGCCCATCAACACATAAAACATGGCTTCCCATAAAAACAAAAACATTTCAAATACACTGCATGCAATTCGGACTTGAAAAACAGTGCGGAATTCTACTGAAATTAGCCAGAGGCCAGCGTCCGTACGAGGCCTAGTTCTGGGGAATGTACAGTGAGAACAATGCAGGTGACAAGCTTGCAAGAACACACTTTCGACAGAACTCCAAACTTACCCGATGCCCACATCGTCACCGAAAACTCTCCTTCCAAAGTCTTTATCTGGACTTGTTTCTGTTCCCATTTTCTACCACTGGACTCCGGTGCACCCAAGTAGCTCTTTTTATTTCTCTTCCCGCTCCCCCCCTTCTTTATCCGCCCGGAGCTCTTCCCAGCGACAGTCACCAGTGTCTGTTCGATGTATTCCTCTTCGGCGGCGGGGACTGGGACAGGTATAAGAATTTGGTCCTCGTAATCATCGTCCCCGTGCATATCCGAATCATCTTCACCAACCACCTCTTCTCGGGTTTGCACCAATATTACCTCCTGGTGATGCATCGAGTGTGGATCATCTGAGTCGAGGGGCTGTAAAGCGATCATAGGCTGTTCATCGTCGTCCTCTCCAACAACTGTTGTCTCGATGGTCTCCACTTCGATTTCATGTAGTTCCACTATTTCGGCTGGCATCTCCGAGCCGTCCGTTTCGATGTACAGGGTATCACCTGATGCCATGTTGAAAACCCCTAAATTCCTCACAGTTGTTATGTTTTCTATAGCAGTTCCCCCCCCTCAACACTGCCTTCCTCCTTCTTCGACAACAAACTCTACTCTGTTCTACTCCCGTCGCCACTACGCTTCGGCTACATAGTCTCGCGAGACTTCGTGGGGAACAGACTTATGTCGCGTTCATATCATGTCGAAAACTCAGAATTTCCGAATGGCTAACCTAGGAGGAGGAGTCTGATCCAGAGTTTCTCAATTGGGAGGCCCCAGAAGAAACCAACATGAAGCACTACGCAAATGACTTGCGTTCATTTGAACTCGGAGGTCCCGAGTTTCTGACAGAAAGTGAACGCTGCATTAGGTCGTGTTCCCCTGCTCAGACGTTGCATGCATCATCAACCAATGGTTGCATGCGACGTCATCGATTGACAGATTGCTATAACATATGCGGTTAGCTGATACTTAAAATACCAATCCAGGCGTTGTAAGATCTGGCAGGCATCAGCAACTGCTGGGCAGTGGAGCGCGTCCATTTACAGTCGTTGGGCTTGTTCGACGTTGCCGATTGACTGATCTACTGATACACAATCACTTTGCATCATAAATAACTACTATTATTTGTAGATCAGTCGGTCATTCAACATTTACCCACCATGCATCATATGCACAAACAAATTGACATTGAATATAGTTTAATTTATTGTCACAATATCAATGTATTGGGTTGTTTGCGCATTAAAGGAATCAATGTGTATAATCAACTCATGCATCTTGTTGAGATTAATTTACAAATTCTAAGTTATGTAACAGTAGTCTGTTAGATCGAGGTTTTCACTGTGGAACCCCTTTAAACACTCTTTAAACTAAACATGGGTAGTTAATATAACGTTGCCTTTTCCTCATAGCCTATGTGTATATTCTTTATACATGCTTGCTGTTCGGTGTTTGGGCTTACGAATATAGACTACATGAATATGTAAGTCTATATTCCCAGGAATTACTATCGGCTGGGGAGGAGCTTTTTTTGGTCACACACCTTCTTTCTTTACCTTTGAGAGGGTGTGTTTTTAAAGAAGTGTGTGTAGGTGAGGCGCACATAGCCACTGCGCTCATCGAAATGGGAAAGACAGGTAAACGGGGAGACTTTGAATGGGTCTACAATGATCAGCCTCATACTTCACGAAGAAAAGAAATATTAGGTAAGCTGATGTCTTAAAACGTTAACGAAATAACTACGGTTTAAAGTAAAGTTGTACTGCTTGTACAAAGTCATACTGTTACTTGTTTACTTATTTTAAAATCGTATCCGGCTTTACCTGTTTTCAAATGGACAACTCACGTATTGCCTGTCAGAAATGTCACAACCACTCATGCAGTGAAACTGGAGTTTAACACCCAGGCAGTATATGATTTCTTGGAGTAGGCCAACTCATTCCTCATGATATACAACAGAGATAGCCGAGTACTAGGCTATTTGCCAATGCTGAAATTCAAGGGAATATGGAAAAAGCAGTCTATCAGGTTTGCAAAACAAAAGCACCTGTCCTTAGCTTCGTATGTTTTCATATTGTAATATTATCTTGTGAATTAAAAACAGCGTACACATTAGAGGTGTGTGATGACAAACACAATGAAAGCAAATTAATGCCAGTATCGTCATTCGTCATTCTGAATCGAAGCTCACATTGATCAACAGTGGATCTCTTTCTTAAGACCGTAAATAAATGAAGTTACATGAAATGGTTGACAATCGGAGGGTGAGGTCCTCCCATTCATATGTAAACCAGTGGAGGGAACAGAACCATCTAGTGGTTGGAATCTGGTAATATCATGATGTAGGATGGGACATAAACCTAACAACCTCAATGACTAACTTCTCTAAAGAGGGGGGAATCATCACTGAATTCACTGGGAATACATTACATAGGATGAAATAATTATACTCTAAGCCGCAGCTCCATACTACTTGTCAGACACCAAGAACTGAGACTATATACTCGTTGTTGGGGTGGGGTTGGCTTGTGTGTGTCCTATACATTTAAATTCCCAATTTGGAGGCAATCAGTTAGCTTAATTTAAAGGTCAAATTATATTTCAACAAAATAATGTCGCAGGAATACTAATTTTATCTGTTTCTAACAACATAAATGATTTCAATACAATCTGAGGTGGTGCGTGTCAATCCTCTTTCTTGTGCTTTTTGAGGTGGAAAGAGACCCAAGACATACAAGTGTCTTACTTGGTCTAATCTGAGCAATCAACATTTTCTCAAACTCATCCTTGAAGTCATCTAACTTGAACACATATTTTTTGTAATGATTAATTTAAAGGGGCGTATTCCCGCCCATGGCCATCCCCTTTATCGTTCCTCTGGCGTGAATGAAAAGGCCAAATGGTGATCCGTTGCTTGGCTCCTAAATTATTAAAAGCTTTTGTTTTATGATTGGCTCACAATGAGAGAGGTGGCCGGTGGTGGTTGTGGTATTGTATTTTAGCCAGGGTGTTTTGGCTCCATCACACCATACTGACATACATACATCTATAGACGTACTTTTCTGTTTCATTAAATTGTTGATCAAATTCTCATTTGGGTATTTATAAAAAATTGAGTTCGTCTCATGTTTTCAACTATTTTGAAAAGTCATGTTTTTAAATTTAGTCAATTAACTTTACTTCAAAATCTGGGTTTAGTGATGGAATTTGAGTTTGAGTATTTTTTAACAAAGCGTCTTTCCTACAACGCCCGAATATGTAACATGCGTTTCCCAAAACACCACGCAGAGAAAAGTGCCTAGTTGGAGAATGTTATACTGATGGGATCCAAAGAAAGGGAGCGTTCCTCTCGGATCAGCTTTCTTAATTCAAATCTTACCTTAACATTATAATTATTTCACAATGCTGAGGACGGATCTGCTCCTAGACAAATAGGCTTTTTCTAATGCTTACCCAATAAAATGCATTAAATCACCGATTTGGCACATCATGTTAGGCTACACATGACAAATTACATACAGTAGCCTAGCCTACAAGTAACAAAATATAACTCGATTGAACATTCAATATCATTAAAATAGGCCTACTGTTTATATTTTAATGCAGTCATCTCGGTTTTCATTTGAATCATTTTTACATGTCGCTTGTTTATCAATTATCCATATACTGTATATACACTGAGTGTAAACGTGCTCTTTCCATGACACTGACCAGGTGAAAGCTATTATCCCTTATTGATGTCATCTGTTAAATCCACTTCAATCGGTGTAGATGAAGGGGAGGAGACAGGTTGAATAAGGATTTTTAAGCCTTGAGACAATTGAGACATAGATTGTGTATGTGTGCCATTCACAGGGTGAATGGATAACAAAAGATTTGTGCCTTTGAACTGGGTATGGTAGTAGGTGCCAGGTACACCGGTTTGTGTCTGGCAAGAACTGCAACAATGCTCGGTTTTTCATGCTCAACAGTTTCCCGTGTGTATCAAGAACGGTCCACAACCCAAAGGACTGTGGGAAGCATTTGAGTCAACATGGGCCAGCATCCCTGTGGTACGCTTTTGACACCTTGAGTCCACGCCCCGACGAATTGAGGCTGTTCTGAGGGCAAAGGGGGTGTAACTTTTTTACAATTGTATTGCAGTAGGGAAAGACATTCGTTTTGACATTATGAACTCCCATATTCTGTAATACACTTTTAGAGTATAGTGAAGCTAGACAGTGGTAAATGGTATAGTTTGCATTTAAAACAAGTCCCACAGCTGGTTAGTTGAAGGGCCATTGGACCAATGAATGCAGGAAATGTAAAGGTTGCCGTCACATCATCAAAGGGCTTCTGAGAACCTGTTCCCCCAAAATGGTGAATGATTTGATTTCCCAGGCATGAGATGGTGGACAAATAAATTATAATTGTGAGTTAGCAGTTGGTAGTTGAGACTATGGGTTAACTATGACATCAGGTATAGTGCCTTCAGAAAGTATTTACACCCCTTGACACATTTTGTTAGGGTTACATAATGAATTTAAAATTGATTAAATGTATATTTTGTTTCACTGGCCTACACACAATACCCCATCATGTCAAAGTGGAATTATGTTTTTAGACATTTTTACGAATGCAATAATAAATAAAAAGCTGAAATGTCTTGAGTCGATAAGTATTCAACCCCTTTTACGTCAAGCCTAAATATCTTCAGTGCTTAACAAGTCAGATAAGTTGCATGAGTTATCTGTAATGTTCCTGAGTCGTGCGGTGAATTTCAAGCAGAGATTCAACGACAAAGACCAGGGTGGTTTTCCAATGCCTCGCAAAGAATGGCACCTATTGGTAGATGGGTAAAAAAAAAAAAAAGCAGACATTGAATATCCCTTTGAACATGGTGAAGTTATTAATTACACTTTGGATGGTGTATCAACACACCCAGTCACTACAAAGGTACAGGCCCCCTTCCTAACTCAGTTGACCAACAAGAAGGAAACCGCTCAGGGATTTCACCATGAGGCCAATGGTGACTTTAAACCAGTTAGAATTCTTATAGATTTTTTATAGAGTTTAATGGTTGTGATAGCAGAACTGAGGATAGATCAACGACAATGTAGTTTCTCCACAATACTAACCTAAATGACAGACGAAAAAATATTCTAAAACACGCATCCTGTTTGCAACAAGGCACTTAAAAAAATGTGGCAAAAAAATAAACGTTCAGTTCTGAATACAAAGCATTATGTTTGGGTCCAACATAACACACCACTGAGTACCACTCTCCATATTTTCAAGCATGGTGGTGGCTGCATCATGTTATGGGTATGCTTGTCATCGGCAAAGACTTTGGAGTTTTTCTAGAATAAAAGGAATAGAGCTAAGCGCAGTTCCATCTGCTTTCCAACAGATACTGGGAGACTAGTCATCATTTCAGCAGGACATTAACCTAAAACGTATGGCCAATTATACACGAGTTGCTTACCAAGATGACATTGACTGTTCCTGAGTGGCCTAGTTACTGTTTTGACTTAAAATCGGCTTAAATCTATGGGAAGTCTTGAAAATGTCGTCTGTCTAGCAATAATCAATAACTAACTTCCAGAGACTTATCCAGAAAGACTCACAGCTGTAGTTGCTGCCAAATGTGATTGTAACATGTAGACTCATGGGGTTGAATACTTATCTAATCAAACTATATTAGTGATTTATTTTCCATTAATTAAAAAATATATAACATTTTACTTCCACTTTGACATTAGTGTATTTTGTGTAGATCTTTGACAAAAAATGACAAATCAATTTTAATCCCACTTTGTAACACAACTGTGGAAAAAAATTAAGGGGTGTGAATACTTTCCAGAGTTTCCTTGCTCTTCAGAACAGTTTGCATGCTGATGTTATGCAAATGAGGTGAAAGAAATGCGGCAGACCAACTTTGCATTAGCCAATGGGCTCCTCCAATTCTGAACAGCAGAAAATACTGTAAGTGTACGAACCAATCTGATGTCTAACCTCGAATCAACTTCTGTGATTTTGTGTCCACCCTAAGCAAAGTACCCAGAGATCAAGTCCCTGATGGGGCCTGACCCCCAGTTGAAGTGGGTGGTGACAGGGATGGTCCTCACCCAGTTTCTGGCCTGCTACATGGTCCATGACCTCCCCTGGAAGTGGGTGTTCTTCTGGTCATACGGCTTCGGCGGCTGCATCAACCACTCGCTGACCCTCGCCATCCACGACATCTCGCATAACGTGGCCTTCGGCAACAAGCTGACACGCCTCAACCGCTGGTTTGCCATGTGGGCCAACCTCCCCATCGGATTGCCCTACTCGGCCTCGTTCAAGAAGTACCACATCGACCACCACCGCTACCTGGGTGGCGACGGCCTAGATGTGGACATCCCCACGGACGTGGAGGGCTGGTTCTTCTGCACACCCCTGCGGAAGGTCCTGTGGCTCTTCCTCCAGCCCTTATTCTACGCACTGCGCCCCCTAGTGGTGAACCCCAAGCCGGTCTCTAGACTAGAGATGATGAACGCTGCCATTCAATTTGCAGTGAACTTCCTGATAGTCTACCTATGGGGGCTGAAGCCCATCGTTTACCTCATAGCTGGGTCTATTTTATGCATGGGCCTACATCCCATCTCTGGACACTTCATAGCGGAGCACTACATGTTCCTGAAGGGCCACGAGACATACTCCTACTACGGCCCACTGAATTGGATAACCTTCAACGTGGGCTACCACATGGAGCACCATGACTTCCCCAGTATACCTGGCAGTAAGCTGCCTCTGGTGAGTTGAAATATCAAACAGTGTTGATAGGGAACCACAATTTTAGGTAAACCAATCTGAAATCTCAATGGACTACCATCATTACATCTTAATAGTGTACCATGATTTTAGGTCAACCAATCCCCCCCCATAAATGCTAACTTGATCAGTGGCTAAGGGAAATCGCTGGTTGCATATGTCTGTCTCAAGAGAATTCAATGCCACCAATGGGAGACGCATCAGATAACAGATGATGGAGGCGTTTCAACCACAGGAGGTTGGTGGCACCTTAATTGGGGAGGACGGACTCGCGGCAATGGCCGGAGCAGAATGCGTCGATTAGTATCAAATACATCAAACAAATAGTTTGATGCCGTTCCATTTGATCCGTTCCAGCCATTATCATGAGCCGTCCTCCCCTCAGCAGCCTCCTCTGGTTTCAATTGCGAGTATTGATTAAAAGACTGGCCAGAATGTATAACTATTAACTATTGGTGTAACCTTTTCTATTCACCTATTAGTTTTGTCAGTTATGGGAAATATTATTATTATCCTTCTAAATGAAAAGCCCTAGTGATATTTGCTGCTGTGTTACTTAGGAATACAAGTCATTATCAACCTCAGATAATAAACTGACATGTTGCAGTCTGACATGACTTATGTTGGCTCTTCGTGCCGACAGAGGCCCCCCCCCCCCCTAACTGACCTGTTATCTGTGCCAGGTGAAGAAGATGGCAGCAGAGTACTACGACTCCCTACCACAGCACACCTCCTGGACCCGGGTGTTGTGGGACTTTGTCTTTGATGACAGCATCGGCCCCTACACCAGGATCAAGCGGGAATATAAGCTGGTCAAGCAGGAGTAGATGCCACAAAAAAAACACTTTCCCCAATATTCAGTGCTACTGCTTGTCATAGTGAAACATTGGTTTCAGACAGTGGCGCTCCATGCTCCTTTTCACCTTGTTTTATCATGTGATTTACTTGACAATCGCAAATGTGGGCAGGCAAAAGGCATAATGTCAATCATTAAGTTTACCATACCATACCGTGTGCAGAACAGTGCAGAGATACATTGAACATTTACCTTGCTGTAAGAGGACCTGTTTTTCAGTGAAGCTCTGTTTGATGCTCACCACACAATATTGCTAACAATGTTTCTAGCAAGTGTAATTTAATAAAAAGTTATGTTATTACATTTTTGAGGATTCTGTGTGTGAATATAAATGTGTAATTCCAGAATTATGTAATGGGTATTTCATTACGAGAGCTATTTTATTTTAGAACAAAAGCACATAACTTCTATATCAGATTGTGTATAGCCTACACTTTAAATACTTGTACATTCAGTGTCTTTTTAGTATTGTAACATCATCTGATAAAAAGTGTTTTTTGTTGTCTTAATGATTGATGAATGAAACACACCACTCCATACTGGAGACAGGTCTATGGTTTGGTTTAAATTAATTTACTTTCCGATTTTAAACGTTTATTCAGAACTTAGTCAAAGTGAATATATCGCAACAGATGTTAAAATCATATATTTTTTCCTATCATCACAAAAAACTTTTGCACTGATTTTATGTATACTTTTAATTTTGCAAGAGCAACTGGCTCCATTTTCACAAATCGAATTCAAGTTCAACCTTAATGTAACTATCCAGTGAAAATGTAACTTTTAAATGTTCATATTCTGTTAAATCATATCCAAATAATGTTGACGACTTATCCTATACGCGTATTTGTGGCCAAAGCATACATTGGAGAAAAAAAACACATAAACCCCAACCTCAAACCTTTATCTCAGACTGATTCAAAACTGCTTGCTATTTCCTCGTAGGCCAATCAGTGGTCTACTTGCATGAATAAATGTAATGACGGGTGTATGCCCACTCCATTCCAACACAGAAAAGCTGCTTTTTTAACACGACTTTCCTTCCAAACGATTGTAATTTAAGTATTTCAGTCATTATAGGCCATATTTCATTGAAATCTGGAAACACTGAACAGTTACTTTAAATAGCAAGGAGGATATTCACAAAAAACAAACCACCATTGTAAATGTACCACCATTTTTAAAACCCAATAAAAAAAATGCATGAAGATTGGATTCATGCATGGTTAATTCACCGGACCAAACCATATAGACCAGGGGTGTCAAACATACGGCCCGTGAGGGGTTCCAATCCCATGAGGCCCGTGGGTGGTTTGAGGGGGGGAGCAAAGAGTATACTTAAATGACTAAAACCAAATTGAAACTGTGTATAAATGATTATGGACCTACATTCATACAGTTTCTTGATTGTTAATAATTACAAAAATGAAAGCAAGACAGTCAGGGAGCATCAAATTCCCCAAACGATGGATAGACCATTTTTTAACGCAGATTTTGACAGTAAGGAAATGTAACCAAATTTCAGTGCGGCCCTCCGGACCTTTGTTGAAGACCGAGTTTGACACCTCTGATATAAACTAATGTATAGTTCCACTGGGTTTCATAGGGGCAGCCTAGGCATGGGAAAACGTAGGTGGTGAACTTACAGTTGTGGGTACGTTTTGTGAATTATCCCCAAATTACAGTGATTTCATACACCGGGGTTGTGTTCATTAGGGCACAAAATGGAAAATATATTAAAAACATTTAGCAATGGAGAACGGAAATGTGTGTATCTTATTGGACAAGTCCAGGTAGTCCCTCCCTGTTTGTCAGTTTTCTTCCATTTGGGTCTCAATGAACACTTCCCTGTTACTGGTAAATAGATAAAAAGCTTTTTAAAAACGGAGGTCAGATGACTAAAGCACAGTATGTACCATAAGTGCTGGTCAAACACCCAAGGGTAATAAGTAAATCATGTAGAATATAAAAGGCTGATGTAATTGGTGAGCAAGTTTCCTCCAGAACAACAGTTTTTTGTTTTTGTCTCTCTCTATATATAATGGTATGAATAAAATAATAATATGTTTAAAAAATAATAATAAAATGGTAAAAACATAGAAAACAAAAATATTTTCTTTTTATAAGCTGCAAACTGGAGTCTCGAAATGCACATAGGAAAAAAAAACTGAAAACGGTGCAAGTGTCCGTCCATCTTTCCGTCCGTCCATCCTTCTGTCCGCACATCCTTTGTTCAATCACCCTTTCTTTTCTCTCATTCTCTTTTTTTTCCCCTCACACCTTTTTTCCACCTCCATTCTGCACAGCAGACTCAATGTTGGCTCCACCTTTCTGTAGCTTCACAGCAACGTTGAGGACATTCCTTCCGACCACATCTTCTTATCCTTCATACTTCCAGCACGTCCTGCTGTCCACAGATTAACATATATGGATTCCACCAATTTCTTGTCTAATGGCTGAAAGAGAAGACAACATGGAGAAAATGGTCCCTTGTTAATGCGTGTGTGTCTGTGTGTGTGTGTGTGTGTGTGTGTGTGTGTGTGTGTGTGTGTGTGTGTGTGTGTGTTGGGAGGATGGGGGAAGGCATTATCACTGAACCTTTGTCTATTTCAAAAGGAATGGGGATTACTATGAATTAGTAAACAGGTGAACTGTATGCCTAGCATCCTCTTAGGACATACTTAATTAGGAGACATTTGTTAATTAGGAGACCTTTGTTAATTAGGAGACCTTTGTTAATTAGGAGACCTTTGTTTGCTGGAACAGAAACCGAATTGGACTATAGAAAGTGTATAATAATATGAATAGGAATGACCTTAGTTGGTTTGCAGGTTAATTGCTCACTGATGCTGTGTGTGCCTTTTTGAGTAACATAACAGAATGCATTAACCCTCTGTGTTGCCTACCGTTGATGATCTCCTCTTTCATCTTCTGCAATTCACCTACAACTTCATCCAAGATTTCCTGTGGGGTTAATTATTATTATTTTTTTACATTTTCTGTTTCTTCCACAAAACTTTCATTGCATTAACAATTGAAGAACAGTTTTGAAATGAGTTCCATACCTGTTTCATCCTGTCAAAGTCTAGGTCTCCCTCACTAGTGCTGCCCACTGGTCGCACCCTGAAAAACAACACATCGAACAACAGGGATGATTCGAAATTATCCATATATACACATTTGTTAACCTTCAGAGTAAATTACCTAGATTTACCCAACATATACAGTACATAAAGTATAATTTTTTTTATATATCAAATATACAGGCGATTAAGTTTTCTCCAGCTAATGACAGTGATGTCAACCTTCATAATTGATTATTAGATGGACATTATCTTATCTATATAACAAGGTGGGGTTCACAGTGTCAGGCAGCCACCCAGGTCGCAGTTGCAAATGAGAACTTGTTCTCAACTGACCTACCTGGTTAAATAAAGGTGAAAAAAAGAAATATCCATTCACTGTTTACTACCGCCATAAAGCTGTTACATTTACTGTATCACAAGCTTCCTCAATGCAATAAGAAAACACTCCCACGGTTTCTGTTTCCCATGGAATAGGCTGATTATATGTTTTAGTGTATCTATGGGGTGTGCTTTATCTCTGTATTTATAAATAGATAGGTACTTTATTGCTCCCCCGGGGGGGAAATTTCATTGTCAAGCAGCTACAACAAAACACAGGGCAGGTGCAAAATGCCACAACGAAAGTACACAAAAGACAGATACACGGTACATGATACATATAGCGGCAGTATGAAAAAGTATAGAAATACAAGATATTTATGTCCATGATTCATTTGCCAAGCCTTTGTCTTCTCACCGAATGGCCATTGCTATTGGGGTTTTCCCCCACCCAAAAGAGCGGCGTTTGGGTAGTATAATTTGGTGAAGGAAAAAAATATTTATTTCCCATTTTAACATTGTCATACAGAGCAGATGGTCAACTTCATAAAAACAAGTTTTCCCATCTCGAGGTAAAAATAAAATAATGACTATAGTAAGAGCCAAATAAAGTAACAGGATGGATGATTTCTTAAATATTCCATAACTCCCCTTGTGTCAGGGGGAATGGAAGCTTGTTGTGCAACAGGGAGGAGCAATTGAATGCAAGCTTCACCCCAAAAATAATTTGTTTATGTAACCACTTCTAGCCTGTCTGTCTATGGGTAACAGGGTTGACTGTCTATGGGTAACAGGGTTGACGTGTTATGCTCGACCTGCTCAGTTTTCAACCACAGAACACCAGAAAATGTCCATAAAGAGTAGAACCAGCTCACTAGCTTTTACACTACGGTTTCACCATTAGGTCTTCATTTAATATAACAGGCTTTTAAAATTCAATATTGGTGCATAATGTCTACTTTAAATATCATAGGGACGCAAAAGGCCCTCTTGGTGGTTGAATACAATCACCAATGAAAGCCATGACTCCACTTCTAGATAATATTATATTTTCCTCAGATAACAGAATGCTGTGTATTATGATATGTAATATGAACCTCTCAATATATCCCCAATATTTAATAGTAGTGTTAGCCTGGTTCCAGATCAGTTTGTGCTGTTTAGCCAACAACTGCTATAGGAGTTGGCTAAACAGTACAAACTGATCCAGAACCAGGATAAAAAGTTACCATACCTTCCGATGAGCAAATACATAACAGAGACTAACACAATGACATACTGAGCAGTATATTATATCATATTATATATGATCCCACATACTCCTTACATCCTTTCTCATTGTGCCACTAAGGGCCAGGATTCAATCCGGACAATGAAAGAATCGAGGCCTTAAAGGTCATTTTCAATTGAGCCGACATCTGCATTGTTTACTTTCTCCGCGACCACGGTAACAAAACCCGAAAAGGGGCAATCGGATTGAATAAAGGCCTAGATCATTTTAAAAGGTTTGGGAGCCTCTATGAAACAGATGATGCTAACCTGGATACCAGTGAGACCTTGTCTACAGAGTTGGCTCGGTCCCATGGATTCTTCCCCGCATCTAGAGAGCGAGAGAGAGCGAGAGAGAAAGAGAGAGAGCGAGAGAGAGAGAGAGAGAGAGAGCATCACAATGATAAGAGATTCACTTTATAATGCACCCTGGCTCAATGCAGCCAATATCAAAGATAATAGTCAGAAAATGTGGAGGCAAGACTGTGTTTACCTGTGTTTACCTGCCCTGGCTTGGGATCCTCCTGAAATTGAAAATAAAAATGGATGATCTGTTTGTGTGTGTGTGTGTGTGTGGGTAATCATCTTTAGATTGATTTAATGCAATTATTGTTGCTGGATAGACCCACCCTGTTGAACGTATCATTTATATTTTAAAAATAAGGAAGTGAATTACCTCTTCAGGTTTTTCTGAGGCTTTCCGTCTGCAGGAAAAGCAAATTCAGGCATTTAGAGATGATACAAAGCTAATGGAAAAGACAACTCCAGTCATGTTGCAAATCACTAGTGGTATTTCACAGGCTAGTAGCCTATCTACTTTCAATCACATCAAGGAACACCTTTTTTGTGATAATCTTCAACTCCAGAATATTATTTATCAAAATTATACACAGGTCTTGTGCTGATAGTTAGGATAGGGATTTCCAATTCAATTACACACAGTTGTGTTCCTCTCACCTACGTGCTAGAAGGGCGTTCATTTCCTGCATCAGCCCCTCCCCTCCACCACTACCTCCACTGGAGCGGTTGCAGTCGTTCTTGGCTCCATTTGTTCCTGGTGGACTGTTCTCATCCTGAGGACACAACAATGGCCACCATATGAGTTCCATCTTATAGAAGCCAACCAACAGGCAATGTGTATATGCAATGGTTTGAATGTCCAAGCAGTTTCCACATAGATATGAATGGTCTTGTTCAGTGGGGCACACCGCAGCAAAACATTTTAAACCTTATTGGAAAGGGAAACAAAAATGAATGTTTCTTATTGGACACGTTCAGGTAGTACCTCCCTGTTTCTAAACGCTTTCTTTCTACTTACCACGATCCGAGTCTAAGCTGAGATACTAACCCTTGCAACTTTGCGGAGTTTGGCTCCAGCCAGGGCGGCAGCCAGTCCTGAGAGTGGCTGCGCCAGCTCGTTCCCTGCCCCCTCTATCGGAGGCCCCCCGGGCCCTCCACCAACTGGTAGTGGTGGGGGCATGGGCGGTGGCACCGTGGCCAGAGGCGGGGGGCCCGGTGGAGGAGGGGGGGCCATGGGTGCCATAGGGGCGGGGGGGGCCATAGGCATAGGTGGGGCCACAGCAAGCATGGCGGGGAGAGAAACCGGACCTGGGAGGAAACCAATAGACAGCATAGGTTCACATCAGGTGACATCAGACTCCTCAATGGCTAACACTGCTGGCAAGCTCTGATTGGATAAATAGTCCTCAGATAAGAGCAATTGGATTTAAAGTGAATCAATAAGCAAAAGTACAGTAGCAGATGGCTGAATATGGGGACTGTTATTGTAGCAGATGGCTGAATATGGGGACTGTTATTGTAGCAGATGGCTGAATATGGGGACTGTTATTGTAGCAGATGGCTGAATATGGGGACTGTTATTGTAGCAGATGGCTGAATATGGGGACTGTTATTGGTATATACTTCCATCCACATAAGCCAGTGGAGTCCCCCCTAGTTGTCCAAGTGCCTTGCTCTTTGAGCTCTGCATGTACTTACTGCAGCTGGCCGTGGCAGCCTGAGAGACGGGAGAGGGTGTCTGCTTGGGCGAGCCCCCCTCTGATGGGGTTGTGGTGTATGAGGGGGGAGAGAATTGAGCTGCTGGTGGTGGTGGGGGCGCGGCCTGGGACATCTGTTGCTGGGGATGGAAGGAGAAGGGGTACTGGGGTTGGTTGGAGGAGACAGGGACGGGGCCCTGGGCAGACTGACCAATCAGAGGGGGCAAGGAAGTAGCCTCGCAGTAACTTAGCTGCTGCTGTTGCTGAGCAAAGTTATAATAATCGTCTGATTGGCCATTGGCGTGGGGGAGGTGGGGCGGGATGTGGGGTTGGCTGGCCTGGTCCAGGGGATGGGGCTTGACCCGGCTGTGGCGGGGTAGCAGAGGGAGGGCCACTGGGAGGACAGGCTGGGGCACGGGGGGCATGTGCACGGGCATCATGCTCACCATGGGGGGCGTGGAGGGCACAGGGCCGTAAATGTGGGCGTGAGAGGTGGACCAGGTGCCGTGTTTGGGGGGCAGCACAGGGTCCTGCTGGGGGTCACCCTGGTGGAGGGACTGGGTGTGGTGGAGGGCCCGCGCCGTGGGGGGAGAGAGGGGGATCTGGCGCACCTGCCGGGTCAAGGCCGTGGGCCCCCCTGAATGCACGGGGGAGAAGGCCGAGGCCAGGGAGGTGGAGAGCTGGGAGAGCTGGGCGGAGTTGTCACCAGCCCGTCCACCCGCCACCTCTCTTTCCTTGGATGAGGAAGAGGAGTAGGAGGAAGAGGAGGAGTTGGAGGCCACTCGGGCGTAGGAGGGAGGCAGTATGGTGGCCCGGTAGTGTCTATACTCAGGAGGGGTGTTGGAGGAGTGAGAGGGAGGGGAGGACACCTTATATTGGAGGGTGGAAACAACTATAACACACAGAGGAGGGGGGGGGGACACCACAGAGGAGGGGGGGACACCACAGAGGAGGGGGGGACACCACAGAGGAGGGGGGGACACCACAGAGGAGGGGGGGACACAATACACAACAGGTAACAAAGAAAAAAGAAAGAGTGAGAGAATAATGAAACCAAGCGAAGATGATAAATCAGAAACTGAGAACAAAATCACAGAGAACAAAAAGACTCAGGAAAGCAGCATGTCACATTGTCACCCAGCTGCCGGTAGCACACTGGCAGAATGAGTGTCTCTATGGCGCTGGGGAATGTTTGTGTATGGATAAGCATGAGTAAACGGAGGGAAGGAGGGAGGGGGATTCAACACAAACACAGATGTGTCCAAGGTAGCGCTCTATCTATGGTCGTAGTCATTAGGGTACACTGTAGCAAAACGTTTTGCAACCAAAAAACAATAATGAGTGTATCTTATTGGCCAAGTTCAGGTAGTCCCTCCCTGTTTCAGTCAGTTTTCTTCCATTTGGTGCCTAATGAACACAACCATCATGCGCTACACTGGGCTGTTTGGTTTTCATGATTGCCATGCTATCCCCATGGAGAGAATAGCATGCTAAGACGCCATCTGTGAGATGTATTGACATGGGGCAAAACGTATTGTGGCTTGTGTGTTGACAGACCCTGCCTTGTCTGACATGGTTGTGTTTGTCCACAGTAGGTGTGTTTCTAGGCAGGCCTTACCTGAGCCAGACATCCGTCGCTCCCTTTCTTTGTGGGCCACTTCCTGCATCTGATGCGGCTCCTTCATTTGCCTGCAGATACACAGAGGGCAAAGACACATGTTTTAGCCTCTCCCTATAACCAGCCTTACAACCTGTGACCATGAATACATTGCAGCTTGACATTGCCTCTAATTCCTACTGCACCACTTATAAAAAAGGGCCCAAAAATATTAAGCCAGAGGTGTTTACTACAAAGCAGATTCAATGAGCTAGCCAGCTAACATGCTTCACTGTTCAGAAAAAACATCACATTATTTAGGAATATATGTCTACAATGGACATACATTGATTAAATTGTTTCAACAAACAACCAATATTCAAGTCTAGGTTAATGAATGAGCCAGAAACTATTTTCATTTCTGAATGTTTATCAAAGTTAGCTGGCTAACTCACTGCTTTGTACTGCTCTGGTGTGGTTAAACTAAAGTCAGTACCAGCACCATCAGATTTTTCATTCAACCTCAAGCTGCTTGACTGTACAGGAGTCTAGTACCTCAAGCTGCTTGACTGTACAGGAGTCTAGTACCTCAAGCTGCTTGACTGTACAGGAGTCTAGTACCTCAAGCAGCTTGACTGTACAGGAGTCTAGTACCTCAAGCTGCTTGACTGTACAGGAGTCTAGTACCTCAAGCTGCTTGACTGTACAGGAGTCTAGTACCTCAAGCAGCTTGACTGTACAGGAGTCTAGTACCTCAAGCTGCTTGACTGTACAGGAGTCTAGTACCTCAAGCTGCTTGACTGTACAGGAGTCTAGTACCTCAAGCTGCTTGACTGTACAGGAGTCTAGTACCTCAAACAGCTTGACTGTACAGGAGTCTAGTACCTCAAGCTGCTTGACTGTACAGGAGTCTAGTACCTCAAGCTGCTTGACTGTACAGGAGTCTAGTACCTCAAGCAGCTTGACTGTACAGGAGTCTAGTACCTCAAGCTGCTTGACTGTACAGGAGTCTAGTACCTCAAGCTGCTTGACTGTACAGGAGTCTAGTACCTCAAGCTGCTTGACTGTACAGGAGTCTAGTACCTCAAGCTGCTTGACTGCACAGGAGTCTAGTACCTCAAGCTGCTTGACTGTACAGGAGTCTAGTACCTCAAGCTGCTTGACTGTACAGGAGTCTAGTACCTCAAGCTGCTTGACTGTACAGGAGTCTAGTACCTCAAGCTGCTTGACTGTACAGGAGTCTAGTACCTCAAGCTGCTTGACTGTACAGGAGTCTAGTACCTCAAGCTGCTTGACTGTACAGGAGTCTAGTACCTCAAGCTGCTTGACTGTACAGGAGTCTAGTACCTCAAGCTGCTTGACTGTACAGGAGTCTAGTACCTCAAGCTGCTTGACTGTACAGGAGTCTAGTACCTCAAGCTGCTTGACTAGTACCTCTTTTCACCACTAGAGTGAACTAAGAACACAGCACAAGCCACTGGATATGCGGTAGGTCTGATGTGGTAGGGATTATGTGGTAGACCAAACAAACTACTTGCAGAAAAATGAAATAAGGAAACACATTCGATGATGGATTCTACCATGTTTTACCAGACTTGAAGTCACTGGATTGAGATACTTTGGATGCTTTTTACAAACCAGTTCTTTATCAATGTCTTCATTCTACTTTGTGTTCTACTGTTACACTGAGCTTTATTTTAATCACTATTTGGTGTCTTTCTGAAGGTCGGAGATTCTTACCTCCTCTGTGCATCGGGGGCTTCTGAGGAGGGCCCATTTTGGCGTTGGACAGCAGGACCTGAGGTGGGGAACAGTAACAGGGGAATGTTTTAGCTAGGTATGAAAGGACCTATATCTTTGATGTTTGTGAATAGTTTTTTCACATGCCACTCCCTCCCCTGCAATAGTAGTGGTACATTCAACATGCTAAATATGACTGAGGTTACATACAGTATAACAATACCAGCGCCCTCCATAATTATTGGGACAGTGAAGCATTTTTGGGGGATTTATACTTGAAATAGCTTTAATTTGACGGTATTTTCATCCATATCAGGTGAACCGTTTAGAAATGACAGCACTTTTTGTACATAGTCCCCCCGATTGTAGGGGTCAAAAGTATTGGGACAAATTCACTTATACAGTTTTATTTAATTGAACCTTTATTTAACTAGGCAAGTCAGTTAAGAACAAATTCTTATTTACATTGACGGCCTACATTGTTCTACAGGATCAGCCATAGTAGTACGGCGCCCCTGGAGCAAATTAGGGTTAAATGCCTTGCTCAAGTGCACATCGGCTCGGGTATTCGAACCAGCGAGCTTTCGGTTAATAAAAAACTTAATTTCTAAATGGTTCACCCAATATGGATGGAAATACCCCCAAATTAAAGCTGACAGTCTGCCCTTTAACCTCATAGTCATTGTTTTGGAGTACATACGTACGTACGGACCGACGGACGGTGTTTATATGGTGTTTATAGCATTAGCACTAGACATTAAAGACAGACAGACAGACAGACAGACAGATAGATAGATAGATACTTTATTGATCCCCCGAGGGGGAAATTTCTTTGTCAAGCAGCTACAACAAAACACAGGGCAGGTGCAAAATGCCACAACGAAAGTACACAAAAGACAGATACACGGAACATGATACATAGTTATTTTTTTTTTTGTATTTTTTTTTGGGGGGGATGAAGAGTCAAAAGAAGAAAAAGGTTAATCTACATGACGATGCACAGATTTGGTTCTCCAGTAGCGATAGTCACCACAACTTTCATGTTTCATGCACCCCTCACCACAATACTCAAGTATATGCTGTTACCTATTAAATAGACTTCGGTAGCAGTGTCTATTTTGCCTGTCTCTGTCATTTTTTTTTTTATAACGCTCATATTTGCACAGGATTTCGTTGCTTTTTACTTTTATTGAAAGTAGTAACCCCTCAATGCACTGTGGACATTTTCATGACTCTAGGACCAAGAAAATATATCTAAAATATCTACTGACGTATCATAATTGTATGTTTGTTAATGGGAAAATATGGCTGTTTTGATCAGACAGCGACGATGTGCTCATAGACACATGGTGAACCTTGTCAATTTAGTTGAACAAGAACCACTATTGCTCACTTAGTTACATCTATGGCTGCCTCTACTTTGGCAGCTACAATAGGCATCAAAGAAACACGCTGTAGTTGAATGTAGCAAAAATAATGACCATGTGACCTAACTAGCATGTCGTTTATAGTGTTAGCCCTAGATATCAGCATGGTGTTTATAGCATTAGCACTAGATATCAGCATGGTGTTTATAGCATTAGCACTAGATATCAGCATGGTGTTTATAGCATTAGCCCTAGACATTAGCTTGGTGTTTAGAGGATTAGCCCTAGACATTAGCTTGGTGTTTAGAGGATTATCCCTAGACATTAGCTTGGTGTTTATAGCATTAGCACTAGATATCAGCATGGTGTTTATAGCATTAGCACTAGACATTAGCTTGGTGTTTAGAGGATTAGCCCTAGACATTAGCTTGGTGTTTATAGCATTAGCACTAGATATCAGCATGGTGTTTATAGCATTAGCCCTAGACATTAGCTTGGTGTTTAGAGGATTAGCACTAGACATTGTTTACATTGGACATGGTGTCTCGTTGTCTCCCAGCTTACTTCATTAGGAACTACTTTACAAACATAAGCCTCATTCGGAACATGCCCAGCCATAAATAGTGGAGTTGAGTGGATACGGGGTAGCCTGATCCCAGATCTGTTTGTACTGTCTTGTCAACTCCTTTGTAAACATTGGCATGATGACCATAGTTGGCTATACAGCACAAGCAGATCTGGGACCAGGCTATGCAGGGTGGGAACCCCACCAGGCATCACATTATGTGCTACGCCTCTGCCTAGAAACACAGTGTTTCTTCCCACAGCATGATTGGGAAAGGGGGATAATAGTCAGGATACTAGTCAGGATACTAGTCAGTTGTACAACTGAATGCATTCAACTGCAATGTGTCATCCGCATTTAACCCAACCCCTCTGAATCAGAGAGGTGCGGCGGGCCACCTTAATCAACATCCTGATGCAAACCACGGGCATTTCCACAGGAGGAAACGTCAACAAAACAGGACAAGCAGGACTTTAGACCAGAATAGACCTGACCTGCCCTACCCTCCTTCCCACATCTGTGTACAGCTCCTACAGTGCATTTTACATTCAACACAACAAATGCATGAACCCAATCATCCTTGATTGCCATTCCTGAACCAGATTCAAGGGCAAACATGATTAGATGGAACGTTATATCCTTCATTTTCATAGGAACAACGTCTAACTTCACCAGTCTTTGTCAAGAGATATTCAACACCAGGATCAGAAACCCCAACCTAGCATAGAGACAATGGGCCGGTTCAGAATCCCCCAAGCTAGCAAGCTAGCATAGAGACAATGAGACAATAGCATAGAGACAATGGGCCGGTGCAGAACCCCCCAAGCTAGCATAGAGACAATGGGCCAGTGCAGAACCCCCCAACCTAGCATAGAGACAATGGGCCGGTGCAGAACCCCCCAACCTAGCATAGAGACAATGGGCCGATGCAGAAACCCCCAACCTATCATAGAGACAATGGGCCGGTGCAGAAACCCCCAACCTAGCATAGAGACAATGGGCCGGTGCAGAACCCCCCAACCTAGCATAGAGACAATGGGCCGATGCAGAAACCCCCAACCTATCATAGAGACAATGGGCCGGTGCAGAAACCCCCAACCTATCATAGAGACAATGGGCCGGTGCAGAAACCCCCAACCTAGCATACCTTGACGTCACTGGGGTACTACATACCAACTGGGGTGCTGCATAGAGGAATGTGTGGAGGGGTGACTGTGAGACATACTCCACTTCCCCAGCTAACTGAGGAGGAGAGCCTATTCTGAGAGAGGCCTATTATAAAAGGCCATCTGGGAGACCACTTATTGCATATCAGGAATACCAACCAATAAACCCTTGACGCCCCTTTGCAACACTAGACCGCCCTTGGGTGTCATTTCCGCTGGGTGTGTTCCACATGAGGGAAGCATCTTTATATGGATACTGCTTACCCAGTGAGCACAAGGCATTGAAAAAAAAGTCTTTTCAACATCCTTTCAACCAAAAGGAGGTATTTTCAACGTCTTTTCAACGATAGACAGACAGACAGACAGACAGACAGATAGATAGATAGATAGATAGATGCAGAGAGGATCTATCTAATTATTCTATCATCAAACAGAGCCAACCATCCCCTCCACATTTCTATCCCTACACAGCCTATGAGGAGTTATTTAGTTTGTGTGTGTGTGTGTGTGTGTGTGTGTGTGTGTGTGTGTGTGTGTGTGTGTGTGTGTGTGTGTGTTTCTTCCCCTCTCCTTTGTTATCTTTGATAGGAGAAAACTCCCGTTCTTAGCAGCTGATCGTTGTCTGCACGGCTCCTCTAAACTACGGCTCCTCTAAACTACGGCTCCTCTAAACTACGGCTCCTCTAAACTACGGCTCCTCTAAACTACGGCTCCTCTAAACTACGGCTCCTCTAAACTACGGCTCCTCTAAACTACGGCTCCTCTAAACTACGGCTCCTCTAAACTACGGCTCCTCTAAACTACGGCTCCTCTAAACTACACAACAACAGTGGTGAAAAAAGTACTAAATTGTAATACTTGAGTAAAAGTAAAGATATCTAACAGAAAATGACTCAAGTAAAAGTTACCCATTGAAATACTACTTGAGTAAAAGTCTAAGAATATCTGGTTTTAAATATACTTAAGTACAGTGGTAGAAAAATGACAAAATTGTCATACAAAGTAAAAGTAAATGCTATACATCAAATTCCTTATATTAAGCAAACCAGATTGCACGATTTTTGTAATTATTTTTAATTACGGACAGACAGGGGCACACTCCAACACTCAGACATCATTTACAATCATATTGATCAGCGCCATAATTACAAGTAATGTAACAAGTACTTTTAGGTGTCAGGGAAAACTTATGGAGTGAAAAGTACATTATTTTCTTTAGAAATGTAATCAGTAAGAGTAAAAGTAAAAGTTGTCAAAAGTATAAATAGTAAAGTACAGATACCCCCCCCAAAATACTTAAGTGGTACTTAAAAGTATTTTTACTGATGTACTTTACACCACTGCAGATGTTAACAGGATGGTTGTGTACATGCCAAATGAGCTTGGCTAGTGCATGATGAAGCACAGAGGCCTGACATATGGGGTCCTGGCAGTTGCCATGGTGAGGTGAGAAAAGTAGTGCCCCAGGGGAGTGCTGGGACTTCATCAGACCTGTGCACAGTAACGATGGAGGCCCTCAAAGGACAAAACAAGGCTTACTTTCTCTCGCTCACTCTCTCTAACTCAGATGGTGATTAGCTAATTGCCTAAGCGGGAGTTCTTGAGCTAAATATGATGCTATTAAAGAGTATTTCAAACCTCAGGAGCCACAGCTAAACACCCTGTGGGGCTGTAGCCCCAAAACACTCAATATTAAAGCTACTTTGACCCATTAGAGCCCCATTTGTGTTTGAATGGAAAACTTGAATTGTCAGTCAACTGAAATGCATACAGCTTAAGCTTACACATCAACTCCCCATTTTATCCAAGAGGTGAGAGAGGTGTTGCCTCACATGATCCTGCCCCTCCCTCTATCACCTACTCTGCATCAACTATCATCACAGGAATATTCATCAGTACTTACTGAGGGTGATCTTCGCAGAACTGCACCTTCTGATAGTGGCCGGTGACATCTCTGGAGTAAGACTCCTCATGAGACCCTCTCTGCAGTTATTCCAGTGTCTTTAGGAAGCTATTACTGTATGCTACTAACTATGGCTTCTAGTCAGGCGGCTGTCCAGGCTACTGGAATAGCATTAGCCACGAGCCAGGTGATCCAACATGGGAACCCAGTAGCAGGTATAAAGCAGTAGAATGCCTGCGACTGTGTTCCCTGGACAAGAAGCACCACCTTGGGTTTGCGTGAGGAGCCCCATGGTTCAGCTCACCTCCAACACGTCCCCCTCTTGTTCCCCAAAAGGTTTCCCAAAAAAAGGAGAGTGCCATGTGAGATTTGGCAGTCTAAGACAGTTTGGCTCCATGGTTATTTTAGCCAGGCTGTGCACCAATAAGAAGACTAGGGGATGGGGAGCTGCCACCGGACTCCCCATCCCAACAGCTTATAAGTAGCAGCAACTTGTAACAGGAGAGGCCCATGTGCTATTTCTTAAGAGTAAGTTATGTCGCCATAAACTAGACAGCACCATGCATCTCCTCTAACCACAGGTTTTTACATTGATGAGTGCAAGTGTCTGTCCTGGCGGTGTTGTGTTAATGGTTTGTCAGGGTTAACTGTAATGGTTGGTTAGGATAGTGTCTGTCCTGGCGGTGTTGTGTTAATGGTTTGTCAGGGTTAACTGTAATGGTTGGTTAGGATAGTGTCTGTCCTGGCGGTGTTGTGTTAATGGTTTGTCAGGGTTAACTGTAATGGTTGGTTAGGATAGTGTCTGTCCTGGCGGTGTTGTGTTAATGGTTTGTCAGGGTTAACTGTAATGGTTGGCTCTAGCCTGGGTTGTGCTCAGTAGATCACAGAGTGAAATAGGGAGGTACTATTTGAACTTTTAAGAAATGTTTGTTTTCATAACAATTTTAAATGTTTTGCTACAATGTGCCCTACTGAACACAACTTATGTCACTGAGTGTGTAGTCTAGCAGGGTTCTATGGTTTGTCCCAGTTTCCCCACACACATACTGCTGAACACTTTCACCCGGAGCCATAGAGATACAGTATATGTCTGGCAGTGTTTTCACTCCAGAGCATGATGTCCAGCAGAGGGAGGTAGAACTCAGTGGAGATCAACCCAGCAACCAGACTGACTGGCACCTGCAGCCCTAACGTCACTGGCTGGACCAAGTGTAAACTGAACAGGTTGAGAGCGTTTTTGAAAATAGATTATTCTTATTACAACCTAAACATGTTCAACCAAATATTATGTTCATCCAACAATCCTTAAAATATAGAGGAGCTATACAGGCCACAAATGACTGGATAAAAATATGTGCACTTCGACTGACAATTAGTATCTGGCGGGCCGAGATTAAGTGATAATTAGTATACATCAGTTTCAGCTACAGTCCAGCTAAGCTTGACCGTGACATAAACAGTCAGGTGGACGAACAGACGGGTGGACCGACAGGCAGACAGATGGACAGACTGACTATTTCTATACGGGAAAGGGTCCCACCTCCGTCTTGCGAGCCGAGCGTGTTGAGGGCGAACACCATGGTGGTGGAGAAGGTGGTGGCCTCCTCTTTGCTGGCGAAGTTGAGGCCGTACACCTGCCTGGCATCACGCCACTGGTGGAAGGTGGGCGTGGCCTGGTTATACTTCAGACCCTTCACTATGGAGTAGTTGATCACCACCTGAGAGACAGACAGCCAATCACTCATCATTCATTATTCACCAGTTACTATTGGTCAGCTTAGGTCAACGTACTGTAATTATAGAGATACAATGCCTTGCAAAAGTATTCATCCGCCTTGGCGATTTTCCTATTTTGTTGCATTACAACCTGTAATTTAAATGGATTTTTATTTGGATTTCATGTAATGGACATACACAAAATAGTCCAAATTGGTGAAGTTAAATGAAAATAATAACTAAAAAATCCTGATCTGGATCTGATGAAACCAATTACCTTCAGAAGTCACATAATTAGTTAAATAAAGTCCACCTGTGTGCAATCTAAGTGTCACATGATATGTCACATGATCTCAATATATATACACCTGTTCTGAAAGGCCCCAGAGTCTGCAACACCACTAAGCAAGGGGCACCACCAAGCAAGTGACACCAGGTAGACCAAGGAGCTCTCCAAACAGGTCAGGGACAAAGTTGTGGAGAAGTATAGATCAGGGTTAGGTTATAAAAAAATATCAGAAACTTTGAACATCCCACGGAGCACCATATAAAGTACAGTGGTACCAAAGCTAACCCTGAAGGAGCTGCAAAGCGCCACAGCGGAGATTGGAGTATCTGTCCATAGGACCACTTTAAGCCGTACACTCCACAGAGCTGAGCTTTACGGAAGAGTGGCCAGAAAAAAGCCATTGCTTAAAGAAAAAAATAAGCAAACACGTTTAGTGTTCACCAAAAGGCATGTCGGAGACTCCCCAAACATATGGAAGAAGGTACTCTGGTCAGGTGAGACTAAAATGTTGCTTTTTGGCCATCAAGGAAAACGCTATGTCTGGCGCAAACCCAATACCTCTCATCACCCCGAGAACACCATCCCCACAGTGAAGCATGGTGGTGGCAGCATCATGCTGCGGGGATGTTTTTAAATCGGCAGGGACTGGGAAACTGATGAATTGAAGGAATGATGGATGGCGCTAAATACAGGGACATTCTTGAGGGAAACCTTTTTCAGTCTTCCAGAGATTTGAGACTGGGACGGAGGTTCACCTTCCAGCAGGACAATGACCCTAAGCATACTGCTAAAGCAACACTCGAGTGGTTTAAGGGGAAACATTTAAATGTCTTGGAATGGCCTAGTCAAAGCCCTGACCTCAATCCAATTGAGAATCTGTGGTATGACTTAACGATTGCTGTACACCAGCGGAACCCATCCAACTTGAAGGAGCTGGAGCAGTTTTGCCTTGAAGAATGGGCAAAAATCCCAGTAGCTTATAGAGACAGACCCCAATAGACTTGCAGCTGTAATTGCTGCAAAAGGTGGATCTACAAAGTATTGACTTTGGGGGGGGTGAATAGTTCTGCACGCTCAAGTTTTCCTTTTTTTTGTCTTATTTCTTGTTTGTTTCACAATAAAAAATATTTAGCATCTTCAAGGTGGTCGGCATGTTGTGTAAATCAAATTATACAAACCCCCCAAAAATCTATTTTAATTCCAGGTTGTAAGGAAACAAAATAGGAAATTTTTTAAGGGGGGTGAATACTTTCACAAGAAACTGTAACTACGTTTTGCATAACTATAGAGATAACTATGTCTTACATAACTATAGAGATAACTATGTCTTACATGACTAAAGAGATAACTATGTCTTACATGACTAAAGAGATAACTAGTAACCAATGTGTGTGATGGAGATGATCTCTATAACTAAAGCCAGTGTGTGATGGAGATAATCTCTATAACTAAAGCCAGTGTGTGATGGAGATAATCTCTATAACTAAAGCCAGTGTGTGATGGAGATAATCTCTATAACTAAAGCCAGTGTGTGATGGAGATGATCTCTATAACTAAAGCCAGTGTGTGATGGAGATAATCTCTATAACTAAAGCCAGTGTGTGATGGAGATAATCTCTATAACTAAAGCCAGTGTGTGATGGAGATGTAAAGGTTTGCAGTGTGACTAGTCTTCCACCAGATCTACAGGTCCATAGAAATTACTAATATTAATAAAACAGACAAATTCCCTCAGACAATGGGATGTGTGCGCGCGTGTGTGTGTGTGTGTGTGCGTGCGTGTGTGTGCGCGTACCTGCTGGTCCTGTAGTTTGACCCCAACCACACGGAAGGTGTTGTTGGCCGTGTTGTGGTAGATGTTGATTCGGCTGAAGCCCTGCTGGCCCGGCTTGATTGGAACCCACTTCTTACTGGCATCATCGTACACCATGACTGAGGCACGGGCTTGGCAGATACTTTGTTCACTGTGGAGGAGGAAACAGGGGTTAGAAGTCACCATGACTGAGGCACGGGCTTAGCAGATACTCTGTTCACTGTGGAGGAGGAGGACACAGGGGTTAGAGGTCACCATGACTGAGGCACAGGCTTGGCAGATACTCAGTTCACTGTGGAGGAGGCCACAGGGGTTAGAGGTCAACAATAAGGACATAGGGTGAATCTAAAACACATTTCCTTGATTCCTTGCATACTCTCCTCCCATTCTTCTCAAAATGGATTGGAGGAGAACCTAGAGGATGCAATACTGTATGTAGGTATCTCCCACTACAGATGGATGTGGTGCTGTGTAGTACTGTACTGTTGGCAAGCTTACGTATTCAGTAGTGGAACACTCAAAGGAGCCACACCTCTCTAATGGTATCAATTGGAATTTGACAGTGTGTTCCTAAGAAGAGGGAGGGTGAACCATTTTAAAACCCTATAAACAAGCACACTAACCCGAACTAACCCCAACCCTCCAAAAATGTCTCTCTCTGTGTTGTGCTTTGCTGTGGCTTCGTGGTATCATAATCACATATTTCCGAATGATAATAACACAGCCAGAGAAGGGTATAATTAACTATCTGATCACCAGATGGGAGGAATTTATCTGTCAAACCAGATCAATCAGGATTTGCATCAACATCATGGTTTTGGTCACCGCCCTATGGGACTCCCAATCACAGCCAGTTGTGATACAGTCTGGATTCGAACCAGGTTGTCTGTAATGACACCTCTAGCACTGAGATGCAGTGTCTTAGACCACTGCGCCACTTGGAAGCCACTCCATACCAACAGAACCCGAAGGTCCCAAAATACAATTGACCCACAGGGCACAGGATTTATTTGACACTTAGGCCTAGTTATTTTCAACACAAAGGCCGTAGCCTTTCAATATTCCTCCTCCGCCCATGAAAGAACTGTGAGCTGAGAACTGTCATTTATGTCAGAGCTGCCAATCATTCTTTTGTCCTTGCTATTATGTAGGCATGTTGTTTTTGTTGACTGATTTACCATGATGATGCAGCTAGACCAGTCAATAATTGGCGAAGTATATGTATGGCCTGTACAGGAATATGTGTGTGTTTGTGTGTGAGGGATCTCGTTTCCATGA
Source organism: Thymallus thymallus (assembly GCA_023634145.1). Lineage (NCBI taxonomy): Eukaryota > Metazoa > Chordata > Actinopteri > Salmoniformes > Salmonidae > Thymallus > Thymallus thymallus. The sequence continues at coordinate 32,228,194 of CM042406.1, forward strand.
CAACGTTGCTATTAAACGCAGGCCATCCAATAAAGGAAATGGATAGGTGTGTACAGAATGAGAATTCATAGAAAAGAGCAGAACGAAAAACACTTATGGATTGTATAGTTCTATATGCTGTGTTATTTTACAGGATACCTTACCCATGCCCATTTTCACAGGTTTATTATGTCGGTGATCCTTTACAAATAACTGATTTGTCTATTGTGTAAATGATCTAATGCATAAATGAGGCCACATCTATGCATATTACATAGATATTCCTCTGGAAAGTAGCATACCATGCTGTGATTAGGCCTATTCATTTATAATATTTCGTCTAGATCGTGAATTTATTCATCATAAAGCCAACATCCATGTCGAGTTCTGACAAATGACGCGGCATTGCAAACCCAACACATGCTCAATTGCTTACCTCATTTTTTTTCTCCTATTCAATTGGACGATGACATGAACAAATTGACGTATAGCGGATTTTCACTCTCAGACAGTTTGTAAAGCAGAACGTTCTAATTCAATACAACTAAAAGATCATACGCCAATGTTCACCAATTATGTATGACTGTCGGCAATGCAGTCAGTCTGCTGCTGAAATACAATGCGAGGATCCGAACGTTTTCTCCTTCTCGCTCAAAAGCTTTGCACTCCGTTTATTGTCTTGCATCCTTAATTCCATGTTCAAATGATGGTCGCGGTTGTCTCAAGAAGACGGGGGATTGTGGTTGACAGCAGCCTCCGAGTTGCCATAATCGTGGTGTTTTGCCAAGGTGGAGATTTTCTAAAATAGTTAACAGCATGCGACCGGTCCAATGCTGCCCACTTGAGACGACCACCTATAACAGCAGCATCATCATCATCATCATCTCGCTCTCAAACAGGAACAATGGAATTATATAATACAGTACATTATCATCTACAATGCCTAAATTGCATTTATATCACACCTTTTCTTTCCTAATCATTACATAATTTCAACACACCCAAAATAAACTTTCTAATTTCAAAATGTCAATCGAAAAGTCAGTCTCAAAGATTTGAAGGAATTTCAGTCTTTACAGTCAAACAAATGAGTATTGTATTCATGTGTTGTGACGAACTACATTCACGCTGAATGGTTGTGTTCTGAGTCAGTTTTCTTACACTCAACAAAGACCCAAACAAGGACAACAATTTATTATTCTAATAATTTTTTATTCGAAAATGATTCCATCATGGGTACATTTCAAACATCTGCATATATCCAATCATTATGTTTGGAGCTGCAAAAACAGGGCTACATTCAGGAGGCAAACGTTTTAGAATGTTGCTCATAGAAATGCAATGAATAGTGCTGACACGATTCTTTATCCTACATGTCAGAAAGGTCTGAATGTTCTACATAGTATATTTCTATCTGAACGTTCCAAAGTGTTGTGCCCTGCTAAATGCAGCCCAGGTATAACCAATGCCATGCATGCTCTGGACACTTTTTAAACCAATTTTTATTACTATAACACAAACCCCAGATGAATGACCAGTCCAGTCCAGACATTTACTGCCTTGGAGTAGTGATTCCTTGCAGGTGGCAGAAAGTAGGGTAGCATTACCAAGCCGAACCGAGCTGTACTGAGCTAGTCTGGTTACACTTCCACCATAGTTATTGGAGCCATGCTGAAAAGGACCAAGTGAAAAGATAATATCGAGCCAGCACGGTACGTTTGGTTCGGCACTCTAGTGTGAAAAAGGTATTGGAGAGAAAACAGTTACAGTGCAATGGTCTGATTAGTACAAACCTCTTATTTACAGAACTAGTTTGAGACAGGAAGAGTAGGGAGACTCAGGAAGGAAGTGACCTCGGCAGCAGACGATAAATAACAGTGTAGTCCAAATATGATTAAAATAGAGGAGGCTGGTGGGAGGAGCTATAGGAGGCCAGGCTCATTGTAATGGCTGGAATGGAATCAATGGAACGTTATGAAACACATCAAACATATGGAACCTTGTTAGACTCTGTTCCATTAATTCCATTCCAGCCATTACAATGAGCCCATCCCCCTATAGCTCCTCCCACCAGCCTCCTGAAACGGAGTTCAACTTCAAGCACAGAATAACCTCCCGAAATGATGCTTTTCAACGGGTGTAAATAATGATTGATTATTCATTAAAATAATGACAGGCCAGTGTGATTCTTTTTCATAGTATAGTTTGCAGAGTAATGAAGTCGTTGTTACGACACCATGAAATACCTCAGGAAGCCAGAAGGTGGCAGCAGTTTAATATTGTCATATTTCTATGTAGCCTCAGAATGAATCTATCATTCCGCATACTTGGCCTAATAACCAACTGCCTGGAGTAAACCTGCTGCATTCATTGTAAAATACACATCACATGATGAAATACTGTGTAATAATAGGAGTATTTCTTATTTGACTTTATCAGCGTCAGTTTGAACCGAATGTATGTGCTTTCAGTATAGATCAAATGCACATCGCCAATAGAAATATATCTTTCTTTGTCTTTCCAAGGCGGAGTGGTATCTGTAGCAGGCCAGAGAGGCTAACATTGATATGGCATAGGGAAGAAATGAAACTCTTATTTCTATTGGTTTCCTGAGCTGTGAAATATACTAAATAAAGGAGAAAGACGGAACGATATCGTAAAAAAACGAAACAATAGGTCTGTGTTATCCTCGTTGTTCTCTTCGCCCCCAACAAGCCAATCCTATGAACTGATCTAGGATCCGTTTGTCCTCCTCACATCCTTAACCATTAATGTGGGTAACGCAAAACTAGGGGCAACTTCCTCCTACTCCAATATGCTCATTGGGATCCATGTACAGGAAAGCCTTTAGGAGTTCATTCCTTCCCTTCCCAACCCTACCCTGAGCCATAAAGAAACTGCATATCTGTTGCCCCAAAATGTCTGCCTCACACTATTCGCCACTGCATGATGCTCATGTCCTTGCCCCCGGTGGAAACCAAGCAACTGTCGTCAAACAGGAAGTTCACATTGGTCACATGACTGCTGTGTCCGCCATAGACATGACTGGGAGCCTGGAAGAAGAAAAAAACTCAATCAATCAATCAAACAAAATGCAGCCAATGGGCTCATATAATCTTCATAGGCTCTTCTCAATTTATACACTGGGGGCCAAAAGTTTGGAATATTACTCATTCAAGGGTTTTTCTTTATTTGCACAATTTTTTGGCACACTCTTGGCATTTTCTCAACCAGCTTCACCTGGAATGCTTTTCCATCAGTCTTGAAGGGGTTCCCACATATGCTGAGCACTTGTTGGATGCTTTTTCTTCACTGCGGTCCGACTCATCCCAAACCATCTAAATTTGGTTGAGGTTGGAACCATCGGTCTAATGTCCATTGCTCATGTTTCTTGGCCCAATCAAGTCTCTTTTTCTTATTGGTGTCCTTTAGTAGTGATTTCTTTGCAGAAATTCGACCATGAAGGTCTGATTCACACAGTCTCCTCTGAACAGTTGATGTTGAGATGTGTCTGTTACTTGAACTCTGTGAAGCATTTATTTGGGCTGCAATCTGAGGCTGGTAACTCTAATGAACTCATCCTCTGCAGCAGAGGTATTTCTGGGTCTTCCAGTCCTGTGGCGGTCCTCATGAAGCTGGTTGAGAGAATGCCATGAGTGTGCAAAGCTGTCATCAAGGCAAAGGGTTGCTAGTTTGAAGAATCTCAAATATAAAATATATTTTCATTTGTTTAACACTTTTTTGGTTACTACATGTTTCCATATGTGTTATGTCATAGTTTTGATGTCTTCACTTTTATTCTACAATGTAAAAAATAGTGTAAAAAGAAAAACCCTTGAATGAGTAATATTCCAAACTTTTGGCCCCCATTGTATATCTAACTGATTTTTTATCTTACCCGGAATTGAGAGCAGGGGTATGAGAAAAGGCAGACTTTTCCAAAGTCGTCTCCTGTGACGAGCAGCTGCTTCTCATTGGATCTGGAGGCGGCGTTGATGTCAGTCCCGTCTGAGCCATCAGGCCATAACCCTGTGGACCAGAGTTACAGTATCGGTCCCGTTATATTCTCCTATCTCTGCACTCTGCACACAATGTGAATGGCCATACAGTATGGCTACTGTCACACAGCCAGCCCAATTATTGGCAAAAGAGCTCATCTGATTGGTCAAAAGATTAATTAGTGGCAAAAAGATCAGAATTGGGCTGCCTGTTTAAACGCAGCCTATGTGTCCAGCAAATAGATTCTCCAGCTGCTTCAACAAATAAATTATCCAGCTGCTTCAACAAATAGATTCTCCAGCTGCTTTAACAAATAGATTCTCCAGCTGCTTCAACAAATAGATTCTCTAGCTGCTTCAACAAATAAATTCTCCAGCTGCTTCAACAAATAAATTCTCCAGCTGCTTCAACATTGCTCACCAAAGACTTGGAAGCCCAGGGTGCAGGTGGAGGTGGCATAGGCGATGTCCCGGGTGGTCTCCACACTCACCACCTGTTTACACACAGACGGGATCCCTGGAAAGACATACAGCTGATTGAAAGAGGGAGGTGCTACCTGAACTTGTCCGATAAGAACATAGATTTTAATTTTCCGTTTCAATGAACATGACAATACTTACAATAGAGTATCTCATAGTCTCCTGAGTTGGACACCAGGTACTGAGAGTCCACTGACCAGTCCAGATGGGTGATGAAGCTGGAGTGGCCCTAAGAGACAGAACGAGAGAGACAGAGAGAGAGAGAGAAAGAGAGAGAGAGAGAGAGAGAGAGAGAGTGTGAGAGTGTGTGTGTGAGAGAGAGAGAGAGAGAGAGGGGATGGAAGGTGAGGGAGAGAGATGATGGGATTCAGCTATAGTCAGATGGATGACTCAGCTTGTTTTAAACCATAATGCACTATGCCGTGAGTGCACATCATTAAGCATGTCCTCCAGGAGTGATGCTGAGGAGAAGAGGGGCCAGGTCCTAAACATAAAAGGTGCTCACCGAGCACTTCCCCAATCTGCTATACTTCCTGCCACTCTCCCCCACTGCGTAGATATAGATGTAGTTATCGTGAGAGCCGATCGCCAGGAAATTACCATCTAGGAATAAGGACAGGAGATAAGGTTAGAACAGACAATGTGGCCAACATTAATAATATGGCCTGTATCAGTATTACAACCAACCTGTAACTGTTGTGATTTTCTCATAGTAGGCCTACTGTAGACCTCTTGGTATCACTTTACAGCAGACAGGTTATAATGCATTATGATGCAGCTATAAAACAAGTATGACCCCCTTATATTTTCTTACAACCATCTGATAATGATCCTGACTAGATAACAGATATTTACTGATCCTGACTAGATAACAGCCATTTACTGATCCTGACAAGATAACAGCCATTTACTGATCCTGACTAGATAACAGACATTTTCATTTAAGTGATGTACTATGAATATTCATCCTTATAATGAGTCATAATAAAGCCTCATACATGCTTATAACAAGTAGCCTAATAAAGCATTATAAGAAGCTATAACAGCACTTACCTGGAGCAAAGCGGATAACAGACAGCTGTTCATTCCCATCTGTGTGCACTGTGACTAGATCCTTAGAGTTGGTGTCCAGCACCAGCCACCTGTATGATGGAAGATACCCATCCTCTCATGGTCAAAAGTATACCAACAAATCACATCTCTCCTGTAGTTTCACAAAGTCCACTTAGAGACTCGTAATGACAAACGCTATACAAAAGACGTGTTATTATTATTACTGGCAGATCTCTATGGCTTTTGTGATGGAATTGGCATAGTAGGATTCTCCTCAAGCACTACGTTGTCACCTGCCGGTCTGAGTTCCTATAGCAACCACTGCTCCAGAGGGATGGAATCCAGCAGACTGTGCTGCGTCCTGCCCATGAAAGAAAACAAAGGAAGTCTCATGTCAATGCTTCATCCTGAAACATTTACCAGCCTCAGTGAAGAACTAATAAAACACAAAGAAACTGAAGCTTTTGGAGAGATGTATGAACACAAAGAAACTGAAGCTTTTGGAGAGATGTATGAACACAAAGAAACTGAAGTTTTTGGAGAGATGTATGAACACAAAGAAACTGAAGGTTTTGGAGAGATGTATGAACAAAGTCTTTCCTCCACTATCTTATTATGTTTTTATTGAACCTTTATTTAACTAGAAGTCAGTTAAGAACAAATTCTTATTTACAATGACAGCCTACACCGGCCAAACCCGCCCCATGGGACTCCCAATAACAGCCGGTTGTGATACAGCCTGGATTCGAACCAGGGTGTCTGTAGTGATGCCTCTAGCACTGAGATGCAGTGCCTTAGACCGCTGCGCCACTTGAGAGTTATAACTAGGGCCCAAACAGAGTTTTTCTGAATCAGGTCATGTGGTCAGCAAAAGCTTGTGGCAGCCTGGTCCCAGCCACAGCCAACATATTTGGCGTGACAACATTGTTGGCTATACAGCACAAACAGATCTCTCTCTCTCTCTCTCTCTCTCTCTCTCTCTCTCTCTCTCTCTCTCTCTCTCTCTCTCTCTCTCTCTCTCTCTCTCTCTCTCT
>CM042406.1:32234937-32467437 GCA_023634145.1 Thymallus thymallus
AGGTGAGGAAGTGGGGTTTCCAGGGGTGCGTGGCCAACCCCCACAGCTCATCTGTGTGACCCTGGAGAAGTAAGGGAGGCCAGTTAGCATTCCATCATTTAACAGCTAAAGTGTTTGGCTTATAATGTAATTGTTAGGCATCTGTTGAAACTTTAGGTTTAATGTCTGCATGAACTAGAATGTCAGATAATTGTACTCACTTGCGTGATGGGGGTAAATTCGCCATATAAACTGCCTTGTAGAACATAGTTCCTGGTAGTCCCAATAAGCACACTCTCCCCTTTGCCCTCGGCAACAGTCCGGACGGGACCAAATAATTCAGGAACCTGGGAAAGGTGGGAAAATCAATTCTATTATTTCATACCAACGGTAAGCTTCCTGCCACATTGGATGAGGGTTCTTTTATTTGTCTTTTCAATGTTTTATTTTCACACAACACCCCATAATGACAAAGCAAAAACAGGTTTTCAGAATTTTTAGCAAATTTATAAAAATAAAAAAAACGGAAATATCACATTTACATAAGTATTCAGACCCTTTACTGAGTACTTTGTTGAAGCACCTTTGGCAGCGATTACAGCCTTGAGTCTTCTTGGGTATTACACTACAAGCTTGGCACACCTGTATTTGGGGAGTTTCTCCCATTCTTCTCTGCAGATCCTCTCAAGCTCTGTCAGGTTGGATGGGGAGCGTCGCTGCACATCTATTTTCAGGTCTCTCCAGAGATGTTCGATCGGGTTCAAGTTCAGGCTCTGGCTGTGCCACTTAAGGACATTCAGAGACTTGTCCTGAAGCGTTGTCTTGGCTGTGTGCTTAGGGTCGTTGTTCTGTTGGAAGGCGAACCTTCGCCCCAATCTAAGGTCTCAAACTGGTTCGCATCAAGGATTTCTCTGTACTTTGCTCCGTTCATCTTTCCGTCAATCCTGACTAGTCTCCCAGTCCCTGCAGCTGGAAAACATTCCCACAGCATGATGCTGCCACCACTATGCTTCTCCGTAGGGATGGTGCCAGATTTCCTCCAGACGTGACGTTTGGCATTCAGGCCAAAGGGTTCAATCTTGGTTTCATCAGACCAGAAAATTGTGTTTCACATGGTCTGAGAGTCCTTTAGGTGCCTTTTGGCAAACTCCAAGCGGGCTGTTTCCTACTGAGGCGTGGCATCAATCTGACCTCTCTACCGTAAAGGCCTAATTGGTGGAGTGCTGCAGATATGGCTGTCCTTCTGGAAGATTCTCACATCTCTGTTATTTGCCGTTTGTGTCTGTAGTGACGCCTCTAGCACTGAGATGCAGTGTCTTAGACCACTGTGCCACTTGGGAGCCCCCAAAACAGCAATTTTGTGGCAATTTTGAGTCTCATTGCAAAGGGTCTGAATACTTGGGTAAATAAGGTATTTCTATTTCTGTTTTCTCTTTGTCATTATGGGGTATTTTGTCTAGATTGAGGAGGAAAAAATTAATTAAATTCATTTTAGAATAAGGCTGTAACGTAACAAAATGTGGAAAACGGGAAGGGGTCTGAATGGCTCACCGGAGAAAGCATCCGAGTGAGCGAAACAGCCCCCCCCCCCCGTTTCAGTTTACTGTATGTAGCCCATGTATCTTATGCTGTCTGGACTAAAAGTGTATGATATTATTGCCGCCCGTAGCATTGAACTCAATAGCAAGGGAAGCCAGCGAGCATTTGGCCTCCCTTGATAATTTTTTAAATAAAATAATAGCCAATCAGTGTTGAGCTAAACCGAGTGAGGTCAACTGTGAATGGTCCTGTGTTAACGGAAGACAGAAAAAACTTGAATTATTGCATCTCACTGTGTATTTGATTGGACTAAATCATTTTTGGTATCTTAAGTTGTCACTGTATTAGACTAAGCATAGGTGATTTGATGATGTTAAAATGTTGAAGTTGGAATGGTGGAGGCAGCTACTGTTTTCATTGCGATTTACGGTAACTCTCCGTGGTTCTAAATCAATAGTTGTTTAGTAGTCTGAAAATGTTGGAAACATTAACTTGCTTGACCATGCTGTAGGTCATGTCACTGTTTGATACATGCAATACTTTCTTTGTTGACTTCACCAGACAGATGTTGCTCTCTGGTTTTGTGTTGAAACAAACGTTGAATTTATTCTAACACTGTGTGACTTTTTGTTGTCTCTGCCATATTGTATTTCATGGTGGCATATGAACTAACAGGTTATAGAGAAAACAACAGAATTATCACGCTTTTTCTTCTGGCATCCCCAGTGATTTTACCCACACACTGCTACTGGTCTCACCTCAACCGATTGTATCTGCTGGTAGCTCCCGTCCCAAGAGATGAGTTTCCGATCTTTTCCCCCTGACACCAGTGTTCCACTCCTCAACATACACAGTGCAAAGATGCTCCCCTCGTGTGCGCCCTGAATGGCGTGGCTAATTCGATTAGTGCCTGCATGAAAGAGAGAAAGACAGAACACCCTTGGAGATAACACCCTTGGCGATAACACCCTTGGAGATAGCTGTTTGTTCTACCTCACAACACATGGTCAGGAACAGTTCTTCTCACAACACAGAACTTGTTGTTCTATCCTAGGCATGACCCTGTTCTGACCCCAGCATCCTGACAACTTTCTCATAATAAAGAGCCTTTGATGAGCCGAAATGTCTGACATCAGCAGCACAGCCCAGACGTAACAGATACAAACTTTGAAAACAACGGGATGGGCAGCTGGGGTAAGATAAATACTCAGCAGGTCTGTTTCATTTTCTTAGTTTTGGATCAAAAACCTTTCCATAATTGTATGTTCCCTTCAAGATGTATGCGTTGAACTTGTGAGGCGTTAATAGTCCAGGCTCTTAATGCACGTGAGTTTTGCTAAATGGCTTCATTTTCCTTATAAGTGACATACAGTGTAGTAAAGACTTGACGTTACATTTCATTCTAACGAATTACAGTTTTTACCTTTCCCCCAAACCAGAATATTTCCACTCGAGTCTCCAGTAATAGTGTCTCCATTTTCTGAAAAAGTCACGCTCAAGACAAACTTGGGCTTCTCTTGTTTCTGCAAGAAATATAAATATGGCTTTGTTTACTTGGAGGGCAGAGATCAGAAACCAGACAGAGACAGGCATGCAGCTTCACTAACACTACAGAACCTTCTCTAACATGGGCTAATGCAACACAGCCCGTCCTAGCTACACTGACTTTGGCAAAACGCATCTGCCAAATGGCATATATCATATTGATTTTGACAAAACTCAGATTATCGAGCAGATGAACGAGTGGTACCTCAAACAAGCCTTGCTTTTTAACAAGGTTGCCCCTTTCCAGTGTCCAGAAGTAGAGGTGTGACTTCCCACACGTGACTATAATGTTGGTGTCAGTGGGGTGGAAGTCGGCAGCAAACACTCCCTCGTTGGAACACTGTAACGGGACAGAAAGAGTCATGGTTACTCGTGTTTCAGAGTGCCTCTGACTCCATCTGTTTAGGGGCCAATGTGAACATTCTGAGGCTATGGCTGAACATTCACCTTACAAATCATGAGCATTTCAAATGTCTATGAGGATATATAGAGCAACTCAAAAGCCAGGTAAGCTTTCCTGAGACCTGAAGACTTACGTTGGATCCCCAAGCTAATGCCTAGAATGTAGCTCAAAGGGCTAACACAGTCTTGATGCGCACAGGTTCCAACCCCGGTCACACACACACAGAAACTCACCTTGACGTCAGCCAGTATCTCCTCTTTCTGCCAGTACCACACAGAAACTCACCTTGACGTCAGCCAGTCTCTCCTCTCTCTGCCAGTCCCACACAGAGAGCACATGGTCGTTGGAGTCATCCACAACACACAGCGTATTGCCTCCATTCTGCACACACCAACAGAGAGGGATCAGCCCTGTCATCAGTTATTTAGGAAAGCTTTTCTGACCAGTAAAGGCACACTCAAAATCTGGTTCATATATTAACTATGATTGTTTCACGAAGGTCCAAAGCTTACCGACTTTGAGAAGGCGAGGCAAACCAGGGAGCGTTCAAAGAAGCCTGTTCCCAGAACGTGGAGGGTGTTGAGGCTCACTGAGTCCCAAACCCGCACATGAGGAACCAACTGCTGTCAGTACCAGCACACACACACACACACACACACACACACATTATTTATAATCATGAAATAAGTCAACTGATCATAGATTTTAAAGTTGTGACAATGAGAGGTCCCTTACTTTGCCATCAGAAGAAGTGCCTGCCACCTGTCCCGTTGCTATGGTGATTTTATCAGGATGGACAGCCAGGCTACAGAACAGACACATAGGAACAGAGAGACGGCAAAAACTTTGAACATCTGAAGGGCCGATTTGAAAAATGATGAAAAACCACAGACACCTCAAAGCAGATCGAAGAGAAGTGTTCTCTGTCTTACGAAACTGTGAGTTGCTATCATATAATGTATGTTGTTCTGTCAAACTGAAGGTCATGGGGTGTCTGATTTGATTCTTACTGATGTTGACGAGACCCCTCCCCCTTCCCTTCTATTACTGACGGCAGATAGAAGTAAACTACACTACCTAAGGGTACTACAGAAGGGTACTACAGAAGGGTACTACAGAAGGACACTACAGAAGGACACTACAGAAGGACACTACAGAAGGACACTACAGAAGGACACTACAGAAAAACAGTACAGAAGGGTACTACAGAAGGACACTCACTAGAAGGGCACTACAGAAGGACACTACAGAAGGACACTACAGAAGGACACTCACTAGAAGGACACTACAGAAGGACACTCACTAGAAGGGCACTACAGAAGGACACTCACTAGAAGGGCACTACAGAATGACACTCACTAGAAGGGCACTACAGAAGGACACTCATGCCTTACAGAGAGATAAGAGAATGTCAGAGGAATCTGTACTATAGAGTGAAAAGGAAGCCAACATCTCCCTGTGCCCTGCCACAAATCAACTCTTATTATTTAGATATTCATTATCAGCATGACCCCAGGCCGACCTCTTGTCTGTTAATATCGCTGAGCTCATTATATTTACTACCAGCCTTTTCTGTCTGAGATAATTACCTGCCCAACACTATAACTGAGGAAAAGCAGCTGCAGACCAGCCACCTGTTTACTTTAGCCTGCCTCATTATGAAGGGGTTATTCAATAAGATTAGACAGGAATACTGATCAATGCATTGTTGACAAGGTACCTCTGTCTGCACTGAAATATCGAGGATTTATGACGCAGGTGTGCAACAAGCATCCACATCAAGGTGTATAACAAAGCACAGCCTTTTCAGCATAAATTAAGCCCTTCCAACTTGGGAGTTGTGTTGCATGTTTCTTTGCATAGCGGAAAGATAGCATAGTTCTCCACAAATTATTTCAATACATTGCTTAATAAAATGGTGAATACTGTCAGCCTGAGAACACTGTAGATGGCGACAATGATTTAGGGGTTAAACAGGGCAGTGTCTCTTCTGGCATGACCCCAGTTACCTCTCTGACTCTTGGGCCCTACTACTTAATGTTTGACAAGTAAGGTGTCCAGATAAGAGCATCGTCACACATCCACGTCAGATTGAAATACTGTAACTGATAGGTGATGGAACGTGATGGAACACAGTACACAGGATAAATAGTGTGTTATTCTGTTTCCTCTCACCACTTGATGTCGTCAGTGTGCCCGTTGTAGTGTCTCTGGAGCTGCTCGTCCACGTTGTAGAGAACCACCACAGAAGCAATGAAGTACACCGTCTCTCCCGTGGGTAGCAGGTACAGGTTACTGCGACAGTCACGCCCCCGGTACCCATAACTGGACATTTAGGTCAAGAGCCACACAACTTCAACAGAACATCAACTGTAGCCTACATATAAATCAATCTAGTTTGTTTGAATACAACGAGGCACGTTAATAAAATCTCTTGGCTCCTTAGGGCCACCGTAGTCTATATTTACAACCTATCTCTCAGCATCACCCATCATGCATACAGCTACTACCCTCTGTAACCTTCTGGAGCTCCAAATCGATCATTCAGTAAGATACGATTGACGCACTTCTGTTGAAAGTCAATTCTATCAATCTTTCCTTTGTTGGAAAATCCACAGTTGCCTTCAGGCAAAACACTAGACTGAACACAGAACATTCATTGTTTCATCCTGATCCCGGTGTTTCCAGAAATACCCAGTACAATCTCCTCTCTCTCTCTGCTGAAATGGGGGTTGATACCTTCAGGGACCGAGAGGAGAAAAGAGAGAGTTGACTACATTTTCAGCACAGCCTGCTGGCTTCTGGGCTTTTATGCAATTGCTGAATGCAACAAAGAAAACATACAAAAAAAACATACAGTATCTATTGGAACCTCCTGGAGATGTGATTTTCCATTCACACCTGTGCAATAAGAGTGCAATCTGAATCTAACTTAGCAATACATGGGGGATACATCTCGCAGTGCATCTCTGACCGGAAAGCGTAGATTTTCAAGCCTATTTTTATGAACATAACTAAAATGTTGTAAATCCACGTAACAATCAGTTTCTTATCTTTTGAAATATACATTTTCTATTAGCCTTCCATTTTGAAATGACCCCTCAACAGTCTAAAAAGGATACACCCAGTCCAGTTTGAGCTTCTTGTTTGGCAGGTCCGATTTGGCTTCCAGGCAGTAGGTATCCACAAGGTCTTTAGGCATGTACATGGTGATGGGTCTTCCCTTCAAATACATTTTCACATACCCTTCCTCTAAAAGAAGCAACAGACATTTTCAGTGGACAATTTGTCATGACTCCTTCGTAACAAGGAGGAGTGTTTGTGATGGTGAGAACAGTGTATGAGAGGAGCAAGAGGTGTGTAGAGATGATCAATAGTTTAGAGGTGTGTAGAGATGATCAATAGTTTAGAGGTGTGTAGAGATGATCAATAGTTTAGAGGTGTGTAGAGATGATCAATAGTTTAGAGGTGTGTAGAGATGAACAATAGTTTAGAGGTGTGTAGAGATGATCAATAGTTTAGAGGGGTGTCATGGTTATGAGATGTTGATGTACATTGAGTGAATGAATTTAGTAAAGGAGATGATAGATCAGCAAAACACAAAGATAGATAGGCTTTCGCTGTCCTTTTATTCTTCATTTCAAATACATTCAGATAATAACAACGAACGGTGCAAAATTAACAGAGAAGACAAACCAAGCACAGGGTCACGGTGCCACAGCAAGGGAAGCAAAGCAACCAGAAGACTCAGAAATACGAGTCAGAAACCAAAAAAAAACACAGCAAGTCCATTTTCACAATCAAGTTTAACACAGAACTTCTTTCAATCTAATGCCAAGAGCTGGTATAGGCCTAGCTTAGTAACAGATTTGGAAGTACTGGCTAGGGGATTTGACGGGGCTCCTGTAGCTCGGAGTGTCTAAGGGGGAGTAGGGCGACTGGCTGACTGACTTTCTCAGGGGGATAGTGAACGTCGGGGTCTTCCTGACTCCAGTGGACCTGACAGACTTGTCAGATACACTCTTGGAGTCAGGCGCAGTGTGGGGAGCGGAAGAGCGGCCAGACACGGCTGCTACGCTGGATTTGGGCGCCTCAGCGGTTCCAGTCCTTTTTGATGGGCGGGTCAGATATATCTGCACGGTTACTAGGTAGATGAGGTGGAGAGGGGCCAGTGGGAAGGGGCAGGAGGGGTCGATAGAGTGTATCCAAGTTAGATGCGATTATAACATGCTGTTATGCTACAATGGACGACCACAACACATGGGACTGGTACAGGACAATAAAGTACCTATCTATCTATCTATCTATCTACAGTATCTACTGGTGGGCTAAACTACTGGGGCTCTCACTCTTTAAATTTACTAAAAGAGTGCATCAGTGGCTCAACATATAACTAATGTCTATGATAAACATGACACAATAAAGCGTCTCTTTTTCGGTCTACTTTAGCTGGCATCAGGGGTGGATAACATGAATCTATTCTTCAAACACGTTCACTTCACTTGACCTACCATTTACTATGGACCTGCATTTCTTATGTATTTATTCATCATCGTTTTTTGCCACTGACAGCCTTGAATCTGTCAAAAGGACCATGAGTTTCACGACAGTCTGCTTCCAAACATGTCTCGATCGTCTTTCTTTAGCCAAGGCTTATGGAAATGAGCCACAAAACTGTCCGTCAAACCCCCCCATACTGAAGGACATGCAAGAGAAGGCAACTCCAAAAATACTATAAAGCTAATAAGTAAAGACATTGTAATGCAAACAGCCCTTTTGAGGATACATGACACCAAGACAAGACAATTAGCTTGTTGTGCTCTGAAAAGGGGACTGTTAGGAAATCAGTGTGCACTGCAGGAAATATTTGCCGGTGTTCCTATGGTGACAAGGACAAAAAAGCGCTGTGTGGCTGAAAGAAAACACATCTAGAATGTGGCAATTCCACACTAAGGTTAACAGCTAGTCTAAAAGCATCACTGCAATCAACCACACACAGTTCAGACTCAGTGTGTTAGAGCATGGTTTCCCAAACTGATGGGGCAAAAACAGAGTTTGGGAAACCCTGTGTTAGAGAGTGTATATTAGTCCATGGTTGGCTAGGCATATTGGGGAGGGATACTATCACACTCACTGTCAACCCAAACCCACCCGTGCCATGGGGCTGCTCTCTGTGCATTGGGCCTAGGAGTCAGTCAGTAGCCTATACTGTAGCTTCAGGTATGACGTAATATCCTGCCGACTACGCCATATTGTGGCATGGAGGGGTCTTAGCTACCACACTACCCCCCCCCCCACCACCCACATATAGCTAATTTATGTATAGATTAACAATTTTTATAAGGCCTTAAGAGAACACAATGTCCAGAGAGCTGCTAAGGTAAGGGGGCTTGAGGACCAAGGCCTACCTTTGCAGTGTGTCACTCGTCGCATCCCTTGTGAGTTCAGAGAGATGGGGAAAGAAGTACCAGTTGAGGTTTTGCCTCTTGTTCCTGAACTGGGCTTCCTGTTCCTGACCTGGACTTCCTCATCATTGTGACTTCTTCCACTTCCTCCGTTTTATGCACGCGCCTTGCCTCATCCATCCATCCATCCATCCATCCATCCATCCATCCATCCATCCATCCATCCATCCATCCATCCATCCATCCATCCATCCATCCATCCATCCATCCATCCATCCATCCATCCATCCATCCATCCATCCATCCATCCATCCATCCATCCATCCATCCATCCGATCTACCAGTCTGAACAGGAGCATCTGACTATTTCACATAGGCTACAGGCTAAGCATGTAGTGTTTGTATCACTTGTTTGGTACTTAAGGATTTGTGTAAGATTAGATGGGCTATAGAGAGTTTCTAATCAACAGAAAACAATTCCACAGATTATATGAAGGCACAGTGTCCATTGGGACTATTCAGATTATATGAAGGCACAGTGTCCATTGGGACTATTCAGATTATATGAAGGCACAGTGTCCATTGGGACTATTCAGATTATATGAAGGCACAGTGTCCATTGGGACTATTCAGATTATATGAAGGCACAGTGTCCATTGGGACTATTCAGATTATATGAAGGCACAGTGTCCATTGGGACTATTCAGATTATATAAAGGCACAGTGTCCATTGGGACTATTCAGATTATATTTTTTTTATTTAACCTTAATTTAACTAGGCAAGTCAGTTAAGAACAAATTCTTATTTACAATGACGGCCTACCCCGGCCAAACCTGGACAACGGTGGGCCAATTGTGCGCAGCCCTATGGGACTCCCGATCACGGCCGGATGTGATGCAGCCTGGATATATGAAGGAACAGTGTCTATTGGGACTATTCAGATTATATGAAGGCACAGTGGCCATTGGGAGTATTCAGGCATCTTCTGGATAGCTATTATGTGTAATCAGTTATTTACATTGACTTCTTCATAGGGTTGAAGGTTTATGACACTACCCTGGCACTGTGCTGGTCTGATCAGGATATTACAGACAATAATTGATTCAAAACATCAACAAGGCTATGTTAACGGTGGTGCCAGTACATTTTCTCTGATGATCAGCACCCACTGTCTTACTGGAATCAAGCCCCAGCCACAGTAAGGTTCAGAGAGAATCAAGCCCCAGCCACAGTAAGGTTCAGAGAGAATCAAGCCCCAGCCACAGTAAGGTTCAGAGAGAATCAAGCCCCAGCCACAGTAAGGTTCAGAGAGAATCAAGCCCCAGCCACAGTAAGGTTCAGAGAGAATCAAGCCCCAGCCACAGTAAGGTTCAGAGAGAATCAAGCCCCAGCCACAGTAAGGTTCAGAGGGGTGATGATCAATCAGGGAGAATTACACCAGATAAATCAACCTAATGGGATGCAGCTATCTAATTTACCCAGCGATCAATACCATACAATAGATAATGCAAAACAGAAGCAAGGACATTTTCCAGGGTTATGTTACAGTACTCCTCTCAGGGTTATGTTACAGTACTCCTCTCAGGGTTATGTTACAGTACTCCTCTCAGGGTTATGTTACAGTACTCCTCTCAGGGTTATGTTACAGTACTCCTCTCAAACTCTTTAACCCTTTAACTCACAGCCAATGAGTGCATGGCATCATTGATTAGAGTACCGTTGGCTCTTACCTGTATTGAAAACGGGCTCCTTCAGTTTGCTGCAGGGTGGGTGAAAAAAAAGCTGTGTCAACACTGAACCCGGCACTGCGCCAGGTATGTTCAATCAAGCGCAGATAAAGTATTTGAATAATAACAAACACAATTTGAACACAGGGACATGCGCAGTAGTGTGAAATGTTTTGAAACTGACAAACAGCTTTCCAATAAGAAATGCTTGTTTTAGTTTTCTGTTTCAAAACATTTCACTACGGTGTGCTCTACTGAACACTACCCAGGTCTGGCTGTGGAGGACCAGTCATTGTTGTTATGCAGGCTGTACCTTTCGCTGGCTCTCTTGCCGCTGGAGTTGCTCCCGGTGGAGCCGGCACGGGTGCGGGTGCTCTTGGAGTCGCCGCTGTCTTTGCGCGTCAGCGTACTCATCGTTTCGTTGGAGTTGGTTCTCCTCACAGTGCTGGGGAGAGATGGGTAAAATGGACGATAAAAACAACCTGATGGTGCCTTTTAAATGAATAAAGGTGCTTAAAAGATATCGTCCAAGGAATTATGATTCTTAGGCATATAAGGGGTACTTTGTTACTTGTCTGTAAACTATTGAAATGAACACCCAATATTTCTCTCTGGGGAAGAGATAGTAAAATGGATGATAAAATGATCTGATGGTAAAAGAAAGAAGACATGAATTGTCTGCGGAATACCGTTAAAATAGCCTGTTATTTAACTGTTTCACCTCAGAGGGTTTTCAGGTGCAAATCCTTCTGGAAAACATAATCTATCATCTGAAAAATCGACAACTTCAAACTTTATTTTGAGTGTAGCGGCAAGGACAAGCAAGGACAATACCAGCAAGCTATAAATACCACTATCTGTTACAAGTACTCATATGTCCCTGTAAGTACAGACCATCATAGTACACAAAGGAAGGCCCTACACCAAGAAACGAGATTACTGATCCATGACAGAGAGAGACTTTTCCCTCTCTTTCCGCTGTGGAGGGTATTAGAGGAGATGGTTGAAACATGCCAAAAGGCTGCCTATTCAAATGCCTGTACAAAGGAAGGGCCTTATCAGCAGTCCATTGGCTATAATGGCTTCCAGGCTCAAGTCTAATCCGGCCTACAAAACCAAAGTCCATTCACTCCTGCTGTTGGGGCCGATGTTTCCCCCTGAAACAGGGTCCGGGATGTGTGTGTGTGTTGTGTGTTTGTTAGCTTTGTTAGTTGAGGTATGCCAGGCAGCAGGCATGAAGTTAATTAGGCCATGGGGGCTTTATTGAAATATTTTGCCAACGTTGGTGTGCATGGGAGCTGCACCTACTGTAGTTGATCTAATCAACACACACAAAGAGGGAGGGAGAGAGAGATTGATAAAGAGAGATTAATTCATTTGTTTGTTAAATTATTCATTAATTAATTCAATTTAATTTAATTGATCCAGGATAGTCCAATCACAGAGAATGAATGGTAGTAAAACATGATGATAACCCCCTCTGTGATTTATGATAACTCTCTCTGTGATTTATGATAACTCTCTGTGATTTATGATAACTCTCTGTGATTTATGATAACACTCTGTGATTTATGATAACCCTCTCTGTGATTTATGATAACTCTCTGTGATTTATGATAACTCTCTGTGATTTATGATAACTCTCTGTGATTTATGATAACCCTCTCTGTGATTTATGATAACTCTCTGTGATTTATGATAACCCTCTCTGTGATTTATGATAACCCTCTCTGTGATTTATGATAACCCCCTCTGTGATTTATGATAACTCTCTGTGATTTATGATAACTCTCTGGGATTTATGATAACCCTCTCTGTGATTTATGATAACTCTCTGTGATTTATGATAACTCTCTGTGATTTATGACAACACTCTGTGATTTATGATAACCCTCTGTGATTTATGATAACTCTCTGTGATTTATGACAACACTCTGTGATTTATGATAACCCTCTCTGTGATTTATGATAACCCTCTCTGTGATTTATGATAACTCTGTGATTTATGATAACTCTCTGTGATTTTTTGAAAATTGAGGTGTGCCTGTATGAAGGGTACTCGTGTGAACATCGGTACACCACAAAATACAAATAATAGTCTCCAAAATAAACAATTCAGCTTCCTGAAGACTCCCTTCCTTCTCTTAACACAGAGATGGGAAGTATAGGCAGGTCAACTATTCTTTCTACAAAGAGTTAGAGTTCAGAGGTCAAGATATAAGGGAGGCCTCTATGTGGACACAACCAGGGAGGCACTGCTAATCTCATCGTTGGACAAAACACTTATACCTCTAATCCTATTAAGACACAACAGACCATTGACATTTCCTCTGTGCCTTAGTGTGTCAATGTGTCTAGCCTGGTCTGCTATCTACTGACTGTTCAAAACATGCTCTTTCCATGACATTCACTGACCAGATTAATCCAGGTGAAAGCTATCCAGGTGAAAGCTAAATCCACTTCAATCAGTGTAGATGAAGGGGAGGAGACAGGTTAAAGGAGGATTTTTAACCCTTGAGACATTTGAGACATGGATTGTGTGCCATTCAGAGGGTGGACAAGAAAAGTGCCTTTTAGCAGGGTATGGTAGCAGGGTATGGTAGCAGGGTATGGTAGCAGGGTATGGTAGCAGGGTATGGTAGTAGGTGCCAGGCGCACCAGTTTTAGTGTGTCAAGAACTGCAACGCTGCAGGGTTTTTCACGCTCAACAGTTTCCCCGTGTGTATCAAGAATGGCCCACCACCCAAAGGACATCCAGCCAACTTGACACATCCAGCCAACTTGACACAACTGTGGGAAGCATTGGAGTCAACATGGGCCAGCATCCCTGTGGAACGCTTTCGTCACCTTGTAGAGTCCATGCCCTGATGAACTGAGGCTGTTCTGAGAGCAAAATGAGGAGCAACTCAATATTAGTTTTGTACACTACGTGTATATCACTGTAGATCTATTGAATCAGTCTGGAGAAGGTTCATTGATGCAGCTTTCATATTAGGAACTCTATCCCACCCTCCCTTCTCTCCCCTGTACATCAATTTACTCCAGAGTCTATAGTCTCATCCATCCACCATCTATTCATCAGTCCTGGGTTATGATCATTCGACTCCAGACATAACCATCAGTGGAGTAGCGTTTTTTGTTCCCCTGACAGTAGTGATTGATTACCTGTGCTCCCCTTGCGCCAGTCAGCCCCAGTCAGTTAATCAGGGCCTGGTCTCTGAATGCCGCGGCGGTGGATATGGGGACGGCTGTGACAGCACTGTCCTTTCGTTTTACTATCCATGTAAAATGTCAATGGCTCTCCCTTCGGAGGAGGGGACATTTAGGGGAGGAGGAAATGAGATGTGGCACAGACAGACCACAGAGGATATAGTAGTAATGCAGTGAAGAGACAGTGTGGGTTTGTAGGAGACATAATGTGGGTTTGTAGGAGACATAATGTGTGTTTATAGGAGATAATGAGGGTTTGTAGGAGACATAATGTGGGTTTGTAGGAGACAATGTCGGTTTGTAGGAGACATAATGTGTGTTTGTAGGAGACATAATGTGGGTTTGTAGGAGACAATGTCGGTTTGTAGGAGACATACTGTGTGTTTATAGGAGACATAATGTATGTTTGTAGGAGACACCGTGTGGGTTTGTAGGAGTCTTGTAGGAGCCCCATGAACTGACCCTATATCGGGTCACGTAGTCAGGAAAACTCCTGGCTTTAGGCCTAGCAAAAGGTAATGGGAGGGATTTGAGCTGGGTTTACCTCTTGGTTGCTGGTGCAGCAGCATCCTTCCTGGAGCCGGAGAGGGACGGTAGCGTGCCGCCAGTTTTCTTTGGTAGGACAGTGCCGTTGTTGACCATGGGCCTTAGAGGCAGGGCAGCCATCATGGGTCTGGCTGTAAAACAAACACACACAGTAGCACAGAGTGAGTGGCACTTTGCATTGAACCAGCTGCAACTGATGCTCTGATCGGAACCAGCTACAGTACAGCACACAGGAAATACCCACTCCTCATGGTGACTAGCTGTTGGGGACTGTCAAACTCAGGTGTGAAGTGAATGAACCAGAGAAGAGATTGTGACAACAATGTAAAGGCAATAATCAATAGGAAAGGTTAAATACAATGCTTTGGAGACATCCCAGTGATGTCATTAAAACCGATGACATTAGAACCAGAAACTGGTTGAAATTGTGTCATTATAACATAATTTCCCGCTGGAATGCACCACATGGAAGCACACCCAATACTGTAGACTTCCACTGATCTTCTGGCTCGGTCTATGATTTTGAACGGAAGTCAATAAACTGCTCTCGACAAGAGGTGTACAACTAATAGGCTGATGGGAAATTCCTGGGCCTGAGCTGAGTCATCGGATTACGTACTGAACAGGGCCGAGATGTTTAACTCTTGAACCTGGTTAGAACCTAGGAGAAGAGCGTAATGCATATATACGGTCTGCAGACTTCTCTTCCTTTCATATACGGTCTGCAGACTTCTCTTCCTTTCATATACGGTCTGCAGACTTCTCTTATTTTCTTAGAACTCATGCCTCTATATGTGCAGTCAGTCACTCTGCTAGAATATCACTCACACTTTGAGTGACTCCCTGCACTCCATTCTAACATCATTAGGGGCCCACTTTATTTCCTCAGCATAATTGCTAACAGCACTGATAAGGGTTGCCAGGCCTGTATTTGTATGGATGGCAGAACAGGGGCTATAAAATATTTATCACTGCAGATAAAGCTGGTGGGGTTTGTTATGCTTGCTTTGTGTGTGTGTGTGCCATCTTTGAGTTCTGTGTGTGTGTGTGTCTGTATGAAGCAGAATCACTCTTGGCAGGGCATACTGACTGAAGATATAGCAGAATTAGACCAAACAGAGGCGTGTGAGAGAGAGAGAGAGAGAGAGAGAGAGAGAGAGAGAGAGAGACGGGATGGAAGGTAGAGGGAGAGAGAGAGAGAGTAGAGGGAGGGAGGAGAGAGACAGGGGGAGCGTCGAGAGAGAGAGAGAGAGAGAGAGAGACGGAGCGAGAGAGAGAGAGAGCAGGGGAGCGATGACTCATACTCTCACAGACAAAATATGCATCATGTGACTAAATTCAGCTAGGTGCACTGCGAATTATGATGTTCTCACAGTTGTTGTCTGTGAATTGTAGCCACATAATGGGATTTAGTGTGGGTGTCAGGACATGCTAGAATTAAGGAAAAACCATGCAAGTGTTTCCACAGCATTCCACCTCTCACCCACTCTGTGTTAGGGGACTGGAGTGGCATGCAGTCTGGTGCACCATCAACATCAGAATGCTCTCCATTGACCGTGTCATAGTAGACACCAGTGGTCAGTAGACACCAGTGGTCAGTAGACACCAGTGGTCAGTAGACACCTGTGGTCAGTAGACACCAGTGGTCAGTAGTATAATGTACATTTTAAGACATCCCTATGTCCGGAAATGTACAACATACATTAAACACAGTAGACGCCATAGACACGTGGCAGTGTTCAGTAGGGTTGCACAAAGCAGGCCATGTTAGAGGGGACAGATCCTACCTGGCTTTCCAGCATTGCTTTCTGATGAGGAGGAACTTTTCATCAAAACTGGGTCTACCACTGTAGATACACAGACCCACAACAACAGAGTCCAGGAGAGGAGAAGAGGAGGATGAGAAGTAGAAAGACAGAGAAGAGGAAGAGATGGGACTGGAATGGGTGACTTTCTGTTTGTCACCGAAAGGGGTTAAGGTTTCGCATCTTTTTTAATTCGGTGTGTATGTGTGTCTGCCTGTGTGTGTCTACCTGTGTGTGTGTGTGTGTGTGTGTGTGTGTGTGTGTGTGTGTGTGTGTGTGTGTGTGTCTACCTGTGTGTGTGTGTGTGTGTGTGTGTGTGTGTGTGTGTGTGTGTGTGTGTGTGTGTGTGTCTACCTGTGTGTGTGTGTGTGTGTGTGTGTGTGTGTGTGTGTGTGTGTGTGTGTGTGTGTGTGTGTGTGTGTGTGTGTGTGTGTGTGTGTGTGTGTTCTATGAGTTCTCTGTGTGTGTACACATGTACGTGTGCATATAATAATGTAACACTAGTCACTTTAATGATGGAACACTAGTCACTTTAATAATGTAACACTAAGTCACTTTAATAATGTAACACTAAGTCACTTTAATAATGTAACACTAAGTCACTTTAATGATGGAACACTAGTCACTTTACTAATGTAACACTAAGTCACTTTAATAATGTAACACTAAGTCACTTTAATAATGTAACACTAAGTCACTTTAATGATGGAACACTAGTCACTTTACTAATGTAACACTAAGTCACTTTAATGATGGAACACTAAGTCACTTTAATAATGTAACACTAAGTCACTTTAATAATGTAACACTAAGTCACTTTAATAATGGAACACTAAGTCACTTTAATAATGTAACACTAAGTCACTTTAATAATGGAACACTAAGTCACTTTAATAATGGAACACTAAGTCACTTTAATAATGGAACACTAGTCACTTTAATGATGGAACACTAAGTCACTTTAATAATGGAACACTAAGTCATTTTAATAATGTAACACTAAGTCACTTTAATCATGGAACACTAAGTCACTTTAATAATGGAACACTAAGTCACTTTAATAATGGAACACTAAGTCACTTTAATAATGGAACACTAAGTCACTTTAATAATGGAACACTAAGTCACTTTAATAATGGAACACTAAGTCACTTTAATAATGGAACACTAAGTCACTTTAATAATGGAACACTAAGTCACTTTAATAATGGAACACTAAGTCACTTTAATAATGGAACACTAGTCACTTTAATGATGGAACACTAAGTCACTTTAATGATGGAACACTAAGTCACTTTAATAATGGAACACTAAGTCACTTTAATAATGGAACACTAAGTCACTTTAATAATGGAACACTAAGTCACTTTAATAATGGAACACTAAGTCACTTTAATAATGGAACACTAAGTCACTTTAATAATGTAACACTTGAATAATGTTTACGTACTGCTGTACTAATTTCATATGTATATACTGTATTATATTCTACTGTATTCTAGTCAAGTCCACTCCGACGTTGCTCGTCCTAATATTTATTAATACCGTTCTTTTACTTTTAGATTTGTGTGTATTGTTGTGTATTGTTAGATATTACTGCACTGTTGGAACTAGAAACACAAGCATTTCACTACACCCACAATAACATCTGCTAAATATGTGTATGTGACCAATACAATTTGATTTGATTTGATGCGTTTGTGTGCATGTGTCTACGTCTATGCCTGTATGTGTGACTCATCTGTTACCTTTGGTGGGCCCCCTCCTGTTGGTCGCGGAGTGTTGCTCCTCAGAGATACTGAGGCGTCGCACCACGTCGGCCAGCGCTGACTTGAGCAGCTGGATCTCGTCCTCCTGCATCTGGACACGCTGCTCCAGGGAGGCGATGCGGTCCGTCAACTCCATGCTGCTGGCTGCCGACGCACTGTCATCTGGGGATGGCAGAGGCACACACACTTAGAATGGGCTGACGTGTACACACACACACACACACACACACACACACACACACACACACACACACACACACACACACACACACACACACACACACACACACACACACACACACACACACACACACACACACACACACACACACGCACACTGGTGGTCTCGCCTGAGCTCACATGTATCTCACAGGCTCCTAGTGTGTTGTTGTAGTAGTTTAGTATTGATTATGCCTTTCTCTGTGTCCTTGAATGATTTTGGTATTAGCGCAGTTAGCACATCTGTGCACCATCCATGGAACATCAGCATCTGACAGATTTACAGAACAGTGGTGGCGGTGCCAAACGTACCATGACGCCCCTCACCGTCCCCATCCGTCAGATCAACAGACCCATTACAGCCCCAGCCAGCCACTCAGCGGCCGACACCCCTCAAGCACAAAGGCTTTTGTACAAGACAGCTTTATTTATGAGCTCTCTGTCTGTCATGTCTGTCTTCCAAGTCTGTCTTCCAAGTCTGTCTTCCAGTCTGCCTGTATTCCAGTCTGCCTGCCTGCCTGCTAGCCTCCTGGCCTGTTAGTCTGTTTGTCCATTCATCTGTTAGTTCAAATGAGCTTGACACCCCCACAGTAACCAATCCCCTCCTCGTGGCCTCCAGCTGCCCCCACTATAAATTCACTTGTCATCCCTACAGTAATGATTACAGCCAATACTGTACCCTGTTGATTACTGCTCCATTGGAGAGATAGGCCAGGCTAAGCCACAATACAGCTTCACACAGGGCCCATACTGCCGGATAGCCTTTAGACATAGGCCTATAATAGGCTACCTTCAGTCATGGAAGTACACTGTGACTGCATGGGTAGATGGATAGATCTGGGAATTAACATCAAGATCAAGGTGGTGTGGTCTTCTTTCATGGCTTGTCCCTTTCAATTTGATCTGCACTACAGTCATCCTCTGAGTAGGTTAGATAGGTTCTCCACGCTACGTGGTTCCAGGATCATTGGAGTGTTAAATAAATCCATGTTACACTACAAATTATTAGATTGATTTCCCTTTAATGAAAACCAACCATGACTGTAGATTCTAGAAAATTGGCTTTGATGGGAACTAAAGGAGCACAACCCAAATCAATCACGAAAACAAATATATTAAGAGGAAGACGTCTAATTTACTTACTGGGCCTTTAAACATACGATACTCAAACAAATGGCCGCCTAACCCAATGAGAAGGCTTTTTATTAGACTATAATTTATTCCTTTGATGGAGACCTTCTTTAGATTCAGTTGTAAAGCCGGATCTGCTACTACACCGATGTTCTATAAAGCAATAAAAGCCCAAATCTCAGTGCTAGCAGCTGCTTGGGGCACGGATACAATGACTGCCTGTCACAGCCCTGACACCGCTGAGATTGGTTAGCCGATTGTACCGCTCACTAATGTCACCTGGGCTCTCAATGGAATAGATTAGTCCCACAGCAGACTGCTTAATAACAGAGAATAAGAATACTCCTTCATGAGACAGTACATTTATTGTTTCTCAATATCTGGCCCCCGGACCGATATCAGTCCCTGCGATGATGCCGACCAGTTCCTGAGAAGGTTCTCAAGTGCTAATTGCAATGTTAGCTGTCCCCAAGGAGGAAGGACCATTGCTTGTCAATCCCTGGCACATGAAGGGCCATTGCTTGTCAATCCATGGCACAGGAAGGACCATTGCTTGCCAGTCCCTGGTACAGGAAGGACCATTGCTTGCCAGAGCCTGGGCCTTGGTACCAAAAAGGTTGAGAAACACTGGATTCGAAGGTCATAGGACAATAGGTGATTGATTTTTAAACAGACAGTCATAAGAAAAAGAACGCACAAAACATTATGTTTGTTTTGTCTTTCAATTGCTCTTGTTTTGCCTCGAAGCCGAGACATTTGTGTAGTGGCTTGTATCTATCTGGTTGCCCTCTTTAACCTCAGCATCAATACCAATCCATTCAGGATAGATGCTGTCCCAAGGAGTGTCAGACTCAATTAGAGAACCATCCTTATAGCTGGTCCTCTCTGCTAACCCAATTACCTGTCCATCTATCTGTCCATCTACCTATCCATCTACATTCCCCCAAATGGCTCTTGATATTCCTCACTGCGATTACCTTTCTCCAAAAAAAGAACCAATATCGTGACGGGTGAAGGGCCACATGTCTGCTTCTTTAAGTGCTCGCTGATCAACCGAGCCTTGGTGTTTCGACCCAAGGCAGCCGGGAGGAAGCAAGGAAGGCGTGAGGAAGCAAGGCAGCCGTGAGGAAGCAAGGCAGCCGGGAGGAAGCAAGGCAGCCGGGAGGAAGAAAGGCAGCCGGGAGGAAGAAAGGCAGCCGGGAGGAAGAAAGGCAGACAGGAGGAAGAAAGGCAGACAGGAGGAAGAAAGGCACTCTATTTAATGATTAATTAAATGTAATGACTAACATTAATGATCAACAACATAGCACCTCAACCTCCTCCTTCCTCCCGTCCATTTCACCAGCTTCTGTCAGCCTCCGACAGGTACGGTTAAAAGGTGCACCGAGGAGACAGGAATAAAAAGGGACTGCTGTGGATGGTGCATGATCAAAACAGAGGGGGACTCTTTTTTTCTGTCTATGCATACCAGTGTAACCTCATTAATAATACATCTCCTCTGCCTGCGCTATCTATCTCGCTGACTCACACAGCCAGCTTGACTTTATATTAGCCGGAATGGCGGCATCTGAGGTGAGATTGAACTGAGAAGTGAAGGAGACATGGAACGAGACATGGAAAGGAATTGCCACAGAGGACTCATCTTTGTTGCTTCATAAGATTATCTCAGAATGTTCTCGTATTTCTAGGCTGTTGCTTCTGGGAGAAAATATATCAGTGTGTGATTGATACGCATTATATTTCCTTTTAGTATGCCGGAGAAGCCAAACACTAGAGCTAAATTGACTTGAAGTCAGGACTGTAAGCAATGACATGCAGCAGGGGGTCACATCGCTCAGGACCAGTGAGTCACGCTATAGACACCATTTCTACACAAAATCCATCTGGTGGCCTGGTTTCACTGAAAGCATAGCCTAGCAGATTAGCACAAAGTGCTTTGCAAAAGGTAGGTTTAATCTTACACTCTGGCTCTAAAATGTGAAATGGTCAAATCGGGGGCTGACACGAGTCTCTACAATTGTTCACTTGCTCAACCAATTATTTTTTTCCTCAAGGCCATGGACAAAGATCACAATTCATTGACTGGCTTGGAGCATGACACCTAAAGTCCATCATCCTCCAGATTCAATTTGTCTGAATGGTCACTCCCTGCTGTGAATCATGTCAGATAAAATGTAGTTAAAAACATATTATAGGGTGGCCTGGGGTTGGTCTAGTGCAGGAATGTGAAACTTTGATGGGGGTGGGGGCCACAAAATCTGAACTCATCATGAGGGGCCGCAGTTGCTCACGGGTCTGTGTACCCACATGTGCGTACACCTCCCCTCTTGACAGCGGAGAGAACATTTTCACGTTTTACAGTTAATTTCCTGCAATTCTACTCATTTTGCCATGGGGCGGAGAGAACTGTTTACATGTTTTGATGTGATATCTGAGTGAGACTGAAATCAACGGGGGCCCCCCCGCCGGTAATTCGACCATGATTACTAAATTTAGACAGCTGGCCGATAAAAAATGTTTGCTGACGTGCTAATTGAGTGACTATTAGTGACTACATCACAAGGGAACAACTAGTTGCCCATCCCTGGTCTAGTGGGCAACACCAAGCACTCCCTTTCAGCGCATATCTGCCCGGTCCCATCGTTAATTAGACACAAACACGCACATCGTAGTATCCAACCTAATCTAACCCAGCTGTCATCGTAGTATCCAACCTAATCTAACCCAGCTGTCATCGTAGTATCCAACCTAATCTAACCCAGCTGTCATCGTAGTATCCAACCTAATCTAACCCAGCTGTCATCGTAGTATCCAACCTAATCTAACCCAGCTGTCATCATAGTATCCAACCTAATCTAACCCAGTTGTCATCGTAGTATCCAACCTAATCTAACCCAGTTGTCATCGTAGTATCCAACCTAATCTGGACAGATTACAGTTCGTCCATTTGACAGAGGGTGTATTAGCCAATGAGCTGGACAGATTACAGTTCGTCCATTTGACAGAGGGTGTATTAGCCAATGAGCAGGACAGATAACAGTTTGTCCATTTGACAGAGGGTGTATTAGCCAATGAGCAGGACAGATAACAGTTTGTCCATTTGACAGAGGGTGTATTAGCCAATGAGCAGGACAGATAACAGTTTGTCCATTTGACAGAGGGTGTATTAGCCAATGAGCAGGACAGATAACAGTTTGTCCATTTGACAGAGGGTGTATTATCCTTTGCCGCTCTATGTATCATGTACCGTGTATCTGTCTTTTGTGTACTTTCGTTGTGGCATTTTGCACCTGCCCTGTGTTTTTGTTGTAGCTGCTTGACAATGAAATTTCCCCTCGGGGATCAATAAAGTACCTATCTATCTATCTATCTATCTATCTATCTATCTATCTATCTATCTATCTATCTATTATCCAATGAGCTATACAGACTACAGTTTGTCCATTTGGCTAACGAACGCCCTGGCTTCTGCTGGAACGGCCAGGGCTTAGGGCCTATAAATAGTACAGGGTGGATCAGAGAATGACTGGATCAGAGAGGGACTGGATCAGAGAGGGACTGGATCAGAGAGGGACTGGATCAGAGAGGGACTGGATCAGAGAGGGACTGGATCAGAGGGACTGGATCAGAGGGACTGGATCAGAGAGGGACTGGATCAGAGGGACTGGATCAGAGAGGGACTGGATAAGAGATGGACTGGATCAGCCATGCACCATGCAAGATCTCACCTCGTGGGGCATCAATGATCATGAGGAAGGTGAGGGATCAGCCCAGAACTACACGGCAGGACCTGATCAATGACCTGAAGAGAGCTGGGACCACAGTCTCAAAGAAAACCATTTGTAACACACTACGCCGTAAGGACCCCCTGCTCAAGCCAGCGCATGTCCAGGCCCGTCTGAAGTTTGTCAATGACCATCTGGATGATCCAGAGGAGGAATGGGAGAAGGTCATGTGGTCTGATGAGACAAAAATAGAGCTTTTTGGTCTAAACTCCACTCGCCGTGTTTGGAGGAAGAAGAAGCATGAGTACAACCCCAAGAACACCATCCCAACCGTGAAGCATGAAGGTGGAAACATCATTCTTTGGGGATGTTTTTCTGCAAAGGGGACAGGACGACTGCACCGCATTGAGGGGAGGATGGTTGGGGCCATGTATCGCGAGATCTTCACCAACAACCTCCTTCCCTCAGTAAGAGCATTGAAGATGGGTCGTGGCTGGGTCTTCCAGCATGACAACCCGAAACACATAGCCAGGGCAACTAAGAAGTGGCTCCGTAAGAAGCATCGCTAGGCCACTCCAGGACCTTGACAGTCTCAAGACCTGAACCCAATAGAACATCTTTGGAGGGAAAGTCCGTATTGCCCAGCGACAGCCCCAAAACCTGAAGGATCTGGAGAAGGTCTGTATGGAGGAGTGGGCCAAAATCCCTGCTGCAGTGTGTGCAAACCTGGTCAAGAACTACAGGAAACGTATGATCTCTGTAATTGCAAACAAAGGTTTCTGTACCAAATATTAAGTTCTGCTTTTCTGATGTATCAAATACTTATGTCATGCAATAAAATGCAAATTAATTACTTAAAAATCATACAATGTGATTTTCTGGATGTTTGTTTTAGATTCCGTCACTCACAGTTGAAGAGTACCTATGATAAAAATTACAGACTTCTACATGCTTTGTAAGTGGGAAAACCTGCAAAATCGGCAGTGTATCAAATACTTGTTCTCCCCACTGTACATGAAAATTGAGAGAGGCTGACAGGCTGTCCTTTGAACCCCTGCGACTGGAGCCAAAAGGCCAAAGCCAGGAAACACCATTAGCATGCAAAATGCACCTTGCATGTGCATATATATTTAAGACAGTGCTGGGAGCACTATAGGTCGTCCCTCTCTCTACCAATTCTGTCAAACCCCCTCTGCTCTGTCTGTACAAGGTCCCAGGAGAGTGGCAAGCACTGGGGAGATGGGCGGACTGACTGTTGTTCGCTATACAGGCGATCTCAGTCAGAGGACAGTCAAGAGATCCAGCCAGGCAGTGCTCTCTGAGGCAGAACCCACCACAGCAGCCTCCTTTTCCCCATACGTCCACCCACACACCTCCATAAACACACCCTGACCCTCCATTCCCCACCCGGCTCAGTGGCACAAGACCAGAGAGGGAACACAGAGGAGCGTTCCTCTCTAGAGCTTCTGTCTTCGAGCAAGCAGGCACAATAAAGGCAGAGGATTAAGGGACACTGAGCCCATCCTGTTCAACGGTTATCACTATAAACTCCAGTGGGGTTAGATTTGTGTTCTCATTGATGCAGGTCTCTGGGATAACAGCAGCAGCAGCAGCTGGGTGAACATGGGGGATGGTAGATCAAAAGGGTTTCAGTGGAAAGATGCCACAAAATGTCCGCTTTCTCTCTTGATTCCTGTCCATGCTAAATACATCTGTCCAAGGTCCTTTTTATGAAATTATTTTCCTATCCTAAATCATTTTGCTCTCCTATTAACAGTAAATACATGTTTTATAGGCACTGTGTGTAAAAACAATCTGGCCTCATCTGAGAAGAGACATTTACCAGACCGGTAAATGTAAGCCAACCAAATCGTCCCATTGACTAGTAAAAGATAGTAACAAAGAAGAGCACAGCTGATACCATGGGATGCACAGGGACTGGTAACATTGTACAATATTGGGATCCTGTCTCTATCCAGACGAAGAACTCCCTCTCTCCTCTACATTCATCATCCCTGCATCCCCCAGGATCCACTCCAAGCCTCGCCCAGGCCCCAGCTTCCGGTAAGTCACTCCCTCATAGAACACAGCAAACACAAATAGAACGCTGCATAGAAATGAGGAAGTATTTTCTGCTGACTCATCGCCAGTCTCTATGGGATGGTACAGCTGAGCCCTGGTGGCAGTTAAGGATACACACACACAAACAGCTTTGACTTTAAGAAGTGGGGCAGAGCGTTAAGGGCTATATATCTCATGGTTTGCTCGACTCTCCTTTGACACAATGCTCTTTTCAGTGTGCCCGATTGGCCAACCTTTTCTCCCACAAACAAGGCTTTGTGCACAAATAACGAACGGCAGGGAATTTGGGCTTATTCAGACAGTGTTGTTGTAAGAGTTGGGATTTAGATGGTGTGGAAACCAACTGAGAAGAGAAACACTGGACAATCAGGGACATTTCAGGCCAGATACGGTGTATGGGCCTGATCATATGTCAAGCAGTTGGCTTAGAAGAATGGCCCAGAAATACAACCTTGTTGACAAAACTATCCTTAAAGGGGCACAAGAACCACATAAAACCTAAGTAAAACTTAACTAGTATTTGAGGGAAAAGACTAACCCACCAAAAGCTACTTGCATACTTTTGAAAAGGAATTTAATTGGGGCCTCCCGAGTGGTGAAGCAGTCTAAGGCACTGCATCGTAGTTTTGCGGCGTCACTACAGCCTGGGGTTCGATCCTGTGTCAATACCGGCCATGACTGGGAGTCCCATTAGGGCAGCGCACAATTGGTCCAGCGTCGTCTAGGTTAGGGGAGGGTTTGGCCGGGGGGGCTTTACTTGGCTCATCGCGCTCTAGCGACTCCTTGTGGCGGGCCGGGCGCCTGCAGGCCGACTTCAGTTGTCAGTTCAACTGCGTTTCCTCCGACACATTGGTGCAGCTGGCTTCCGGGTTAAGCGAGCGGGTGTTAAGAAGCGCGGCTTGGCGGGTCATGTTTCATTGATCTCATTCTCTTTATTCTCTTAGATGGGATATTGAATGTTTTCTAGATATATTTCTATGTATACAACCACAAGCTAATGGGAATCGCAACTCTTAGACATTTTTTTTGGCTTATTTCCCATTTCTCCCTGTAATCAACAGCAATCAACCAATCAAACCACTCAGCTCTGGGAGATACTCTGACCAGCAAGGTTGATTATATCTGGTAAGATTAGAACTGGGCAATGAAAATATGGCTTTGGTTAAGAAGGTGAAGCCAGGACATGTGATGGACCCTGGCCTTGGTTTAGAAGGTGAAGCCAGGACATGTGATGGACCCTGGCCTTGGTTTAGAAGGTGAAGCCAGGACATGTGATGGGCCCTGGCCTTGGTTTAGAAGGTGAAGCCAGGACATGTGATGGGCCCTGGCCTTGGTTTAGAAGGTGAAGCCAGGACATGTGATGGACCCTGGCCTTGGTTTAGAAGGTGAAGCCAGGACATGTGATGGACCCTGGCCTTGGTTTAAAGGTTGAAGCCAGGACATGTGATGGACCCTGGCCTTGGTTTAAAAGTTGAAGCCAGGACATGTGATGGATTCTCAGGGTTGTTTCTGTAGAGTTGTGCTGAATCCTTTTAACATCAGGGTTGTGTTCCTTACTACAAGGTTTAAAAAACAAATTCTAAATGGAAAACGAAAATGAATGTTTCTTATTGGACAATTCCAGGTAGTCCCTCTCAGTTTTGGTCTCAAGAATGGCGAGACCATTGGTGAGACCACAGTCCCCGGGAGCAGAGCAGTTAATGGCTTCGTAACCACAGAACATTAGCGGTGAGGAGGAAAAGAAAGGCAGAGGTGCTTTAATAGCCCAAACATCCCAAACAGCCCAAACATCCCAAACAGGTTAAACAGCCCAAACTGTTTTGGTTGGTTTGTTGCTAACCCTAATCCCATTGCATGTGCTTCCATTAATGACTTTACATAAACCCAAAAGGGGGGAGGGAACTGTGCCACTCTGTTGGTGTGCCAAGTACCAATCTCTTGGCGACATTGGTGATGCTGTGGGTAGTGCCAGCACTGCAGACCCCAAAAGAGTGGGGATGTAGGGCAGTGACAAGGATGTCTGGTGAATTGTTGGTTAAAGGCTTGTAAGTACGCATTTCACGTTAAGGTCTACAGCTGTTGTATTTGTCGCAATTTGATTTGATCAATTTGAGTTGATCTTGTTGCCAGGGAAAGACAGTGAATTCTCTGGATTTACCAGTTCGTCGTCTATTGGCTGATCATTCATAACAACACTAAGTGAATACGACCAGCTCATCCACTGTCAGTATTAAGTCAGACACCGAGGGACAGTGACCATCTTCAATCCATCTTCATTAAAGGTATTCCTGAGGTGTGGAGGATACATGCAATACTGTAGATTCTCTTCTAGAGATATGGTTCCCTGATAATTGGACAACTAGAATACTAATGGACTACTAGACTACTAATGGGGCTAATTTCCCTTAGTAGCCCATCTCCTCAGGACAAAAGCTTTTCCAGTTTGCTGAGTCGCTGACCCAGTCTCTCCTGTCATTAGTCCGGTTGGCTGATCACTAACACATGAAGCGTTCAAGAACAAAATGACATCACTTTTACAGGCCGTCCTACAGCTGGCCAGCGCACCATTGGGTGATCTCAGAGCCTCCAGACTACACACTCAATGAACTTGTGTGTTGGAACAATGAGGCCCTCTCGCCTGATATGAACCCAAGCCCCTCAGTCAGTATGACAGTCTCAGTATTTCAAGTGAGAGAACATTGGAAAATCTCTGGCGACCGATTCACAACATGTTTGGTATGTTTCGTCTTCTGGCTTTTAAGAGGGAAATTGACTTTCTGAAGCAATTACAAACCTTGTAAGGCAGTGGCATTTAAGCGCTCGCAGGCTTTTCGCTTACACAGAAGTGTCATTACCCGGTAGAGAATTGCCAACCCCGTCAGACTAGGGCGTGCTTCTTTGCCAATTGGGAGATTTGACTCTTGCACTTATTTGACCCAATACTTATGTATGTGTGTAAATGATTAAACACCCTTTAGTGTGACAGCACTTAAACAGTATGTCACGTTGCAGTAACATTTCTTCTTTCTGTCAGATTACAGGATTATTATCGACAGTGTAAAAGGTCAACATCATCCGCGGAGGAGGAAGCTTTATCCCTTTTGATCCAGCATGCACCTGTTTTTCAGGTAACCCAGCATGCCCGAGTTAATCATTGACATTATTAGCACACTTTCAGTATCAGTTCTGTTCAGGACTTGACTCTGTGAATGTCATTGGTTGTCTCATTTCCCAACAATAGTAATTAAGTTCTAAAGCGTCATCCTTCTAGAACTCATTAACCAACCACATTATTAGATGATGTTTGAGTATTCCGTGTGTTTTGCTTCAGGGTACTGATCTAGGATCAGCTTCCCTTATCCAAACCCTAACCTTAACCATTAGTGGGCGAAATGCAAAATTGAATCAAGACCAGTGTCTAGAGGCAACCTACTCCCTTTGGCTCAGCAGAGCTCTAAGTAAGTATGTCAGACAGTGTGTCCTGTATCTGGGCAGACGTCAGGCTGTGTTGATTAGAGAGATTGATTGGTTGTGACAATAACCTGCAACCTCAAGTCTACTCCCGGTCTCCAGCCATCACACTTGAACTGTCCAGTATACAAGCTGATGACATCACAATGTTTTATAAGAACACAAGAGCCACAGACCAAACTGAAACGGAAACCAGTGCTGCATGGCCAGACATCTGAACACAAGAGCCACAGACCAAACATCTGTTCATATCTCTATCCCTTTCCTCATCCATATGTTCATCTTTTTTTCCTGCCGGTTGACATTTTATGCAGAGCGTGTTTACAATCCTTTGACCCAGATTCTTGGCAGAAACATTTCCTCAGCAAGATTTGAATTATGTTCCCGGCTATGTCTGAATTAGGTTCATGTTATAGCCTACAACCCCATCTATGTATTCCACATAAGACAGCATCTTCTCAGCACCAAGGATAAATGTTCACTTTCATCAAAGCCTTAAGTCAAGCTTGAGCTCCAAAATAGCTTCACGCCTGCAATAACAGCCCTGCCGGCAGGGACTACCTCTTAGGTGTTAAGTTTGATCAGTGAGTGGTGACGTCTCACATTAAGCACACAGACAGATTGATGACCAGGAGGAGATTAGTTTACCGTTACAGAACTGCAGCAGCGAAGAGGTGTCATAGAGGCTGCTGTAGCTGGAAAACCCATCCTCCATTCTGGACTCCCACCGCGCTCCTCCACTCCCTCCTTCCTTGTTCCCTCTCTCCTCCCACGAGTTTCTGTTACTTTCACTTGCTTGCCACCACCGAGGCTTTTCCACCATTCAACATCCAGTTTTCTAGTGTCAGGCTACCAGTGTCTGTTAACATGGCAGCCCATTCACTACGATTATGTCATGTGAACTCAGACTCTCTTCTTTGAATGGTCCTGAGGACAAACCACAAAAAATGAGGAGGGTGAACCTCCGGGAGGAGTTCAAAACACAGGTTCTCCTGCTCCTCTTCTCCTCTTTCCTCTCCTCTTCTCCTCTCCTTCCCTCAGTCCCTCCAGTTGCAGCCTTGTAGCGTTAAACCGTGTGCTGATCTCCACAAGAAAAACAGATTTGAGAGGCTTGAGCTGTAAGTGGAGCGCTGGCAGCAGAGACTGTGTGTGTGTGTGTGAGAGAGAGAGAGAGAGAGAGAGAGAGAGAGAGAGAGAGCGAGAGAGCGAGAGTGTGCGTTTGTGAGTGTTTGGATAATGCCTTGGACAGAGTTCCCCGGCCCTGCCTTTCACCGACTGTGAACGAGTGAGAGCAGAGGGGGTTGGGCCTCTTTCAAAACACAGATCCTCCCTCTTGCCTGGAGAGGAAAGTGAGAGAGAGAGAGAGCGACAGAGATAAAGTGAGAGAGAGAACGAGAGAAAGTGAGAGAGAACGAGAGAGAGACAGAGAGCGAGAGAGAGAAAGAGAAAGTGAGAGAGAGAGAGAGAACGAGAGAGATTGCAGCTAGTAGAGAGATTGCAGCTAGTAGAAAGAAATGAAGTAAGTAAGAAGCTGTGTTGTTGTTCAGCTCTTCTAGGCTGCTGACAGAAAACTTCATCCCAAAACAGCCACTGATATGAGAGAGACATAGATTAAAGCTCTTTCTCTGTCTCAACGAGAAGAGAGGAATCCAAGAGATGAGAGGAATCAAAGAGAAGAGGAATCCAAGAGAAGAGGAATCCAAGAGAAGAGGAATCCAAGAGACGAGGAATCCAAGAGAAAAGGAATCCAAGAGAAGAGGAATCCAAGAGACGAGGAATCCAAGAGAAAAGGAATCCAAGAGAAGAGGAATCCAAGAGAAGAGGAATCCAAGAGAAGAGGAATCCAAGAGACGAGGAATCCAAGAGAAAAGGAATCCAAGAGAAGAGGAATCCAAGAGAAGAGGAATCCAAGATGAGAGGAATCCAAGAGAAGAGGAATCCAAGAGAAGAGGAATCCAAGAGACGAGGAATCCAAGAGAAGAGGAATCCAAGAGAAGAGGAATCCAAGAAACGAGAGGAATCCAAGAAACGAGAGGAATCCGTCCATTCAGGAGAAAGATAACAGAGAAGGATGGAAGTGTAACACAGAGAAGAGATGGAGGGTCGCAGAGACTAGCAAATAATAGGGACTTCTATTGCAGAACAGTGTCCAAGTCTACCGGGTTCAGATAGAAATAGATTACGTAGAACAAACATGGCTTTCTGACAAGCAGAACAAGGAATCACATCCGGTCTATTAGTGACATTCCTATCTGCAACGTTCCACAACATTTAGCTCTGGAGTCAGATTGGGGCAGAGATGGATTTGGATCACAGAGTCACAAAACAATGTGAAGTCACATCTTCCTGCTCCATTATCCCATGAAGCTAAACATGAAGGTGGTTGGACACAATCAGTGTTGAAGCTAAACATGATCATTCTCTGCCGTATCTGTCTTAAAGCAGACAGTGTAATCATCAAAGAAGATGAAGAGGGGGAGAGGAGGGAGGGTGGTCGGAGGGAGGGAGGGAGGGACGCCGTCTCTAAATTTTTACTGTGGGTCTCCTGACTGCAGCCGTCCCGGGGGAAAACCTCTTTCAATTATTAATGTGCCTGCCGTGGGATGGAAATAAAAATATATGCATGAAGATGACTGTGACCTATATTTACCCCTCACTGTTCTGCCTCATGAAAGGAGACATTTAAAGATGGTTGCAAAAAGGCCCCCATCTCAGATCAGTTTCAACCTGGTTAGGGGTTTGTTAGGATTTGTTAGGGGCTTTTCTACTGACCCTAGAACAGCCGGGGTAGGGTATACCAGATAGTGGATACTGGTGGTAAAGTGTTCTCTTCCATTTCCCCTCAGGGGATTGCACTGTGCGCTCTGTTCTGTTCCATCTAGCTAGCCTATTACACAACAGGATAAAGCCCCCCTAAGACTTTATTTTCTGGCAACCTACAGGAACTAACTAGGCTCCCCTTTGTAGCGCTTTTATATCAGAGACGTTGGAAACATTACCTGATGTCTCTGTCTGCATCACCATGTTTATCCTTGTGAATCACACCCTCTGAAAGATGTTAAATCTGTCTGTTCAAATTCATATTGAACCGTTTTTCTCCTGGCATAGTGGTATGTA
The DNA here is from genome assembly GCA_023634145.1 of Thymallus thymallus. Classification (NCBI taxonomy): domain Eukaryota; kingdom Metazoa; phylum Chordata; class Actinopteri; order Salmoniformes; family Salmonidae; genus Thymallus; species Thymallus thymallus. The sequence goes on from CM042406.1 coordinate 32,266,612, forward strand.
ATACACATTTGCACACATCAAAAATACCAATATACAGGCCTATGTATAAAACTTTAGATGCCCTCAATTTAAAATGACAATATTGTCTGAGGAAAGCCTCACTGTGGCTGAATTAGAATACAGCCAGATTAGAGTTTAGGGGTGTGAGGCAGGGGTATCCCGCGAGTGGCAGCTGGACGAGGGCTCTACTCCCCCTCACCGCTTCCGCCCCACCCCGCCCACTGTTCTCTCTAACACTGGCTCATCTGGCTGTGAGACCCAGATAGTATGAACATAATAAGGTTGGTGACAGCAGGTCATCGCCTCTTTTCCTCTTAATGTTCCCATCTGTGGAAGGGAGAGTGGAAAAAGCAGTGTGTGTGTGTGTGTGTGTGTGTGTTTGTGTGTGTGTTAGTGAGCGCATGCGTGCGTTCCTCCTGTGTTCAGACCTCTACTAAATAAAACCTCTTTCGGAAATTAAAACCTGAGCCTGCTTGACTCTCTCCACCACTGGATTCCAGCTACTCCCGCCCGAGGCAAGCCCTGTTTGCGGTATGTCTCACCACCAAGCAACAGAAATTGTCCATACAAAAATCATCACTCACAGAATACTTGTCACTGCGGAATATCTGCAGGAATAATATTTTGACCCATAAACCAAGAAGCCACGCTATGTGACGGACTGTAAATTCTCAGCTTTACAGTCACTCGTGTTGGGTTCATCCACCCACAAATGAATATTTTGGTTGTAATTTGGTTGTATTTTGGTTGTAATAAAAACATACAAATAAATAGTAAAAAGGCCTTATTCCTTATATTCCTCATTATAAAAGGAGTGTCATGAGACTGGTGTAACTGTCATATAACATGACCAGCCAGTATCCTAACATGACCAGCCAGCCAGTATCCTAACATGACCAGCCAGCCAGTATTCTAACATGACCAGCCAGCCAGTATCCTAACATGACCAGCCAGTATCCTAACATGACCAGCCAGTATCCTAACGTGTCCAGCCAGTATCCTAACGTGACCAGCCAGCCAGTATCCTAACATGACCAGCCAGCCAGTATCCTTACATGACCAGCCAGTATCCTAACGTGACCAGCCAGTATCCTAACGTGTCCAACCAGTATCCTAACATGACCAGCCAGCCAGTATCCTAACATGACCAGCCAGCCAGTATCCTAACATGACCAGCCAGCCAGTATCCTAACATGACCAGCCAGCCAGTATCCTACCGTGACCAGCCAGCCAGTATCCTACCATGACCAGCCAGCCAGTATCCTACCGTGACCAGCCAGCCAGTATCCTACCGTGACCAGCCAGCCAGTATCCTACCGTGACCAGCCAGCCAGTATCCTACCGTGACCAGCCAGCCAATATCCTAACGTGACCAGCCAGCCAGTATCCTAACGTGACCAGCCAGCCAGTATCCTAACGTGACCAGCCAGCCAGTATCCTAACGTGACCAGCCAGCCAGTATCCTGACGTGACCAGCCAGCCAGTATCCTAACGTGACCAGCCAGCCAGTATCCTAACATGACCAGCCAGCCAGTATCCTAACGTGACCAGCCAGCCAGTATCCTAACGTGACCAGCCAGCCAGTATCCTAACGTGACCAGCCAGCCAGTATCCTAACGTGACCAGCCAGCGAGTATCCTAACGTGACCAGCCAGCCAGTATCCTAACGTGACCAGCCAGCCAGTATCCTAACATGACCAGCCAGCCAGTATCCTAACATGACCAGCCAGCCAGTATCCTAACGTGACCAGCCAGTATCCTAACATGACCAGCCAGTATCCTAACATGACCAGCCAGTATCCTAACATGACCAGCCAGTATCCTAACATGACCTGCCAGTATCCTAACATAACCAGCCAGTATCCTAACATGACCAGCCAGTATCCTAACATAACCAGCCAGTATCCTAACATGACCAGCCAGTATCCTAACATAACCAGCCAGTATCCTAACATAACCAGCCAGTATCCTAACATGACCAGCCAGTATCCTAACATAACCAGCCAGTATCCTAACATAACCAGCCAGTATCCTAACATGACCAGCCAGTATCCTAACATGATCCGCCCCACCCCCTCTTTCTCCCCTGTAATTGTTCCCCAGGTCATTTCTGTAAAAGAGAATGTGTTCTCAGTCAATTTACCTGGTAGAATAAAACATTAATAAAATGTCAAACTGAGGGAGTAACATATCCCTATTGATGTCATCCTCTCAGTTCTATTGTGATGTCACAGGTTCAGCACAGCAGCATTGGCACGGTACTGTGTACACAGAAGTGCTAGTACTAGATCATAGAAGCTAAGGTTCTTGTGATTTATGAATCTGGGTCAGAGTCCTAGTTCTGGCTTAGTCTTCCGTCACAGTCTATAATTGCATTATGTGCATATTTAAAATGACTACGATTTCCTATCTTACTACTACCTCACTATCATGATGTCTGTCCTTGATTCACGTGGTTACTAATGCCAACAAAATGGCTACTACTAGCAACAGTTCAACTACCTAGTACACTGTTCTCTCTAATTCAAGGTTAAGTGAATCTATTTTGGGGGAGCCATTGTTCTCGACATGGAGGCTTCAAACAGAGAGCCCTGTCTCCTCCTCCTCCTCCTGGATCTCTGCCTCTCTCTCCCCTCTCTTTCTCTGCTTCATCTCAATAGCATTAAGTGGCTTCTTCTCCTCCTCTCCGTTTTTTTTATCTCTAATGATGGGATAGAAATTGGAGAGGAGGATGCTAATTCCTCATAGGGATCCACCATATAGCTTTCATCTGGTCTGGGATTTCTAATAAGTGGAGCTGAAGGAGAATAGTTGAGGACAGGCATATTCAATCTCTCCTCATCCAAGTCTGCTGTCCCCACATGTGTCAAGATGGCCACCATCTTCCTGTAACCAAGAAGGCAAAGGTAACTGAACTAAATGACTATCGCCCCGCATCACTCACCTCTGTCATCATGAAGTGCTTTGAGAGACTAGTTAAGGATCGTATCACCTCTACCTTACCTGACACCCTAGACCCACTTCAATTTGCTTACCGCCCCAATAGATCCACAGATGATTCAATCGCAATCACTCACTGCCCTTTCCCATCTGGACAAGAGGAATACCTACGTAAGAATGCTGTTTATTGACTATAGCTCAGCATTCAACACCATAGTACCCTCCAAGCTCATCATTAAGCTTGAGGCCCTGGGTCTGAACTCCGCCCTGTGCAGGGTTCAGTGTGGTGAAGGAGGCGCAACAGAGCCTCTTCAACCTCAGGAGGCTAAAGAAATTTGGCTTGGCACCTAAAACCCTCACAAACCTTTACAGATGCACAATTGAAAGCATCCTGTCGGGCTGTATCACCGCCTGGTACGGCAACTGCACCACCCGCAACCGCAAGGCTCTCCAGAGGGTGGTGCGGTCTGCCCAACGCATTACCAGGGGCAAACTACCTGCCCTCCAGGACACCTACAGCACCCAATGACACAGGAAGGCCAAAAAGATCATCAAGGACATCAACCACTCAAGCCACTGCCTGCTTACCCCGCTATCATCCAGAAGGCGAGGTCAGTACAGGTGCATCAAATCTGGGACCGATAGTTAAAAAAAATAAAACATTTATTTAACCTTTATTTAACTAGGCAAGTCAGTTAAGAACAAATTCTTATTTACAAATGACGGCCTACACCGGCCAAACTCGGACAACGCTGGGCCAATCGTGGGCCGGCCTATGGGACTCCCAATCACCGCCGGTTGTGATACAGTCTGGATTCGAACCAGGTTGTCTGTAGTGACACCTCTAGCACTGAGATGACTTGCCTAGTTAAATAGTGACTGAAAAACAGCTTCTATCTCAAGGCCATCAGACAGTTAAACAGCCATCACTAGCACATTAGAGGCTGCTGCCTATAGGCTTAGACTAGAAATCACTGGTCACTAAGAAATGGAACACTAGTCACTTTAATAATGTTTCCATATATGGCATTACTCATCTCATGTGTATATACTATATTCTATACTATTCTACGGTATCTTAGTCACTTAATAATGTTTACATTTATATACTGTATTCAATACTATATCATAGTCCATACCGTTCAAAAGTTCACTTAGAAATGTCCTTTGTTTACATGAAAACATACATGAAATGAGTTGCAAAAAAGAATAGGAAATATAGTCAAGATGTTGACAAGGTTATAAATAATTATTTTTAATTGTATCATGCGGTCAAGCTGCTCCCACAACAGCTCAATAGGGTTGAGATCCGGTGACTGTGCTGGCCACTCCATTATAGACAGAATACCAGCTGACTGCTTCTTCCCTAAATAGTTATTGCATAGTTTGGAGCTGTGCTTTGGGTCATTGTCCTGTTGTAGGAGGAAATTGGCTCCAATTAAGCGCCGTCCACAGGGTGTGGCATGGCGTTGCAAAATGGAGTGATAGCCTTCCTTCTTCAAATCTCCCACTTTACCACCATCAAAGCACCCCCAGACCATCACATTGCCTCTACCATGCTTGACAGATGGCGTCAAGTACTCCTCCAGCATCTTTTCATTTGGTCTGCGTCTCACGAATGTTCTTCTTTGTGATCCGAACACCTCAAACTTAGATCTGTCTGTCCATAACACTTTTTTCCAATCTTCCTCCGTCCATTGTCTGTGTTCTTTTGCCCATCTTAATCTTTTCAATTTTTTGGCCAGTCTGAGATATGGCTTTTTCTTTGCAACTCTGCCTAGAAGGCCAGCACCCCGGAGTCGCCTCTTCACTGTTGACGTTGAGACTGGTGTTTTGCGGGTACTATTTAATGAAGCTGCCAGTTGAGGACTTTTCTCAAACTAGACACTCTAATGTACTGGGCCTCCCACTCCTCTTTCTATTCCGCTGTTCTGTGAAGGGGGTAGCACACAGCGTTGTACGAGATCTTCAGTTTCTTGGCAATTTCTCGCATGGAATAGCCTTCATTTCTCAGAACAAGAATAGACTGACGAGTTTCAGAAGAAAGTTCTTTGTTTCTGGACATTTTGGGCCTGTAATCGAACCCACAAATTGCAAAGGGTTTTCTAATGATCAATTAGCCTTTTAAAATGATAAACTTGGATTAGCTAACACAACGTGCCATTGGAACACAGGAGTGATGGTTGCTGATAATGGGCCTCTGTACGCCTATGTAGATATTAAAAAATCTACCGTTTCCGGCTACAATAGTCATTTACAACATTAACAATGTCTACACTGTATTTCTGATCAATTTGATGTTATTTTAAATGGATAAAAATGTTGCTTTTCTTTCAAAAACAAGAACATTTCTAAGTGACCCCAAACGTTTTTTGGTAGTGTATGTATATAGTCCTAATTCATTCCTTACTAGATTTGTGTGTATTGGGTATATGTTGTGTAATTGTTACTTGTTAGATATTACTGCACTGTCGGAGCTAGAAGCACAAGCATTTCGCTACACCCACATTAACATCTGCTAAACATGTGTGTGTGACCAACACAATTGGATTTGATTTGAGACTAGGAAATTGCTATGAAGACTACTGAGATGCAGCCGAGGAATGTCCCCACTCTGAGATGCAGCCGCAGACAGAAGGAGGAACCTGCCCTTGGGATGGAAATAGACGGTAATCCTGAAAAGGCTGTGGATAGGCCGAGCCCCAGCAATACTGATCTGCAGCTATTGTACATGTAACACCTAATGTATACAGTCGGCTTCATGCACAGTAGATAGAGATACAGTCATGTGAAAAAGTAAGTACACCCCCTGGAAAGTCGGACAGTGGAATGATGTACTTCAAATGGCTTGGTTATGGATTTGTAATCCCTCCCAGACTCATGGGCATCAATAATCTTTATTCTGAGGGCCTCCGTAGGTCTTTTGATCTTTGAATGATGTGTTACCACACACCCATATGGTTAAGACCAAACCAGACCAATTTTCTTATCTTTATGGAAGGCTGGACCCTCCTAAGTTTCTCTCTAATGTTTTCTAATCATTTGCACTTGTTTTGGTACCTAATTCAAATTTTAGCCATTTTATGTGATGGTAAAGGTAGGGGTGTACTAACTTTTTCCCCATAAGGAAAAGGCATTTTTGTTTATTTTAATTGCATAACATTTTGAATTGTTTTTATTTTTTATGATTTGTTAAATTGGGTAACCTTTATCTGTCAATAGTGTTGAAGTGAAGATTACATATCCATGTGTCCAAATATTTAAAAAAAAAAGAAGAAAAAAAAAGGGGTGTGTACTTACTTTTTCACATGACTGTACATAAAGCACCAAAGGATCTTGGTGTGAAACACAGTTATTAGGCCAAAGTTCCAAAAGTCAACTTTGAAGCTTTAAAAAAAAAAAGTAGTCAAATTAAGTCTTTACAGAAAACATCAATGCTTGACCTGGCTCTGTGAAACATCTTGTAGCTGTGAAGATGAGATTGTTAGTGTGTCAGTCAGGCTGGCACAGACCCACCACAGGAACCGACAGATCCTAATTAGCCCAGCCTGGCACAGCAAAAAACACAGCATGCATCCCAAATGGCACCCTATACCCTATATAGCTAGTGCAATAGGGTCCCATCACACTGGCATGCGTCTGGCTCTGACTGTGTGTTTGCTAATGAGGTTGAGGATCTCTTCAAATCAGCAAGAGGTTAAATGCACTAAATGCTGCCTGTGATTTGGCTGTGAGCACAGTACTATTCAATCCAATTAAACGGAATAAACGTTATTCATCTCTGAGGGGCCGTTATAGCAACTACTCTATCCTTTCGTAGATACAATGCACAATTCCTTTAACTGGGTAACTTCAATGTGTAACTGCTGTTCATCATATTTCGTCGTCCTGACCTTCGTAGCTAAGTCCTACGTCCACAGTACCCTCTGACCTTCGTAGCTAAGTCCTACGTCCACAGTACCCTCTGACCTTCGTAGCTAAGTCCTACGTCCACAGTACCCTCTGACCTTCGTAGCTAAGTCCTACGTCCACAGTACCCTCTGACCTTCGTAGCTAAGTCCTACGTCCACAGTACCCTCTGACCTTCGTAGCTAAGTCCTACGTCCACAGTACCCTCTGACCTTCGTAGCTAAGTCCTACGTCCACAGTACCCTCTGACCTTTGTAGCTAAGTCTTACGTCCACAGTACCCTCTGACCTTTGTAGCTAAGTCCTACGTCCACAGTAACCTCTGGGCTTCGCAGCTAAGTCCTACGTCCACAGTACCTTCTGACCTTCGTAGCTGTCCTACATCCACAGTACCCTCTGGGCTTCATAGCTAAGATCTATGTCCACAGTACCCTCTGACCTTCGTAGCTATGTCCTACGTCCACAGTTCCCTCTGACCTTTGTAGCTAAGTCCTACGTCCACAGTTCCCTCTGACCTTTGTAGCTAAGTCCTACGTCCTCTGGGCTTCAATGGATTCCTAATAGTCAGCCAATGATGTCCACAGTACCCTCTGGGCTTCAATGTACTCCTTCTAGTCAGCCAATGACGTCATAAAGTTCTCTGTGCCCCTCTGGGACTTCTACCCACAAATTAACACGCACACATGTATACATACACACACACACACACACATCACCGGCTGACCTCACTCTCCCCATTTAGGCCAACTGAGCTGATGATGTCATTGAGGTGTGGATTAGGGTCCATAAGCCAAGCCAGGCTTGCAGCAGTGAGGCTGGTTAACCTAAAATACATATAACTGAGGGTCAATGGAGAGTTGGGAAACTATAGTTTGAATAGCATAGACCACACATACACAAAAGTATGTGTACACTCCTTCAAATGAGTGGATTCAGCTATTTCAGCCACACCCGTTGCTGACCGGTGTATAAAATCGAGCACACAGCCATGCAATCTTCATAGACAAACATTAGCAGTCATAGGATGCCACCTTTCCAACAAATTTCTTCCCTGCAGTGGAAACGCGTTCTCTGGAGTGATGAATCACGCTTCACCATCTGGCAGTCCGACGGACAAATCTGGGTTCGGCGGATGCCAGAAGAACGCCACCTGCCCCAATGCATAGTGCCAACTGTAATGTTTGGTGGAGGAGGAATAATGGTCAGGGGCTGTTTTTCATGGTTCGGGCCTCTTAGTTCCAGTGAAGGGAAATCTTAACGCTACAGCATACAATGACATTCTAGACAATTCTGTGCTTCCAGCTTCCAACATTGTGGCAACAGTTTGGGGAAGGCCCTTTCCTGTTTCAGCACGACAATGCCCCCGTGCACAAAGCGAGGTCCATACAGAAATGGTTTGTCGAGATCAGTGTGGTACTTGTCGTCAAGCGATAGAGGGATGCCTGTTTGACATCAGTGGCCCAGAAACTATTATCATCCTCATGTAATGTCTGCAGCTCTCTGAGTTAAAGCTGATGGCTATTTTTCACACATGCAGAACTGTCAACCCTCATCACATGTATAATACATGTCAGTTACACCATGTAATGTCTGCAGCTCTCTGAGTTAAAGCTGATGGCTATTTGTCACACATGCAGAACTGTCAACCCTCATCACATGTATAATGTCATGTGTCTTGCACATGGCCTAAAAGTATATATGGTGTGCTGTGGATTCTCTCACTCAATATAGCTGACATCATGATTATAGCCTACATTATGTGACGTTTTGGGTCATATGCTTCATAAAGAGTAATGTATACTCTTACCAAAGGCAATACGTGTCTATAAAAGGCATCAGACCTCAAAATAATCTCTGTCAGCCTTACAGTTTTCACTACTTTGGATACTGTTTTTCCAGTCAGGTTCTTGCCTTCATTCCATAAAACGCTGAAATTTCCTCACATTCGTTCTTATGCATTGCTGTCACTACAAACCACAAACACTTCCAACCAGTTTCCAGCCTTTGCTCATCCTGAAGGAATGTACACGTTCGTAAATATGTGTGCATACTGACACCTAGCGTTAGGGAGTTGTAGCACATGAGACTGTCAGGGTTGTTACCAATTGGGCAAGTGGCAAAGTCATAAATCCAGCCTATTTCTGCAATTTCTCTTCTTGAAATGAGATTTTAAATGTAACCCTAACATTAACGCCACCCTTAACCTTATGCCTAAACTTAACCTGAATTTTTTGACAAAAAAGCTACATTTTGTTTTATACACTGCATTCGTAAAGTATTCCGACCCCTTTAGGTTTTTTGATGTTGTTACATTGCAGCCTTATTTTAAAATGACTGTATATTTCCTCATCAATCTACACACAACACCCCATAATGACAAAGACATTTTTGCAAATGTATTCAAATAAAAAATTGAAATATCATAATTAAATAAGTATTCAGACCATTTACTTTGTTGAAGCACCTTTGGCAGCGATTACAGCCTTGAGACTTCTTGGGTATGACGCTACAAGCTTGGCACACCTGTATCTGGGGAGTTCCTCCCATTCTTCTCTGCAGATCCTCTCAAGCTCTGTCAGGTTGGATGGGGAGGGTTGCTGCACAGCTACTTTCAGGTCTCTCCAGAGATGTTTGATCGTGTTCAAGTCCGGGCTCTGGCTGGGCCACTTAAGGACATTCAGAGACTTGTCCCGAAGTCCCTCCTGCATTGTCTTGGCGGTGTGCTTAGGGTCGTTGTCCTGTTGGAAGGTGAACCGTTTCCCCAGTCTGAGGTAACAGGCCAAAGAGTTCAATCTTGGTTTCATCAGACCAGAGAATCTTGTTTCTGATGATCTGAGAGTCCTTTAGGTGCCTTTTGGCAAGCTCCAAGAGGGATTCCATCTGGCCACTCTACCATAAAGGCCTCATTGGTGGAGTGCTGCAGAGATCGTTGCACTTCTGGAAGGTTCTCCCATCTCCACAGAGCAACTCTATATGTCTGTCAGAGTGACCATCAGGTTCTTGGTCGCCTCCCTGGCCAAGACCCTTCTCCCCCGATTGCCCAGCATGGCCGGGCGGCAAGCTCTAGGTAGAGTTTTGGTGGTTCTATCCAGGCTCAGGCCAAGGCTTAGATGCAGACACAGGTGGATAGTATGAGTCTCAGAGTTTATTACTGAACAAGGGGCAGCAAAAAGGTAAGTCAAGGCAGGTAAGAGTCGTAATCCAAATCAGAGTCAGGCAGGTAGAAAGGTTAGAACTGGGAACCCGCTGGTAGGACTTGACGGGACAAGACGAACTGGCAACAGACAATGGGGAAATGGGAGACACATGGTGGGGGGGTGGAGACAAGCACAAAGAAACAGATCAGGATGTGACAGGTTCCAAACTTCTTCCAATGGAGGCCATACTGTTCTTGGGGACCTTCAATGCTGCAGAAATGTCTTGGTACCCTTCCCCATATCTGTGCCTCGACACAATCCTGTCTCGGAGCTCTACGGACAATTCCATTGAGCTCATGGCTTGGTTTTTGCTCTGACATGCACTGTCAACTGTGGGACTTTATATAGACAGGTGTGTGCCTCTTCAAATCATGTCCAACCAATTGAATTTACCACAGGTGAACTCCAATCAAGTTGCAGAAACATCTCAAGGATGATCAATGGAAACAGGATGCACCTGAGTTCAATTTCGAGTCTCATATCAAAGAGTCTGAATACTTATGTAAATAAGGTTACATACATCTGTTTTTAATAAGTATTTATTTAATCCATTTTAGAATAAGGCTGTAACGTAAATACATTTGGGAAAGGTCAAGGGGTCTGAATATGTTCCAAAGGCACTGTGTATATATATATATATATACACACACCTACTCATTCAAGGGTTTTCCTTTTATATACACACACCTACTCATTCAAGGGTTTTCCTTTTATATATACACACCTACTCATTCAAGGGTTTTCCTTTTATATACACACACCTACTCATTCAAGGGTTTTCCTTTTATATACACACACCTACTCATTCAAGGGTTTTCCTTTTATATATACACACCTACTCATTCAAGGGTTTTCCTTTTATATACACACACCTACTCATTCAAGGGTTTTCCTTTTATATATACACACCTACTCATTCAAGGGTTTTCCTTTTATATACACACACCTACTCATTCAAGGGTTTTCCTTTTATATATACACACCTACTCATTCAAGGGTTTTCCTTTTATATATACACACCTACTCATTCAAGGGTTTTCCTTTTATATACACACACCTACTCATTCAAGGGTTTTCCTTTTATATACACACACCTACTCATTCAAGGGTTTTCCTTTTATATATACACACCTACTCATTCAAGGGTTTTCCTTTTATATACACACACCTACTCATTCAAGGGTTTTCCTTTTATATACACACACCTACTCATTCAAGGGTTTTCCTTTTATATACACACACCTACTCATTCAAGGGTTTTCCTTTTATATACACACACCTACTCATTCAAGGGTTTTCCTTTTATATATACACACCTACTCATTCAAGGGTTTTCCTTTTATATACACACACCTACTCATTCAAGGGTTTTCCTTTTATATATACACACCTACTCATTCAAGGGTTTTCCTTTTATATATACACACCTACTCATTCAAGGGTTTTCCTTTTATATACACACACCTACTCATTCAAGGGTTTTCCTTTTATATACACACACCTACTCATTCAAGGGTTTTCCTTTTATATATACACACCTACTCATTCAAGGGTTTTCCTTTTATATATACACACCTACTCATTCAAGGGTTTTCCTTTTATATACACACACCTACTCATTCAAGGGTTTTCCTTTTATATACACACACCTACTCATTCAAGGGTTTTCCTTTTATATACACACACCTACTCATTCAAGGGTTTTCCTTTTATATACACACACCTACTCATTCAAGGGTTTTCCTTTTATATACACACACCTACTCATTCAAGGGTTTTCCTTTTATATACACACACCTACTCATTCAAGGGTTTTCCTTTTATATACACACACCTACTCATTCAAGGGTTTTCCTTTTATATACACACACCTACTCATTCAAGGGTTTTCCTTTTATATACACACACCTACTCATTCAAGGGTTTTCCTTTTATATACACACACCTACTCATTCAAGGGTTTTCCTTTTATATACACACACCTACTCATTCAAGGGTTTTCCTTTTATATACACACACCTACTCATTCAAGGGTTTTCCTTTTATATATACACACCTACTCATTCAAGGGTTTTCCTTTTATATACACACACCTACTCATTCAAGGGTTTTCCTTTTATATACACACCTACTCATTCAAGGGTTTTCCTTTTATATACACACACCTACTCATTCAAGGGTTTTCCTTTTATATACACACACCTACTCATTCAAGGGTTTTCCTTTTATATATACACACCTACTCATTCAAGGGTTTTCCTTTTATATACACACACCTACTCATTCAAGGGTTTTCCTTTTATATACACACACCTACTCATTCAAGGGTTTTCCTTTTATATACACACACCTACTCATTCAAGGGTTTTCCTTTTTTTAAACTATTTTCTACACTGTAGATGCTTCTACAATAAAGCTGTCATCAAGGCAAATGATGGCTACTTTGAAGAATATAAAATATATTTTAATTTGTTTAACACTAATTATATGTTTTCCCAGTTCCCCTTTCCCATTTTGTGTAATAATGGATCTATACTATTGTTCAGTTGGGGGCGATAATGCAACATATTGGATGCCAACTACCGTTAAACCTCACCAAAGAAGAAGGAGACTCTTTTGTCTTTTGAAAATTAGTTTTCGTCCATAAGAAAGTTCCAACGGGTTCCAAAACCCTTTAACCATCAAGGCATATCAATGTTTAGACAGTTTAACATTACCGTCTATTGAATGGGCTAGTGGGAAGCCTCTGAGCCAAAATGATGCACTGATCCAAGCCATAATTAAGCAATAAGGCCGGAGGGGGTGTGGTATATGGCCAATATGCCAGGCTAAGGGCTGTTCTTAGGCAGGACGTAACACTGTTCTTAGGCACGCCGCAAGCCGTGATATATTTGCCATAAACCACAAACCGCAGAGGTACCTTATTGCTATTATAAACTGGTTACCAATGTAATTAGTGCAGTAAAAATACATGTTTTGTCATACCCGTGGTATATGGTGTGATACACCATTGCTGTCAGCCAATCAGCATTCAGAGCTCAACCCACACAGTTTATAATGCAGTGTATTTATATTGGCAATGCAGATAATGGCTGTCCCATTCTTTCTAACACGATTCCACCATAAATCTTCAGTCTGGAGAGAACCCAGTCTGGATGCTGTATGGAGAACAGTGGGCTATTTAAATCAACAGGAATGTGAATCCCATCCATTTCAACGTACATACTGTATATGCACAAAGAACATATGGCACAAGGACCTAAGAGTGGATATAGCAGTTATCTGTCTATCAATAGATCCGGACAGAGAACAGGAGTGTCTGCTCTAGTTGTTCTGTTTCTATTATTAAACCTCTGCTATGCCATTCTCTTGCTTGAAGGCGGAGCTGCTTCTCATAGGTGCGTCTTTATTTTTTTTATCATGGCCCTGCATTAGCCAAGTAGCCTATGAATAAAGGTTTACTATGGTCTACTAACTCCTTTTCTAGCGTGAGGCAGCTTGATGTACAAGTACACTGATCCATCCACAGGGTCTTAGCCCCAAGTACACTGGTCTATCCACAGGGTCTTAGCCCCAAGTACACTGATCCATCCACAGGGTCTTAGCCCCAAGTACACTGATCCATCCACAGGGTCTTAGCCCCAAGTACACTGGTCTATCCACAGGGTCTTAGCCCCAAGTACACTGATCCATCCACAGGGTCTTAGCCCCAAGTACACTGGTCTATCCACAGGGTCTTAGCCCCAAGTACACTGATCCATCCACAGGGTCTTAGCCCCAAGTACACTGGTCTATCCACAGGATCTTAGCCCCAAGTACACTGATCCATCCACAGGGTCTTAGCCCGTCAGTCACATAAGATATGTGGGCACACATAAGCACACAACCCCATGTGGGAACAGCTCATTACCCTTTGTTACTGATGCAAAGTCAGCGAAACTAGATGACTCAGGTTCCCCTCTGGAATAGGACACCACTTAGTCAATTTATTGAATCAATATCATTATCGGCCACTCGCTGTGAGGCAATGTCAAGCAGAAAACCATTGTTAAGAACCCTCCCTCTCTCCCTCTCTCATACAAACAGTTATGTACATAAGTCTCAATATGAGGGAAAAGTACTGAAAATAAAGTCTCCATATATGGTCACATTGCATGAAGCTCTACTCTGGCTGAGTATTTGCAGGGTGAGCTGTCCCAGTGGTCTCAGATCAACACAGGATGGAGCTGATCGGCCCTGTCTGCCTGCTTGCCTGTCTACCTGTCTGTCTGTATGCCTGTCTACCTGTCTGTCTGTCTTTCTGCCTGTCTGTCTGACACTCACCCATAGGCAGTCCCTCGCAGCCGCAGTCTGACATGGTGATGAGGGACAGTTAGTAACGTCCTTCTCCCCTCCCGTGGTGTCAGATGGCTCCTGCTTCCCCTCCTCTCACAGAGTGTGTGTGTGTGTGTGTGTGTGTGTGTGTGTGTGTAGTACCCCTCCTCTACACAGCTGGCTGTGCGAGACCCTGGAGCGGAGTGGCCGTCTGTCTGTCTCTCTGAGTGTGTTATGACTGCGGGAGCCTAAACATGCCTATCAAACACTAACGTCCCGGCTGCTATTGGACAGTACATCTGTTGGCAGCCCTACCCATCGGGATGACTCACCTCATTTCATCTTATGAATATTGAAAGGCCTTCTTATTAGATTTCTGAACCTCAAAAAGGTGTCAAATCCATGCTTTCTTTTAGATTTTAAATGTCCATACGCTTTCGATACATTTCCTAAAACTAAATAAATTATCTTGAAAAACAAAGAGACGTTAGCAAATACAAAATATTCAGATTTACTTTACTTTTTATTTTTCGTACTGGAGAAACATGATATTGTTACTGTTCAAAGGGAATGTAGCATCCACAGTAGAGAGAGGATTTCATACTGAACACAGCTGTTGGTTTATGGAATGTTACCTCCTCAGTCGAAATAGACTCCTGCATTAATATGCCAACTTGTCGAACGCTGGGAGTGCTGCTCTGCCAAATACAAGCTCCTGAGGATACTTCGGCTCTGTTGACAGTAGTAATAGTGTATTTCTTCCGCTAGAGGGCGCCAATGTAACATTGTACACTGTATTGGTCTCCATGCTCAACACTGCAAAGGCTCAATTGCTTAAAAATCTGTAATCTTGTCTCCCACCCTTTATCTGCACTGATTAGAACATATTTGATAGGTGAATACAAAACGGCGATCATCATTAGGCTGGATTTCAGCTGGTCAGTGCAGTGAAGGAGGTTAGGTGGCGACAGACTTTTATTAAATTTTTATTTAACCTTTATTTTGACAGGGACTGCCAGGGAGTCATGCTGAGACCAAGGTCACTTTTGCAGATGAGCCCTTTACACATCAATACAATATGAAAAGCCAAACAGAGATACCAAAACACTGTCATAGAAAACAAAAACATTCTTCATAAAAAAATGGCCTCACTGAGCTGTCTGAAATGCCCTAGAGGCACCAACCAAAACATCACATTGTGGATTTTATTTTTAAGCTGATTTAACTAACTCTGTAGAGACCGAAGAAATTTCCAGAGTTAGCCATCCCCGAGACTGGGTATGGTAACTTGTACTGTATGTCTAAAGGTTAGTAATGATGTTAGGTACAGCAGGGGTTTCTGTAAAATAGCTTAATAAACTAAAAGAGAGCAATGCATCAATCTACTAGACTATAAAGAGGGCCAACCTACTTTCTGATACAGAATGCAGTGATGTGTACTGAACCTGTCGCCCGTAATAAAGCGCAGTGCTAATGTACTAATGCATAACGCTGTCTTTCGGATGGGACATTAAACGGGTGTCCTGACTCTGTGGTCATCAACGATCCCATGGCACTTATTGTAAAAGTAGGGGTGTTAACCCCGGTGTCCTGGCCTCATACCATCATGGCCTCCTAATCATCCCCAGCTTCCCATTGGCTCATTCATCCCTCTCCTCTCCCCTGTAACTGTTCCCCAGGTCAATGCTGTACATGAAAATGTGTTCTCAGTCAACTTACCTGGTAAAGTTTAAAAAAATTATAATAATAATAATCAGATACATTTTTGGAAAGCGTTAGCCTACACAACAGTGTCATCTGCATAAAGGTATGTTAAATTTGTTTGCAGATAGACCAACATTTTTTATATAGGAAGTAAAACGTACAGGACCTAAAACCATCCCCTGTGGGACACCTTTCATAATATCAACACCATCATAGAATACACATTGTGTCCTGTCTGTCAGGTAGTTTTTAAACCAATGACATGACACCTGATCTAGACCAATTGCAGACAATCTTTCAACTAGTAGTGCACTGTCAATAGTGTCAAACAATAAAGAGTGTTTATAAAGAGGGCAGCACAGTGATTCCTTTTGTCAATACAATTTACCACATTTACCACACTGACCAAAGGGATGATCCCGGGGATCAAGAGCGGACCGGTCGCCTCTGCTGAGCCTACCGAGTCTTGTAAACCTGACGAGCTAGCTAAGGCATGAAAGCCTTACAAGCTAGATGAAGCATCCACTGTACACTCGGCAACAGACGCTTGACCAGCCAACCAAGTCTTGTGCACCTGACGTGCCGGCTGAATCATGAAAGCCTGACCACACAGCTGAGGCTTCCTCGGTTGCTCCGGCAAAGTGATGCTTCACTTAGGTGAGGTGTTATTTTGTAACAAGTGCGCTGAGAGTTGGGAAGCAAGTACAGGGAGTGAATATTTAATAATAAATAACACAATGAACAAAACAGGAAACACAAACATGAAACCGTAACAACAACACCTGAGGAAAGAACCAAGGGGAGTGACAGATATAGTGAAGGTAATCAGGGAGGTGATGGAGTCCAGGTGAGTCTGATGAGGCGCTGGTGCGTGTAACGATGGTGACAGGTGTGCGTAATAAAGAGCAGCCTGGTGACCAAGAGGCCGGAGAGGGCGTATACGTGACATCCAATCCCTGGGGATAGCAGCCGAGATAATTATCAGATAAGAAATATGTGTCAATGATTCTGTAATCAGGGGAGCAGAGAGCTACAGCAAGAAATTATCAAGCAGATTTATTTTTACATCAATCTTAAGCAAGGCGTCAAGCACATCACAAGGATAAAGTTGTTCAAATGAAAACAAAGATTCACTAGAAGTTGATGGATCTTCCATTAAGCCAATTAGAGGCTGGGAGAGGGAAGAGCAAACTGACAGACCAGGGTCAATTAAACCAACATCTCTTTCAAATAAAAGGCCTGCAGAGATAAAATACTGATTAAAAGCATTACGTATCTATTTTTTCTCAGTAATTATGCCAGAGTCTGACGCAACTTGCTTAGGAAGGGAAGGAGTGGAATTTCCACGCTTTTAGACAATTGAGAAAGAGTCAAAGTGCCTTGAGGAAGGCAATATAAATACCTCATAACTGCCAAAGATATAACGATGGGAAGTTCACGATTTACAGGGTATATTCATGATGGAATATGTAAGTATAGTGAAAGGGGTGCATTCCAATGAGTCTGTGAGGACCTAGTAAATCTCTTTTCACATGGTCTGAACAAGTATTTATTATCACATTATTAACATATTTGGAAGATATGATCATATCATCTTATTACATTATTTTATCAGATTATAATAGATTGAGATTATCAGATCATTTTATCAGAATTTTTTTAATATATATTTTTATTTTATTCAAGTTTTACAAAATGTACATCAATGTAAGTACAAAGATTTTACCATGATTGCGATTTTCTAACAAATGTATCATTGGAACCCCAAAGAGAATACTTAAGGAAGAACATTACCTTGTTGAGCCATTGAGAAGTAGGCTGAGGAGACTTCCACTGGAGAAGAATTCTACGTCGAGCTAATAAGGATGTAAAAGCAACAATATCGGCATGTTTGGGGTCCAAGGAGAACAAGTCTTCTGGAATACCAAATACCATTACTGCTTTCTGTCGAGGTAATAGAGTCAATCTGCCATCCCAGGGTTGGCAAGGGGGTGGAGCAGGGAAGCCAGAAAATTGCCAAATGTTTTGGTAATTTGAAGGTAATTTGAAGGTAATGGAAAAAGTGAGATGGAGGCAAAGAGTATTTAGAGGCCAGGTTGGGAAAACTTGAAAATTTTCAATTTACATATAGGTCTTGGAAGGACTTAATGCTTTCTCTTACTGAAAAGGAAATGTATTATCTAGTAGGGAAGCGGGGAATAAGTGATTCCTATCAATTCGACCCATAGTAGATGCAGAGGAGAATTTAAAATGCAGTCGAAACTGGTACCAAATCTTAAGTGTGGAAAGCACCACAGGATTGTCAGTATAGGGAGAGGGGGATGCTGGGAGAGAATAGCAGAGTAAAGCAGGAAGAGAAGTAGAAATACAATAATGTGCCTCTAGGTGGCAACATGGGGTATCTGAAGGATGTAACCAGAATGGTCATTTCTCAAAGTTGGCTGCCCAGTAATAGAATAACAAAATGGGTAGTGCAAGCCCTCCACTAAACTTGCATATCTGAAGTAAAGATCTACTGACTCTGGGACCTTTCCTCCCCAGATAAATGTGGTAACAGCCTGGTTGATCGACTTTTAAAAAACAATGGGATAGATTGAAATAGATAAAGGAATTTGGGTAAATGGTTCATTTTTACAGCAGTAATCCTTCCTATCAGTGATAGTGGTAAACTACCCCATCTCTGAAAATCAGTTTTCATTTGCACAAGAACGGGAGCAAAGTTTGCAGAAAAAAAGAGCATGTAATGAATGAGTTACGTTCACTCCAAGGTATTTGAAACCAGAGCGGCTAAGCTGAAAAGGCAAATCTGTCTGCTGGATAGCGCTGCTGGATTGATTGGGAAGCACTCACTTTTCTGGAGATTCAGCTTGTAAACAGAGAAGGAGGCAAAGTTCTCCAGAATAGAAAGGATAGAAGGAAAACAGGTTACAGGGTTATTTACATAGAGTAACAAATAATCAGCATATAATGATAACCTATGTTCAACTCCTTCCCGTGTTACACCTTGGAAAGTGGAGGATGTCTGTAAAGCTACTGAAAGGGGCTCAATGGCGACGCCAAATAATAAAGGGGACAGTGGGCAGCCTTGGCCTGTCCCACGTTCCAGGGCGAAATAATCAGAATGGGTGTCATTGGTACAGACACTGGCCTGCGGAGTTTTGTCCCCAAATCCACATTTTTTAAGAACAGCAAATAGGTACTCCGATGTAATTCTGTCGAATGCCTTCTCTGCGTCTAGGGAGATTGGAAAATTGTTTAGAATAAATAATATTAAACAGCGTCCGAATATAAAAAAATGAATATCTGCCCTTTATAAATCCGGTTTGTTCCTGTAATATGAATCCTGGTAAGACTACTTCCAGACGCCTTGCTATCACCTTCGCCAACACCTTAACATCCACATTAACATCCACATGGACCAATACTACAGGTGTGTGCCAAATGGTGCCAGTTATGATTAAATTTCTCCCATTACTGTCTGAAATAATATTAGTAGTAGAGAAATGTATTATTTTACTTACCAAAATTGCAACCCCTCTGGCTTTGGAGTTAAAGTCTGAATGGAAAACCTGACTGAACCTGTTTTGTAGCCTTGAGTGATCTTTCATGGGTAAATAGGTCTAGCGTTTTCAAATGGGAGAAGAACCTAGACCTCTTGACAGGATTATTCATTGTTTTAGTATTCCAAGACACTTTATAGGATTAGGCCTACTTATTCCAATATTACTATTATTAGCATTGTTAGCCATCTAAAATATTGAAAGTAAAAAGGTGTGAAAACAGACCAAGCATTTGCAAAGATAACAGAGAAAACTGATGAAAAAAAGCAAAGAAAAAAACATTTAAAAAACCAAATAGGACAAAATGTTCCCGTTACAAAAAAGGAAAGTTCATGTACGAATGATTAATAGGTCATAATACAGTGGGGAAAAGTCCTTCGGTAAGTATCTAGACGAAAAAACGAAAAAAGGAAAGCTCTGCAAAAGCCTGGAATTGTAGCCATGCATTACTACACTAGCCATCTAGCCAAATACAAAATGACCTCCCAAACCTGTATCTTAAATAACAACCACACAAGACAGTATTAGTCATTTTTATTAACGTTTCTGCAGAGTAGAAAAGGAATGGCAACAGGGAGAAAAAACATACCTTCGTCTTGGAGGGTAGGCTAGGCTAGGCTAGGCTAGGCTAGGCATGATACCTGGCAATAGAGTAGGTCATAGATCCAAGATACGGCTCAGAAGTGACTGTCGAACCAAAGCTGGGTGTCACGTGGGAGTCGAACTGTAGCTGCCCCCTGGCATGTTCAACGTGCAGACGAGCAGGGAAGCGGAGTGAGAATTTCACTTACTTCTCATGAAGGTTGCGTTTCACATCGAGGAATTTAGCTATTTTCTTGGTGACACTCGAGCAGAGGTCAGGAAAGATAAACACCTTGCAGAAGTGTAGCTGGTCTCTGCCCTGCCTCTGGAGGAGTAGTAGTGAAAACGGACAATAAACACTCTATAGACTTGAAGTTGTTGTCTCCGACCGCTGGGGAGGGGCCAATGCGGTGGGCACTGTCCAGCTTCGGGGGTGATGGAATGATGGCCGGACCCAGCACCTCCTCAAAGAACTTAACGGAGTCCCCTCCTTCACGTTTCTCTGGTAAACCAACAACCCGAAGATTGCAACGGCTCTTGTAAATCAGCTTTTGGTTGTCGGAGCTCAGGCGGGCGACCATTTTCTTAAGGGCTACTATGCAGTCACTGTAGTCACACAAGTCATGTTCAAAGCCATCAAGTCGGCGGCCTTGAAAACCATCCAGGACGGCGGAGAAGGGAGCCAGAGCAGCAGATGGCAGTTTTGAGTTGAGTGGCAATGGTAGCTGTAATTTCCGAGACCAGAATCGTACGGAGGTTCTGAAGATCTGTGGGGAGTGTGAACGCATGAGACTCTGTAACGGTTGGACTGGAGTGGGCGCCATTACCACTCACATTTGCCATCGCGGTTGAAACTTTAGTTATAGGTCTTCTGCTCCTCAGGTCGTGTGACATTTGATTCAAAAAGGTAACTTTCATCAAGGTAACAAGTCATCAATCAAATCTGATATGTAAGAAAGTGGAACGCAAAGTAAAAATGTGGCAAAATTAACTAATGCGTAGGAGCCTTGTCCACAAGCTTCTTCTCCATTCATATGCTAAACCGGAAGCTCCGATTAATATTTTAGCATATTTCTTAATCAATGGCCTGAGCGATGACATGCTATACTTGTTTGAAGGGAGATGCAAGACACATTTTCCTAAGGGGAATAAAAGTAAACTTTTGTGTCTGGACTGTATCCAAGCTGGGCTGCCTAATTTGGACTGAGGTGATCATAGCCCAGTGCTGACAGACAAGCCTTGTAGACACAGCAATATATTTTTATTTTCATACTTGTCATATCCACAGGTGGAAAAGAAATGTCAAAACATCTCATCATCATTGAAGTAATTTTTAAAAAATTTGACATGCACTTAACTACTTAAGCTACATATGTATTTGTAGGTCATAGCACCCAAAGCTTGTTGGTGCATTCAGCTGAGTTGTTGTGTTGTGTTAAAACATGGCCGCCATGTGGGTCTGTCACCGTGATGGTTATCTTTGAGGATGTTCAAACGCGTACTCCTAGGGTCAGACAGAGTTCTCCGTCAGCACTTCTGTGGAGGCCAGGGGAGAGCTGTCTCCAAAGATAATGTTGAGAGAGACAGGAAGGGAATACGGCCTGTCAAACCACTTCTGTGACCCTAAACGACAGCAGAGAGTGAATAGGTTACTTTATCTAGGCTGGCTGGGGGGTGAGTTGTGTTTTGAAGGGGAAGGGGAAAGGGAAGGGGCAGTCGGTCTGGGCAGCACTGTCTCCCGAGCTCGGCTCCCTCTCCCGAGGCCCTGCCTAGACCCAGACCAAAACCCCCACCCCAACGTTCCAACCCGTTTGCAGAAGAGCTTATGGGTTCTCTCCCAAACATAACTCTAACCCCACCTCATAAAACCCTCCTGCTGACAAAGTTTGGGATCGTCGCTGACTGTTTTAATGTCTCTAATCATGGAATATTACTTTCGCTGGAAGTAATATACTCCACAATCCCAAAGTGCTTGCTCCATTTACGCAAAATAAATGTAATCGTAAAAATATCTATATTATTAGATGATGCTGTGCAAATTAACTTTCGGGCAGACTTCAGTTGGGCAGCCAGCAAAAATATAATTCTGTGAAATATAATGGAATGATTTCTTCTAATGAGAGGTTCTCAATACTTGGCCTGCACTTTAAAGGATGATTACGTTGCCGGATTGGCTTCAGGAAAGCTGTGTGTTTACTGGCTTTTAGTTACACCCTTCCCAGACACATACTAGGCTTAATTTCTAATGGTCTGCCTGAAGTAATGGTCTGCCTGAAGTGAGCCAGCTCCATGAGTCATTACCACAGGTAGCCAGCCAAGGATTTGCATTTAATTAACATCACTGACTGCTATTTACTGGCACTATGTTAATGATACAGCACTTTATGCTGTAATTATCTCCTAATGGTGCTAACTTTTACAGCCCCTCAATGATTCCCCTAACTGTTTTATGACTGTTGAGGCAACACGCTAATTAGGGACTTATGGCGTTTTGCAGAATTTCACAGGTCTCTCCAGTTTAACGGTGGCAAGGAGGATGCGTCCATCGCTGTTCAACCCTCCGCTTGGCGTATCAGAAGACAATCATTAACAAACCAAGTAAGTAAATAAATATACAGACGTGCTCCAATTTGTTTGTACCCCTCCACAAAAAACGAAGAATGCACAATTTTCGCAGAAATAACTTGAAACTGACAGAAGTAATTGGCATCCATCATTGTTATTCAATATTTAATAGAAATCAGACTTTGCTTTTGAATGGCCACAGGGAGAAAAAACATACCTTCGTCTTGGAGGGTAGGCTAGGCTAGGCATGATACCTGGTGCCTCCAGGACCCACTGAGAAATGGCTGTGAGGATACTGGTGGAGGTCAGATTGGAGACCCCCAGAACATAAGGCAAATGCTTTTGATTTGAACTCCAGCAGTGATATGACCAGGCCGGGCCACCCCTGTACCCAGAATCAGTGTGATGGATGGGCTGGGGGGGAGGTGGTACGCGGGGCTGCCGGTGCCCCAGTGTTATGGATGGGCTGGGGGGGGAGAGGTGGAGGGGAGGGAGGGGAGCTTCAAAACGAAAGTGATCCAGGCCCAAACTTCTGATCTTGCTGTGAATGAAGTGCCCATTGGGATCTCATAACTAAATGTGAGTCAGGGCTGTCCTGACAAAGTGTCCTAGGAAGCAGCCACTCTTCCTGGGGTCAAGCAATATTAAGGCAGTTATACACAATTTAATACATTTAGGGTGTTCCCTCAGGTCACTACTCCACTATCACATATTTACATCCATGTGTACATGAGTGTAGAGTGCGTGTCATGTCATGTGTATGTGTGCCTGTGTGTGTGTCTCTTCATAGTCCCCGCTGTTCCATAAGGTGTATTTTTTATCTGTTTTTCAAATCTGATTCTACTGCTTGCATCAGTTACCTGATGTGGAATAGAGTTCCATGTAGTCATGGCTCTATGTAGTACTGTGTGCCTCCCATGGTCTGTTCAGAGACCATCCATGGTCCATGGAAATGGTCACTGGACGCCATAGTGAAATGCTACCTTGGCTCCATGCTAGCTCCCTGGGTATATGAGGCGGAATAAACCTTTGGCTGGGAGTTAACTTGGTGGCATTAAAAACACATGATCCAGGGCCCCTCTCTCCCTGGGCCTGTCAAGTTCATTATTGCTCCCCAGAGGAATAGCTCTGTCAGCAGATAGCCTAGGGCAGGAACTGGCAGTCCGCGGGCCGAATATAAAAAAGACACATATTTTGGGGGGGTGAATTTTCATTGTTGGACATTAAATAAAATAAAAAACACCAGGAAATCAGCTCCAAGGGAATTTAATTTGGGAAATCTGTTCCCAAGTATTCCCACGCCTAATATACCCCTTTTCCACCAAAGCATTTTGAGAGCCGGTTCGGAGCCGGTGCCTACTCGCGAACCAGTTCTTTGTGTTTCGACAGCCAAAGAACCGGTTCTCGGCAAGGAAAATTGGTTCCAAAGCGGCACCAACTCTTTGCTGGACTAGAACCGTTCTTTTACCATGTCATGCTTACGTCGGGAGCTGGGGGCGGGGTTATTGTGACCAACAATACGACGGGAAAGGTTGTGACCGCCATTGCTAGTAGAAAGATAGTACAACGATTGAAGAAAGATGGATTCGCAAAGCCAGGAGAAACATTTGCAGAAAGACGATGTAGTCCGCCATTGTAATTGTTATGCTTGAAGTTGGTGCAAGCGTTTCTGGGAAAGCTAAGACGTATGGCGACGTACACAGTGACATAACCACATCGTTCGCTGGGCTTTCTAGTCAGTGGAAAAAAAAAAACAGGTTCTGAGAAGGTTCGCAAGTTGAACCAACTTTGAACCAACTTTGAACCAGCACCAGTTCCGAACCAGTTCTTTTTTGGTGGAAACGAGGTATCAGAGATGCACGTGATCGTATCAAATATTATATCTGTTTGGGCTTCTTGCAGTCAATTTGTAGTCTACAAATTATTTGTAATTATGTTCCGGCCCCCAGACCATCCGCTCAAGAAAATAATTGCCCTACTAGTTGATGGTCTCTGGCCTAGGGTCACACTCAGGGGTTACATCCGTTACACTCCATTTCAAAGTTTTTACTCCCCAGCGAACACAATCTGTGAACTCACTCAACCCCTCACTGGCAGTTCTCAGAACAGCCAAACCCCAAAATGAACTGAGGGGCAACGGCTTGTTTTTATGAACATATTATTTCCAGATGGAGGTCAAGAATAAAAACGATGGAAACAAATATAGGGAAACTGAAAACTAAAGTAACAGAAACGGAGGAGAGTAATAACAATCTCCCTGAAAAATATAAACTTGTCAATTTAGGCCATAGGGACAGAGACGTTCTGTATGTTATGCGATGGGGGGGGGGGCCATTATCTTTACGATTTTTTTTTGGAGGGGGAGGCACGGTCAGGCCAAAAACCCCCCTTAAAGGAAAAGTCACATTTTTTTGCCCTCCTCCTCAACAATCCTGGGGTGGTTAATGTAAAAACAAATATATACAGTGCCTTTCGGAAAGTATTCAGACCCCTTGATCTTTTCCACATTTTGTTACATTACAGCCTTATTATAAAATGTATTAAATAAATACAACAAATCTGTGAAGGGGGTAGCACACAGCGTTGTACGAGATCTTCAGTTTCTTGGCAAATTTCTCGCATGGAATAGCCTTCATTTCTCAGAACAAGAATAGACTGACGAGTTTCAGAAGAAAGTTCTTGGTTTCTGGCCATTTTGAGCCTGTGATCGAACCCACAAATGCTGATGCTCCAGATACTCAACTAGTCTAAAGAAGGACAGTTTTATTCTTTCTTTAAATCAGCACAACAGTTTCCAGCTGTGCTAACATAACTGCAAAAGGGTTTTCTAACGATCAATTAGCCTTTTAAAATGATAAACTTGGATTAGCTAACACAACGTGCCATTGGAACACAGGAATGATGGTTGCTGATAATGGGCCTCTGTAAACCTATGTTGATATTCCATAAAGAAAATCAGCCGTTTCCAGCTACAATAGTCATTTACAACATTAACAATGAATTTGTGGTTATTTTAATGGGAAAAAATGTGTTTTTCTTTCAAAAACAAGAACATTTCTAAGTGACCCCAAACTTTTGACTGGTAGTGTATATACAGTGCCTTCAGAAAGTATTCAGACCCCTTGATTTTTTCTACTACTTTCTGTTACGTTACAGCCTTATTCTAAAATGAATTAAATAAAGAAAAATGTCCTCAGTAATCTACACACCATACCCCATAATGACACAGCAAAAACAGATGTTTAGGAAATATTGCTAAAATATTCCGTATTCAGACCCTTATTTACAGAAGTATTCAGACCCTTTTCTATGTGACTCGAAAACGAGCTCACGTGCATCCTGTTTTCATTGATCATCCTTCAGATGTTTTTACAACTTGATTGAGTCTACCAGTGCATGTCAGAGCAAAAACCAAGCCATCAGGTCAATGGAATTGTCCGTAGAGCTCCGAGACAGGATTGTGTCGAGGCACAGATCTGGGGAACGGTACCAAAAAACGTCTGCAGCATTTCTAAACATAGAATCGTAAATATTCGTGTTGGCATGAGAGTCAAGACAAACTTTGCAGATGCCAGGCATTTCACTTCAGGAAGAACAAGAGGAAGGTGGTTGGTTTACAGTTTGAGAACCCCCTAGCCTAGAGTTAATGTCTGTGCGGAAATGGAATTAGCATAAAACAATTTTTTGTCAGACCATGAGAAATCCCCAAAATCGGTCTTCTCGCGAAAAGGTACTGTCCGAACGGTGGAAAGATGACCCCACAAGCGTCACGGGACTCGTCTTAAATATAAATAAATAAAGACAACATAAAAACACAATATTTAATAAATGTGCATAAGGTGGGTAAACAAAAAAGACACAAAAAAAAGACAACAAAATTGCATTATGCGTGCTATTACAGCAGATGGACACGCCTCGATTTCCTTGCTGCAAAATGATCATTGATATCATCATAGGACAGCTTCCTGGACACCGCTCTGTTTATGCTCATCATCGCAAGGCCATTGAGACGGTTTTGTGTCATTGTGGACCTGAGGTAGTTCTTAATGAGCTTCAATTTTGAGAAGCTCCTCTCTGCAGAAGCTACTGTAACAGGATCAGTTGTAGCGATTCGGAGGGACAGCCACAAGTTTGGGAATGTTTCCTTTAACTTATTTTCTTCCAAGTAGGACAAAAGTTAAAGGATGGTCATGGTAGACTTTGGAAAGTCTGGAATACTTTGCATTTCTCAAGCCAATTCCTTTCCATCCAGGTCTGACTGGCCATTAGCACTGAGAGAGCTGCTGAGGTTTGCACACTGTTGTTCAAGTTCGGCTGGGGTAAGCTTGGGAAAGTTGGTAAGCACACCAAACATGCTCTCAACCCCACTTAGGGTTTGAAAGCACTCTCGCAGTGACTCAATGTAGACATCCACAACTCTGTTAAAGAAACAAACCTCCATTTGCTTAACTGAATCAATGAGAGGTTCATCAGGACACTCATATGAGAAGTGCTGCTTCATTTTTCGGAGTCTCTTTCTGCTTGAGAATAGCATCCACATTCATTTCCTGGCATATCTCTTTATCTGTGGCTTAAGCAGAGGAAAATCAATTTCTCCTGTAGCTGATCAGGGATGCTTCAGCTTTTCGCAACAGACTAAGAGCAACATCCACTTGCATGGATTCTGACTGCAGCAACTTACTGACATGCTGAATTTTGTTTAGGATGTCGTTCCAAACAACAGTGTAGACAGAGAACCGATAGGAACCCTCCTCCTCTGTCAGGGACTGAGCCTCCACCCTAACGATGGGATCGGTGGCTTTCTCCCTCACTTCAAGCAATGCTTCCCTGATTTTTGGAGATTGGTATCGCACAGTTTTAACACTTTCCCATCTGGTGTCTGACCAGGATTTCACTGTCATCTTCACACGGCTCTTCAAAATAGACCAGCGTTTAGTGGAGGCTGAGAAAAGATTGAAGAGCTTCTGAAGATATCCAAAGTAGGAACTGGCTTCAGGGGAGATTTTTCCTGATTCAGCGACCACCAGATGAAGTGTGTGTGTGAACATAAAATATTATTTGATCTCAGCACCATCTCCTGCCACTATTCAAATCACAACAGAGAGCTGCTCTTTATGGCTGACATCAGGGGTACAGTCCAAAATCAGTGGATAGTATTTTGAGTGTTTTACTTCACTCACAATGGTCTTTGTGATCCTGTCACCAATGCAGTCAATCAATTTGTTTTGAATTAGAATACCCAGGTATGAAGCATAGCTGGCTCCACTTTGTACCATATGTAAGTGCTATTTGAGGATAGGGTCAAATTTGGCAACAAGCTGTACATACTTCTTGGAGGAAGTTTCCGTTATTTGGCTGGTAATGTGCATCTGTTTTTCCTCTCAGAGCAAGGTTTCTCTCTGCGAGGGGCTGAATAATGTCTACCAACCGTGTCAGGACCTCACGCCCCCGTCTTCTTTCAGGCTCTATTTGCATCATTTCGACCTGATCTATTGTTAAACCCCTTTGAAGACGACTCTCAAGTTCTTTCCATGAGGTCATGTGTTGTTTATGTTCTAGAATGCTCTCATGAGATTTTAGTATAATGACACAATTCCTCCAATCATTTACACCCTTAGTAACAAGCTTATGATCTTTGTTTGAAAAAAGTTTTCAAACCTCTCCCATCCTCCCTCCTGGGCAATACAAAGTCTGGTGGGATCTGAAATGGCCCCCTACTAACCATCTCAGTCCTTGCACTGTCTGAAATTGCTGGCCAATATGCAGGATCTAGAGGCAATGCCTGTACAGAATGTGTTGTTGGATCTTGACTAGCCGGCAGACAGGAAGCAGTAGCAGAATGTGATGCACTTGATTCTTCGCTTGGAGAAATTCCAAGAATAAGTAATTTATTTTCACTGAAAAAAATCTTATAGACCTTTATTAGATGATTACTGATTTAACAGAATTAATACTAATAATATCTTACAATACAGTTCAGAATAATTCAGGTTATAGAATCAGGTACAACAACACAGGAAAACAGAAAGAAATTGGAACATTTTACCCACTCAAAATGAGGGAAATAATTATATATGCTGTCCCATAATACAGATGGTGCTATTAAAACTTGCCTGGATCTGATAGAACTTCACCTGAATCTGACTAACAAGTAGGCAAAACTGTTGAGTCGGCTGTGGATGTGTCTTAGCCTATACATTTGATCACATATGAAAGAACATTGGATTAAAACATATCACCATAAAATTATAGGTGACAGGCACAATTATATGAAAAGATCATCACCACAATCTTAATCAAAAAGTAAATTGGCTACTGACTCTCAGAGGGGATTGATTGTGTTGATGGTTCCCCTTCAGTGGCAGCAGCATCTTCTTTGCCTCTCCCCAAACATATCTGTCATATTTAGTTGCAAAATAATACATTCTAAAATGCAAATGTTCAGAACACTTCAGACACTCTGCAACTAACCAGCTCACCGCTGCAATTTTCTCTGCAACATTTAAAAACAATTTTTTCTCGAAATATTGATCTAAACTGGCCTTAAGGTTCCACTTCAACCCTTTGCCCACTGCCTGAGCACGTGCTATGTATTTACTGCTACTCTAGTTCAGGTTTAGCTAGTTAGCTTAGCTAGCTTAGTGCGCTACATTTCAACTAGCTAAAACCAGAGACAGACAGATGCTTTTAAAAATGTCCATAAAAAACATACCACTATACTTATGTCTTGTTTCTACCTCATCTTTCCTCCTCCTTCTATATTGTTCAGCCTGATGGCTTCGATGTTTTCATGAGAACAGCAGTCAGAACGGCAGTCAGAAAATGTTCAATGGATAAACTGTCAACTGTCGCGCAAACTCAACTCACCCACCGTCCACATCTGGCCCCGCCCTCCCTCCCTCACCACAATCTCTCCACACCTGGCCCCGCCGTCCCTCCCTCACCACCATCTCTCCACACCTGGCCCCGCCGTCCCTCCCTCACCACCATCTCTCCACACCTGGCCCCGCCCTCGCTCACCACCATCTCTCCACACCTGGCCCCGCCCTCGCTCACCACCATCTCTCCACACCTGGCCCCGCCCTCGCTCACCACCATCTCTCCACACCTGGCCCCGCCCTCGCTCACCACCATCTCTCCACACCTGGCCCCGCCCTCGCTCACCACCATCTCTCCACACCTGGCCCCGCCCTCGCTCACCACCATCTCTCCACACCTGGCCCCGCCCTCGCTCACCACCATCTCTCCACACCTGGCCCCGCCCTCCCTCACCACCATCTCTCCACACCTGGCCCCGCCCTCCCTCACCACCATCTCTCCAGTCAGCAATATAATTTCACTGATAACAAATAATTAAGTCTTGACTTAATGTGTTATTCGTTTTATTTTTCAGTGTTTCTCCTATATATTATATTATATTATGTTATATTCAGAGCGGCTCCTAAACTGTCTCCCGGCGCTCATGGAACCGACGTCCATGAAATTAAAGCGTGACTTCTAAATGTCTGTTGGCTAGCTAACCAGATGCTAATCGCTAGTTGGAATGCTAAAAACATTGCTGGATTGCTGGATGTGATTTTTTTTTTAATATATATTTTTTTTTTATGATGAATTCCACTGTAGAAATTTGTCAAGTTCTCATTTACAACTGCGACCTGGCCAAGATAAAGCAAAGCAGTGCGACAAAAACAACAACAACACAGAATTACACATGGGATAAACAAACGTACAGTCAATAACAGTCAATAATAATCTCAAGAGAAGACAGGTTATGTTCACAATGCCTCCAAAATTAGGTGGAAACCTATTGCCAAATCTATGACCATATTAGAGACACATATTTCCCTTAGATTACACAGACCCACAAAGAATTAGAAAACATATCTAATTTTGATAAACTCCCATATCTACTGGGTGAAATACCACAGTGTTATATGTGA
Source organism: Thymallus thymallus (assembly GCA_023634145.1). Lineage (NCBI taxonomy): Eukaryota > Metazoa > Chordata > Actinopteri > Salmoniformes > Salmonidae > Thymallus > Thymallus thymallus. The sequence goes on from CM042406.1 coordinate 32,297,322, forward strand.
CCTGTTGCCACAAGAAAAGGGCAACCAGTGAAGAACAAACACCATTGTAAATACAACCTATATTTATGTTTATTTATTTTCCCTTTTGTACTTTAACTATATGCACATTGTTACAACACTGTATATAGACAAAATATGACATTTGAAATATCTATATTCCTTTGGAACTTTTGTGAGTGTAATGTTTACTGTTCACTTGCTTTGGCAATACTGTATGTTTCCCATGCCAATAAAGCCCTGAAATAGAATTGAGAGAGAGACAGAGGGACAGAGACAGAGAGACAGAGGCTAGTGCCTAGTGGTCTTCTTACCGGAAAGCGTTCCTCCCAGGGGCTCTGTAGTAGCTGGATCATCTGCAGTGGGAAGCCCTGCTCCATGATGGCCGTGATACCACCTGCCCCCTTCCTGTCCTCACAGTGGCCTCGGAGCTGCAGAGGGAAGATAGGTTATACTACATTATTAGGAGAAAATTCAGACAACACTGTTTTCTCAGGGCAAACCAGTAAAATATGGTCTATTACTTTGGCCTGTGTGTTCATGAAGGTAATCATTACAGTAGCCTACAACTAGAGTGATTACTTTCAAGTTGCAAATTGGACTGCAATCTGCAATGGATTGATAAAACAGACTCAGTAATGGGCAGGGTAGCGGACATTATCTCCTCCAGCTGCTGATGCAGAACTGAGACCCAAGGTCAGGAGAGTTTCAAGAGGAATTACATGGGAAGGTCCTACAGATGCACATTGAGGCTTTTTCATCCATTTTATGCACACAGCAGAGCATAATAGGCACAGAAGAGGGGAAAGCTCCTTAAATAGACAACTAAGTCACTGATTGAAGTTTAGGTTTCTAACACTGTAGGCCATGTCTTTTTGTAAGGCAGGCAAATGTTTGTGTAAGCCTCCGACACCTTGATTAGCCTATACCCCCTGGAGATCAATAAAGTTATATTCTATTCATTAGGCTATTTATTTATGTATTTATGTATTCAATGAATACCCTTTTCGCGTACCTTGATGATGTTTGGATGTTGCAGTCTCTGCAACAAAACTATGTATTTTTTCAGTTTGAAAGACAAGAGCTTGTGACAGCCCCAGGAGTCTTTAAAATCCTCGAGACATCTCATCATGCCAGTTCCTTGGTCGTACGCAGTCTTTAATGCCACAGACTGTCCCTCCGACAGCACAACTTGGAGCAGTATTTTGGTATAGCCCGAGCCAAGGATATCCACAGCTTTCATATCAACAAGCTGATCACAGCCAATATGATCCTTATTCGTTCTAATAGATCCAATGGAAACTTCACTCTCATTTTCCAAACTGGCGTTCAAATGATTACTTTCAAATGATTGTTGTTGCGCAAAATGTCCAGGATTCATCCAACAACCTCTCTACCCCAGGAGAGATGAGGAAAGGGGGGATTTCATAGCGTTTTTCGTTGAGTTCATGAACTAATGCCTAACAAAATCATCCTCAAGAGTTCCAATGGCAGAAGTGGCAACTGTTCATAACAAATGTTAAAGAAAAGAGCAGATAAGATAAAAGTGCCGCGGCGTACAGAGGGCTGCCCATCGGTGACATGCGGTGCGCGGGTTGTAGGAAAAAGTACTAAAAGATGTCAATCCTATCGGATGAGGGATCTCTTTTGTAGTCATGATTAGAGAGAAAGCAAGAGTGAGCTCGTTGTTTTTACCTCTTGAGGCACGCCCACCAGAGGCGTGTCTTCCGTAAAATCATGCGTCTGAGTGCAGTGATTTCAAAGTTCCCCAACCCTGGTTTAAATGCATAAACCTAATTCAAGAATTACGGGAGAGAAAAAAAATAAATCACAGAATATTCAAGTTCATATTCTTCCTAAACATTTAGCGCAGGAACTCCGCTGTCCTGACATGCGGGGGAAGCTTGTTCCACCATTGGGGTTCCAGGACAGAGAAGAGCTTTGACTGGGCTGAGCGGGAGGGAGGGGCAGTTCCCCTTGCTCCTCCATAGGCACATTAACAAATTCACAACAATACACAGTACTCTAAAGTAAAGGAATGGAATTAAGAATATATAAATATTTGGATGAGAAATGACAGGGCAGCATTGAGATAAGATACAGTGTAATAGAATAGAATACAGTATATACATATGATATGAGTAATGCAAGATATGTAAACATTATTAAAGTGACTAGTGTTCTGTTATTAAAGTGGCCAGTGATTTCAAGTCTATGTATTTAGGGTAGCAGCCTCTAATGTGCTACTGGTGGCTATTTAACAGTCTGATGAACTTGAGATAGAAGCTGTTTTTCAGTCTCTCGGTCCCAGCTTTGATGCACCTGTACTGACCTCACCTTCTGATTGATAGCGGGGTGAACAGGCAGTGGCTCGGGTGGTTGACGTCTTTGATGATCTTTTTGTCCTTCCTGTGACATCGGGTGCTGTAGGTGTCCTGGAGGGCAGGTAATTTCCCCCCGGTTATGCGTTGGGCAGACCGCACCACCCTCTGGTGATACAGCCCGACAGGATGCTCTCAATTGTGCATCTGTAAAAGTTTGTGAGGGTCTTAGGGACCAAGCCAAATTTCTTCAGCCCCCTGAGGTTGAAGAGGCGCTATTGCACCTTCTTCACCACACTGTCTGTGTGGGTGGAGCATTTCAGTTTGTCAGTGATGTGCACGCCAAGGAACTTGATGCTTTTCACCTTCTCCACTGTGGTCCCGTCGATGTGGATGGGGGTGTGCTCCCTCTGCTGTTTCCTGAAGTCCACCATCAGCTGCTTAAGCATATGTTATAGCGGGTGCAGTAAAATTCTTATGTTACTAGTGCTTAACAATGCAGTAAAATGTAAAACAAGTTCAGAAATAATAATAAAAAAGCACAAAAAAACAACAAGAAATTAGGAAATGTCAGAACAAATCCAATTAACAATCCAAATAACACTGAAACAATAATCCAGATGCTGTAATGACAAGTGCCTGGATTAGTACCTACTGTAGGCCTACCCAGTATAGTGACTAGTAGTCTAACTGTAGGCCTACCCAGTATAGTGACTAGTAGTCTATCTGTAGGCCTACCCAGTATAGTGACTAGTAGTCTAACTGTAGGCCTACCCAGTATAGTGACTAGTAGTCTATCTGTAGGCCTACCCAGTATAGTGACTAGTAGTCTAACTGTAGGCCTACCCAGTATAGTGACTAGTAGTCTAACTGTAGGCCTACCCAGTATAGTGACTAGTAGTCTAACTGTAGGCCTACCCAGTATAGTGACTAGTAGTCTAACTGTAGGCCTACCCAGTATAGTGACTAGTAGTCTAACTGTAGGCCTACCCAGTATAGTGACTAGTAGTCTATCTGTAGGCCTACCCAGTATAGTGACTAGTAGTCTAACTGTAGGCCTACCCAGTATAGTGACTAGTAGTCTAACTGTAGGCCTACCCAGTATAGTGACTAGTAGTCTAACTGTAGGCCTACCCAGTATAGTGACTAGTAGTCTAACTGTAGGCCTACCCAGTATAGTGACTAGTAGTCTAACTGTAGGCCTACCCAGTATAGTGACTAGTAGTCTAACTGTAGGCCTACCCAGTATAGTGACTAGTAGTCTAACTGTAGGCCTACCCAGTATAGTGACTAGTAGTCTAACTGTAGGCCTACCCAGTATAGTGACTAGTAGTCTAACTGTAGGCCTACCCAGTATAGTGACTAGTAGTCTAACTGTAGGCCTACCCAGTATAGTGACTAGTAGTCTAACTGTAGGCCTACCCAGTATAGTGACTAGTAGTCTAACTGTAGGCCTACCCAGTATAGTGACTAGTAGTCTAACTGTAGGCCTACCCAGTATAGTGACTAGTAGTCTAACTGTAGGCCTACCCAGTATAGTGACTAGTAGTCTAACTGTAGGCCTACCCAGTATAGTGACTAGTAGTCTAACTGTAGGCCTACCCAGTATAGTGACTAGTAGTCTAACTGTAGGCCTACCCAGTATAGTGACTAGTAGTCTAACTGTAGGCCTACCCAGTATAGTGACTAGTAGTCTATCTGTAGGCCTACCCAGTATAGTGACTAGTAGTCTAACTGTAGGCCTACCCAGTATAGTGACTAGTAGTCTAACTGTAGGCCTACCCAGTATAGTGACTAGTAGTCTAACTGTAGGCCTACCCAGTATAGTGACTAGTAGTCTAACTGTAGGCCTACCCAGTATAGTGACTAGTAGTCTAACTGTAGGCCTACCCAGTATAGTGACTAGTAGTCTAACTGTAGGCCTACCCAGTATAGTGACTAGTAGTCTAACTGTAGGCCTACCCAGTATAGTGACTAGTAGTCTAACTGTAGGCCTACCCAGTATAGTGACTAGTAGTCTAACTGTAGGCCTACCCAGTATAGTGACTAGTAGTCTAACTGTAGGCCTACCCAGTATAGTGACTAGTAGTCTAACTGTAGGCCTACCCAGTATAGTGACTAGTAGTCTAACTGTAGGCCTACCCAGTATAGTGACTAGTAGTCTAACTGTAGGCCTACCCAGTATAGTGACTAGTAGTCTAACTGTAGGCCTACCCAGTATAGTGACTAGTAGTCTAACTGTAGGCCTACCCAGTATAGTGACTAGTAGTCTAACTGTAGGCCTACCCAGTATAGTGACCAGTAGTCTAACTGTAGGCCTACCCAGTATAGTGACTAGTAGTCTAACTGTAATCTATATCATTCAGGAGGGATTCAGTTGGCAAATTCTAATCTGGACCTTGAAGTCAGTTCCACTGCTTTTTGTTCATTCTTCCCCTCCAATCAGGGACTGCTTTAGACTTGAGACACATGTAGAAGACAAAATCAGCAGTACTTCAGAGCTCCAGGGTGGGATTTGAATGCCCCTGGTCTAGACGGACAACACCTTTGCACACACGTTACATTGAAAAGAACAGTTTGATGATTTTCAGTCTGAACTAAAAGGTCAAATTAGATTTTTTGATTTTGAGATAGGTAGGTAAACATCTTCATGCAGATGGATGGAGAAGCCATAGCAACACACATTCCTAGTCTGTTTTTAGGTGGCTTTTTAAATAGTAGTATCAGAATGGAGCCATGCACACTATTCATCAGCAAAATAGCATCATCTTCTTATAGGTGCAAGGGTAGAGGAACAATAGCTAGCCAACTGCCAGTGCCAGGGAAAATAAACTGGAACTATACATGGATGAAAGCCCAGCAGTTCTGTTCTATAGGTCTAATGGTATTAAAAATGTAACAGTGGAATTATTAACCATTACTGTCTATCCTAGACTGAAGGTCAGGTGAGATGATTAATTGTGAAGTATTGTTCATCACAATTCTCATAGCATGCCTTTTAGACTCCTTTATCTTCCTATCTGGTGTTCCTAAGCAACATCTGTTAGACTCCTGACCTTTTATCTTCCTATCTGGTGTTTCTAAGCAACATCTGTTAGACTCCTGACCCTTTATCTTCCTATCTGGTGTCCCTAAGCAACATCTTTTAGACTCCTGACCCTTTATCTTCCTATCTGGTGTTTCTAAGCAACATCTTTTAGACTCCTGACCCTTTATCTTCCTATCTGGTGTTTCTAAGCAACATCTTTTAGACTCCTGACCCTTTATCTTCCTATCTGGTGTTTCTAAGCAACATCTTTTAGACTCCTGACCTTTTATCTTCCTATCTGGTGTTCCTAAGCAACATCTTTTAAACTCCTGACCCTTTATCTTCCTATCTCGTGTTCCTAAGCAACATCTTGCCTTTGGGAACCTCTTGTATCTTTCTCCCTTATTAGGGAAATCTTTTAGCTCTATCTTGAGCTGCATCCAGGACATAAATAAACCATTTTCGCTCGCATCACTACTCACGGAGAAGAAATCTGCCACAGGAAATTACCATGGGTGTCGTTTCAGATCCAACCTTAATCCAGAGTAGACAAAGCTATAGGCGGGCTGGGGATGTAGCGACTTTAGCAAGCCGGGAGCATTAGCCTCAAGACTTCATGATCAACCCTCACAGCTTATTTACAGATGGGATGTAGCTACAGTACTGCATTGGCTTACAATGTCGATGCTAAACACAGTGTTAAATCTGTCATGTGAAAATCAAATGGCAATGGGCAGATTGAAGCTCATTCTGAGTACTGTACATCTGTAGGCCTACTTAAACTTGCATAGATTTATCTTAAGAGCTAAAATACATGTTTCAAATGTTATTAAAGTCAATAACCTCAGAATTATTATTAAAAGTAAATAAAGTCAATTTCTTTGGAGCTAATCAACGATTGGAACATGTAAATCTAAATACATCAATGACTTATTGACATAATGCTACTCTGTAGGCATATTTAAAATGGTATAGTCAAAATTATAATCTAAGAATCTCAGAGTTAGCTAACAAAAAGTAATGGTTTCTCCAGAAAAGGGACTGCTTGCTTGGACCACTTAAATCAAATCTTTAGACACATTGACAAATTGTTGATAAAGGAGGATTTCAGACTGTTTCTCTGTGGCAGAATACGTTGAAAATACGTATTTTCAACCAGTATTGCTCACTGGGTGCCTCTAAGTGTAAGAAACACCCATGTATCTTTCCGCCAGCCTACACTAACGGGATCAATGATGACGAGGTGTCTGCATTATGATTCATATGTAGACACAAACTAGCTGGCGTGACACTGATCGTTCACGGTGAATTAGGTAACGGCCTTGGAATATGAGCTGGAGCTAAACTTTAATTAATGGAGAACTATTTGGAAGCAAAAGTATTTCCCAAATCTAACCCTTTGATGTCACAACAACAACAACAACAACAACAATAATAATAATAATAATAATAATAATAATAATAAAAGATGTAGCTTATTTAGTCTTCTGTATTATATTTACACCACAACGGTGTAATTTAACTATTGCTTCTTCCAATCTAATCTAAAAGGATAGTTTTGCCTGTTTTATAGGCTTGTTATGTGACAATACTGTATTATTCACAAGAAATTATTCAGACAGGTTCATGGCATTCTATCAGCTTTCTATATAAAGGGAAATAATAGATCAAGAGGCAGAGAGAAATGTAACAGACATCGTTTTGAATAGTGGGCTACGCACAAATCAAAACAATGTAGGTAGTACCGTCGGTACATTGTATCCGTGTCATACATCATAGGCCAGCACCACCCTCCGCTGAACAGCGCCCGTGCTATTCACGGTCATCTAAACTTCTCCTCAACAGCAGAAGAGCTCATCACACCAAGTCGACCAATAGCAAACCAGGCTTTAGCAGATAGGCTACTCAAACATCCATCCATCCTTTTGCCGTTGTACAATAGAACCCATATTACTATTTCAAGTAGTTAACACGAGGCTTAATTAGTCCATTTTCCAGTTGGTAATTTCCGACAGTGGTTTATTAAGGAGAAAAGTAGCTGATAGAATGGATACTTGCTCTATCGCCGATGAGCGCGCAGACGCGATAGTCATGGATTCGCCAACAACTGAAAGACCTGAACGGGAGACATTTCAAAGGTACGTAGCCTTTCGTTCTCTGTTTACCTCAGAAAGCACGGTGTTATTCTGGTCGGCTGTCAAATTATTAATCTGTATAATTTAATATCAATTTGTGTTGGCGCTTTGTCCATCCGTTATGGCCGCTATGTCAGTGTAGAATATAACAATCTATCAATGAATATCAATGTTCTGTGTATCTGTAAGCTCTTGATGACCACAGCAATACATTACATGGATTTCTCAGGGTTCTATTCTATAATCTTGTATTTATTATAAACCTACAAAATGTGCCACAAGAATTGTAAATCAAGAGCAGACTAAACTGGAAGAAGTCTATCTTTCATTTACCATTTTTTTTGGTGCGCGACAAATACATTGATTTGTATTCGTAAAACGTCTTAACAAATGCTCTACATTAGCAGCCAATCTCTCTCCAGAGTGTGTTTAACTGAAATGTAATAGTCCAATAACAGGTGAAGTGTGCCAGTCTATTCACCCAATCCACTCCCACATTCACGTCAATACGCAGTCTCCCGGGATCCAGAGATGTCTAGTATTCCTCGGGTATCCACTCTGTGCTCTCCCAAGTCAGCACAATGCAGATATGCATATGACATTGCTGACACAATAGTCTACTGTAGGGTCAGCTCAGGAGAAACCACAAATCCATGGGGCAAAACTCCACAATGCCAGTTTTTTGATAGATAACTAATAGTTACTACATTGACCTGCTTTAGTTTAGCCGTCAACATTGGACATACACTATATATACAAAAGTATGTGGACACCCCTTCAAAATTGGTGGATTCGGCTATTTCGGCCACACCCGTCGCTGACAGGTGTATAAAATCGAGCACACCGCCATGCAATCTCCATAGACAAACATTGACAGTAGAATGGCCTTACTGAAGATCTCAATGACTTTCAATGTGGCATCGTCATAGGAGGCCACCTGTCCAACAAGTCAACTGTAAGTGCTGTTTCTGTGAAGTGGAAACGTCTAGGAGCAACAACTGCTCAGCTGCAAAGTGGTAAATCACACAAGCTCACAGAACGGGAACGCCGAGTGCTGAAAAATTGTATGTCCTCGGTTTCAACACTCACTATCGACTTCCAAACTGCCTCTAGAAGCAACGCCAGCACAAGAACTGTTCGTTGGGAGCTTCATGAAATGGGTTTCCATGGCTGAGCAGACACACACAAGCGTAAGATCACCATTCGCAATGCCATGTGTCGGCTGGAGTGGTGTAAAGCTTGCCGCCATTGGACTATTGAGCAGTGGAAACTCGTTCTCTGGAATGATTAATCACGCTTTACCATCTGTCAGTCCGACGGACAAATCTGTGTTTGGCAGATGCCAGGAGAACGCTACCTGCCCCAATGCATAGTGCCAATTGCAAAGTTTAGTGGTGGAGGAATAATGGACTGAGGCTGTTTTTTTCTTGGTTCGGGCTAGGACCCTTAGTTCCATTGGAGGGAAATCTTAACCCTAGAGCATACAATGACATTCTAGACGATTCTGTGCTTCCAAATTTGTGGCAACAGTTTAGGGAAGGCCCTTTCCTGTTTCAGCATGACAATGCCCCTGTGCACAATTCGAGGTCCATACAGAAATGGTTTGTCGAGTTCAGTGTGAAATAACTTGACTGGCCTGCACAGAGTCCTGACCTCAACCCCATCGAACCCTTTTGGGATGAAATCAAATCAATTCAAACTTTATTTGTCACATGCGACGAATACAACAGTTGTAGACCTTACAGTGAAATGCTTACTTACAAGACCTTAACCAATAATGCAGTTCAAGAAAGAGTAAAACAAATAAAATAATAAATAGTAAAAATAATAAAATAATAAATAGTAACACATTAAAATAACAATAACGAGGCTATATACAGGCGGTACCGGCACTGAGTCATTGTGCAGGGGTACAAGGTAGTTGAGGTAATTTAGGTAATATGTACATAGGTAGGGGTAAACGTGACTAGGCAATCAGGATAGATATTAAGATAGATAGATAGATAGATAGATAGATAGATAGATAGATAGATAGATAGATAGATAGATAGATAGATAGATAGATAGATAGATAGATAGATAGATAGATAGATAGATAGATAGATAGATAGATAGATAGATAGATAGATAGATAGATGATGTAATAGATAGATAGATAGATGATTAAATGATGTAAAACCAAGAGAGTGGTTAAATGATGTAAAACCAAGAGAGTGGTTAAATGATGTAAAACCAAGAGAGTGGTTAATTGATGTAAAACCAAGAGAGTGGTTAAATGATGTAAAACCAAGAGAGTGGTTAAATGATGTAAAACCAAGAGAGTGGTTAAATGATGTAAAACCAAGAGAGTGGTTAAATGATGTAAAACCAAGAGAGTGGTTAAATGATGTAAAACCAAGAGATTACCACCTCCCAATGATATGCAGTTAAACATTTGTTATTGTAAGCAGAGAATCCCACTGCAGACACCAATGTGTTTCTGCATGTTACTCCATGTCATACACACCTTAAGAGCACATGGCCTTAGATTATGAACGTTTTGCTACATTGTATTCTACTACTGAACACGACCCTGGTACATCATGTCGGTCCAAACAAAGGAAAATACTGACATGATTCCCTCTCATGAACAACATGCTTGCTAATTCCATCTCCATAAATTAATTAACAGGCCACTAGTAGCAGTGTGGGGCAAACATAAATGCAGCAGTGTCAGCATATCAACCCCTTACTTAGACCCAAATACGATGTAGTATCAATGTTTAGCAAAAAGCACCGCGCTGTTCCATCGAGGGTGGTGCTGGCTGACAGTATGACTCGAATACAATGTAACAGAACATCAGCATAGTAACAGCCTCTTTAGAGCAAAATACAATGTCATATCAACCTGCGATAGAATGTTTCCCATGTCAATTCATATTGGAGAGATTGGCAATATCTCAGAAAATGGTTATTTGATACGTAGCTTGCAGGCAGGGGGCTCGTAACGCTCAGCTGGGGGTGTTTTCGTAACTGCTCTGTTCAATAATGAATTGGATCCACAAATTGCCTAGCTGTGCTAGCATGACCTAGCTCTATTAAAAGCTGTGAATGAGAAGCAGTGAATACCAGAGTTTACCACTGCAGTAACACAGTCCTTAGGAGTGCAGTGGGCAGCAACCCCCATCATGCTGCCATCAGTGCACTGTGCAGCTCGTGATACGTCAGCTGAGGGGTACATGGCAACTTCTAATTGGACAGCAAAGAAATCATGCTTTCACTGAGCACGTTCAGAAGGAAGCTGATGAAGCATCAGCCACCCAACAGATTGTCATCTTGACGGGGTCATTTGAGTGGAACCACTACATAGGTTTGAGAAATTTTAAGCGACCGATACATCTTAGACACATTATATTATTAATACTAGCTCTATTTTGAAATGCACAACGGCACACAGTCAAGTTGTGATGAATTTGCTGCCCATCTATCGCTCCCCGGTGGTTGGAAGTGCAAATAAAGCCCTCAAGTGCTGGTCATATGCTCCCTGTTTACTTACCCCGTCGCCTTGGTGATTGGGGGGGGGGGGGGGTTTGGGGTTGAGGTCAAGGAAGTGCGTCTCAGTCCACCAAGACGACCTGGTCTGGAAAAACAACCCATAACGTAATATGACCCTCTAACCGGAGGTAGATTGAAATTAGACTGTGCACAAGTGTCTGGTTGTGGATATGTTTCCATCCGTCTGTTCGTACGTTAGTCACACACGATATCTCAGACAGCACTGGGACAATTTTGACAAAACTTTGGTGAATGAGGTTTCTTGACATCGAGATCCGGCATTTTCAAAATTACACTGATTGGCCCAAGGGAGCTATAGTAATTAACTGAAAATGTGTAAGTCACGTGCAGTATCTCAATTGGCCCAAGGGGGGGCGCTGCATCATTAGTGGGGGACGTGTACTGTCATACTATACAGCCTCTGGACCTCGAAGCCAGTTCCACTGCATTTTTTTTCATTGTTCCCCTCTAATCAGGCACTGATTTAGACCTGGGACACAATTAATTATCAGGTAGAACAGAAAACCAGCAGGCTCCGGACCTCGTGGGGTAAAAGTTGAATACCCCTGCTATAGAGTATTGTAATTTACTTACAGTTCAGTAAATAGGGATTTTGACTTAGAAACGTTACCTGTCATTAGTCAAAACGCAATTGCAAATAGTGCTTAAAGCAGTCAGCTCTTTCATAGTTTCATAGTGTATAGTTTATGTCCGGTTCCTTAGAGAGAACATGAGGAAGAACATGTTCTCACAGATGTTATGCACAGATGTTAAGCACAACTTAACATCTGTGCATAACTTAACCCATAACATCTGTGCATAACTTAACCCATAACATCTGTGCATAACTTAACCCATAACATCTGTGCAATGCATTTCTTCCATAACCATGAGTCATTCTTCATCAGATCCACTGCAGTCTCCATCCACAGGACTCTCTTTTGGATGTGGAAAGGCAGGCAGGGAGCATCTCTTGGCCTAATTGGGCCTTCAAGCAACGCAACAATACTTTAAACATCATTCCTTACCTAATTAATTTGGTTTGCATAATTGGGTTTCAAGCAACGCAACAATACTTTGGAAGTCACTCCTTACACAATTCATTTGGTTTGCCTACTCAAGGCTTAGTAGAACTGTTGCAGCCGGGGAGGCAGCTGAGCTGAAACATTGATTATCGAAAATTTGATGACAAGCACTGCCACTGTAGGGGTTATAAATAAATACACTTTTCCCCCTATCTGTCTTTTCACAGTGAGATACCGGAGGTGTCACTGTGTCCACCTGACAGTGTGTGCCCGGAGGCCCAGGACTCTCTGATCCAAACCGAAGGGGACCCGTCTGACAGCTGCAGCCTCCCCAGGCCCTCCTCTTCCACCTCCTCCCAGCTCTACCACCAAGTCTCCCAGGGATGCACCTACCTTTCGCCGCAGCACCGACGATGTCACTGTTGTGGCCATCACAAGCCAATCAAAGGCAAATCCTGTCTGGAGTTGCACCCAATCACTGTGGGTCCTCCTCATGCCGACTGCTCGACGGGCGCTGTCAAGACGGGTCACAGCTGCAGCCCCTCCCATGTCCCTTCCTGTCACAACGCTGTCCGCTGCCACTGGCTGCATGGTTCCCACAAGTCCAATCAGCATCGTGTGGTCACAGTCAGGTCTGTAGTCTGCATACTGTACACAATTTATTATCATGCAAAAATATAATAAGGTCAATGACGCATAATTACTTGTCTATTTTAGGGATGACGGACTCTACTGGATCCCTAGAAAGTCAGTATCCACGACAACAAGATAATTGTGAAACAGCAAAAGAACCTACAATTTCCACTGCATCCAAATGTGCACAGTGCATGGCAGTAACTATGACAACAGATATATTTAGTCTTTCGTTTAGCTAAACATGGTCGTAAGCTTAAAAATAGTATTTAATTCAGCTATACAACATTTTCCTAGCACAACCACAGAGTGAGACGTACAGTACAGTCCTTTAACTATGCAAAGCCCATTAGAGAGAAGGGTCACTGAGATCCTCTTTTCCTGTGGCATTTTCTTGACAGTTACTCCCAGGTGGTAGTGGAGTATCCTCTGGCGGTGCTCGTCGGCTGTGCAGTGGTCCTCCTGGGATGCTCCCTAGCCGGCCTGTTGATCGGTCCCCTGCCAGACTTCTCTGACCCGCTGATGGTGAGTGTCTCCCTTGGCTTTCTCTGCCAACTTCCTGTCAAAACGAACGCTACTGTAAACCCTCTTAGCTCGCTCCCTGCCTCTTGAAAAGCTATCGCAGATAAAGTAGACCCTGCAGATCTAAAAAATAGTTAGTTCAGAAATACAAGTGTAACCATATCAGTGCAATTGCAGGTCTAATGAGAATAGTTACATGAACTGATTGAATTACGCCATAAACTCATGGCGGTCAACATGTAATGACCATGTCAGAGACCAGGGTATAAAATCATCTTGAAGAATACTGAACACAAAGCTATATCAATCAACACTGCATGTACAATGTCACTGTCAATCTTCAAAGCATGCATCCTAGTATGTCACTAAACATACAGTAGCATCTAATTAGTCTTTATTCATTTACTGTAGGCCAAACCGTCAGCATTTGGCGTACATAAAGGGGATGTAGTTCGGCTGTCGTCAGGTGATATAGCTCAGCTGTCGTCATGGTATGTAGTTCCAATGACTATTTTTAATGCAGGGGTTTGAGCCTCGAGGAACATACATCGGGGTGCGACAGTCTGCCTTGGCCAAGCTTCAGCAGAACACGGGGCCTGGAAACACACTGTCTCTGATACCACCGCAACAGCTCAAAGACAAGACAGCTGGGAGGTACTGTGCTAAAACTGGAGGAGCTCTCCACCACACACTGAGAGCCCTGCACAAAATGGCTGCCACAACAAAGTAGATCCATAGGACATTGTGTTCACTCAGCCCCAGATTATAATTACTCACTAAAACAGGCTACAAGTTGGCATCTTTCAGTTCAGAGGCACGATACACATGGAACAAGGTTACACTTGCACATGATATAGTATAGCTACGATGTAAAAATGCTAGATAATTGTATAGGGAGTTCATATGTCCATTGTTTCTTGGGGTGCCGATTTAGCAATTGCCTGCGGGATTGATATGAATTGTCTAGCCTGACCTGTTTATTTATGAAGCTATGGAGATGGCAGCGGAGGGGATGCCGGTGGGAGCCAGGATCAGTCGTCCAGGCAACGGTCTAGAAGAATGCTAGACAGGGATTCGGCCCAGGACACATTCCTCTGTGACGCACCAGGTAGGTTACTAACACTAATCAACACTCACATAATGGTGTTGTCTCTCTGCTACTAGAGATGGTGTTGTCTCTCTGCTACTAGAGAGGGTGTTGTCTCTCTGCTACTAGAGAGGGTGTTGTCTCTCTGCTACTAGAGAGGGTGTTGTCTCTCTGCTACTAGAGAGGGTGTTGTCTCTCTGCTACTAGAGATGGTGTTGTCTCTCTGCTACTAGAGATGGTATTGTCTCTCTGCTACTAGAGAGGGTGTTGTCTCTCTGCTACTAGAGATGGGGGTGTCTCTCTGCTACTAGAGATGGTGTTGTCTCTCTGCTACTAGAGAGGGTGTTATCTTTCTGCTACTAGAGATGGTGTTGTCTCTCTGCTACTAAAGATGGGGTTGTCTCTCTGCTACTAGAGATGGGGTTGTCTCTCTGCTACTAGAGATGGGGTTGTCTCTCTGCTACTAGAGATGGTGTTGTCTCTCTGCTACTAGAGATGGGGTTGTCTCTCTGCTACTAGAGATGGTGTTGTCTCTCTGCTACTAGAGATGGGGTTGTCTCTCTGCTACTAGAGATGGGGTTGTCTCTCTGCTACTAGAGATGGGGTTGTCTCTCTGCTACTAGAGATGGTGTTGTCTCTCTGCTACTAGAGATGGGGTTGTCTCTCTGCTACTAGAGAGGGTGTTGTCTCTCTGCTACTAGAGAGGGTGTTGTCTCTCTGCTACTAGAGATGGGGTTGTCTCTCTGCTACTAGAGATGGGGTTGTCTCTCTGCTACTAGAGAGGGTGTTGTCTCTCTGCTACTAGAGAGGGTGTTGTCTCTCTGCTACTAGAGATGGGGTTGTCTCTGCTACTAGAGATGGGGTTGTCTCTCTGCTACTAGAGATGGGGTTGTCTCTCTGCTACTAGAGATGGGGTTGTCTCTCTGCTACTAGAGATGGGGTTGTCTCTCTGCTACTAGAGATGGTGTTGTCTCTCTGCTACTAGAGATGGTGTTGTCTCTCTGCTACTAGAGATGGGGTTGTCTCTCTGCTACTAGAGATGGGGTTGTCTCTATGCTACTAGAGAGGGTGTTGTCTCTCTGCTACTAGAGAGGGTGTTGTCTCTCTGCTACTAGAGATGGGGTTGTCTCTCTGCTACTAGAGATGGTGTTGTCTCTCTGCTACTAGAGATGGTGTTGTCTCTCTGCTACTAGAGATGGGGTTGTCTCTCTGCTACTAGAGATGGGGTTGTCTCTCTGCTACTAGAGAGGGTGTTGTCTCTCTGCTACTAGAGAGGGTGTTGTCTCTCTGCTACTAGAGATGGGGTTGTCTCTGCTACTAGAGATGGGGTTGTCTCTCTGCTACTAGAGATGGGGTTGTCTCTCTGCTACTAGAGATGGGGTTGTCTCTCTGCTACTAGAGATGGGGTTGTCTCTCTGCTACTAGAGATGGTGTTGTCTCTCTGCTACTAGAGATGGTGTTGTCTCTCTGCTACTAGAGATGGGGTTGTCTCTCTGCTACTAGAGATGGGGTTGTCTCTATGCTACTAGAGAGGGTGTTGTCTCTCTGCTACTAGAGAGGGTGTTGTCTCTCTGCTACTAGAGATGGGGTTGTCTCTCTGCTACTAGAGATGGTGTTGTCTCTCTGCTACTAGAGATGGTGTTGTCTCTCTGCTACTAGAGAAATGTTCCTAGAAATGTAACAGGAAACAATCCCATAATCTATCAATCAAAGATCAAAGATCTAGGTATTGACCAGCTAGTTCATCGTTTCAGTGTTCACTTTCAGTTATGAGCAAAACATAAGCAATCCCTCCATCTACATTTCTGTAAGTGCAGACTGAGGATAGTCTTTGTTGAGAGGTGCCATGTTTTCGCCTCCATCTGTGACATCACAGGAGAACGCTACGCCCAGCTGGTCTTCCGCTCGGGAAACTCTGCCAGTCTTTGGAGCCTGAAGGCAATCTACTCCATGTGTGAGATGGAGCAGGCCAGGGTAGGTCTTCATACATATTAAATCAGCAGACCATCTGCCATATATCCACCATTACTAACCAGATCATGAAATCAGGGAGCCAACTCAAACAAATTAAATACCTTTCTGGGCTACAGACCTTGGCAGGCAGTGATAGCACACATCTTAAAACGTTTCTATTTATTTGAAAGATAACAAAAAGGTGTTATTGATCCCCATTAGCTGGTAGATGAAAGTAAGTTATGTGAAAAGTTGCTATAAAATATGTCCCTTTCACTTTACTCGTGTAATAAAAGGTATATGGAACATCAATTACATTGATTTTGCCATGTGTAGAAGGAGAATAAATCAACGGATGTGTTAAAATGCCAAACTCCTCTTCTCCATGTTTCAGATTCGTTCACAACCCCACTTCCAAGATCTCTGCAAGCAACATATCCGATTGGAAGTGGATGGTGCCATGATCAGGGGCGGATGCTGTCCAAGTTGGTCACTGGGAAACTACCTGGCACTTCTCAGCAATGCCTCGTCCTGTCTCAGCCTGACCTCTGTGCAGGTGTCAGAGAGTCTGGGCCTACTGCGCTACTGCGCCCCGTACTACCATGATGGAAGCCTGGTGGCATATTGTGCAGAGAGGGGCATGCAAGGCAACTGTGCATCTGTGCCGACTCGGTGCAAACACTCCCGTGCCGTATTCCAGATATTGCATTACTTGGTTGATAAGGACTTCCTAGGGCCACAGACAATAGAATATCAGGTCCCCTCACTGAAATATAGCCTCCTGTTTCTACCGGTGGAAAAAGGAGATCACTTGATGGAGATATACATGAACAGCCTTGAAGGTCGCGAGCTTACATATAAGAACACTACTATTACAGGAATGGACCTAGGCATCAAGCAAAGGCTATTCAAGTACTACTTGGCTAGGGACGCCATCTACCCTGTTCTGGCTGTCGTTTCGCTGTTCCTCACCATAGCCCTTTATTTGCGGTCCCTTTTCCTATCAGCTCTGTCTTTAGTAGCAATTGTGGGTTCTCTCTTGACTTCCTATTTCCTCTACAAAGTGGTTTTCCAGCTGACGTTCTTCCCTTTCCTCAACTTAGCTTCAGCGTTCATCCTGTTTGGCAGTTGCTCTAACCAGGCTTTCACTTTCATTGATTTCTGGAACCTACAACTATCCCAGAATCCACCCGTTTCTCTAGAGATAAGAGTCAATCGAGTTCTCCAAGAGGTCGGATATTTGATATTGGCATCAGGCCTGACTTCTAGTGCCACGTTCTTCTCGGGGTTCCTTAGCAGCATCACAGCAGTCAGATGCTTTGCTGTGTACCTGGGAACGGCTTCCTTAATCTGTACTCTTTCCGCCCTTGCGTGGCTGCCCAGCTCGCTCATTTTACTTGAGCGCTACGCTGTGCCTGCCTCAGCCTCTGTTACTGCACAGGCCTGGAAGCCTTGTTGCACAAAAAGTATTGGCGGGTTCTGGGACACAAGCTCGCGAAAGCGGTGCCTCTTCACCTTGGGTCAGAAGCTACGAGGGTTGAAGCGGGGACTGTACGATACCTCCAATTTATTTTTCCAGAAAATCCTCCCATGTGGTGTGGTCAAGTTCAGATACATTTGGGTCTGCTGGTTTGCAGTGTTGGCCGCAGGAGGAACATACATCTCAGTTGTGGACCCTGGTATGAGACTACCCACTTTAGACAACAGGGCAACTCAGTTATTCCGCTCCAGCCATCCCTTTGAAAGATATGATGCTGAATATCGCTACCAATTCATGTTTGAACGGCTGGTGAATGGGGAGGACAAGCTCCTTACATTGACTCTTGTTTGGGGAGTCATCCCAACCGATAATGGCAATCACTTTGATCCAAAAAGCAATGGATCTTTAGTTATGGATCCAGAGTTTAACATGAGTAGCCCAGAGGCTCAGGTGTGGTTGAGAGACTTGTGTGGAAGAGTTCAAAACCAAAGCTTTTATTTACCATCATCGTCATCATCTGAAAACGAAGGCTCAACAGACAATGTCTGTATTGTTGAGCAACTCATACACTGGGTGTCTATTCGACGTTGCTCAGAGAGCGAGGATGCGTTCACTTTTTGCTGTAACGATATTCCTTTTCCTTACCCCCCGGGTGTTTTTGAACAATGCCTGAGTATGATGGTGGTCGAGCGGCATGCAGAGGGTTATGTGTCCGAGGTTGGAGGCCTACATTTTGAGGCAGATGGTCGAATAGCAGCCCTGGTAATGGTATTTAGGACTACCCACCGATATAGCTACAACTTCAGTCACACCACCCTTTTCTATAATGATATTGTGTCATGGTTTAACGGAGAAATGTCTGGGGCACCACTGGGACTAAAGGAAGGCTGGTTTGTGAGCCAGTTGACACTGTTTGACTTGCAACAATGTCTAAGCTCAGAAACCCTTGTGGTTACTGGGTTCTCTGTAGCCCTAGCGTTTGCCATGCTTCTTCTGACCACATGGAATATTCCACTGAGTATTTATGGCACTGCTGCTGTTGGAGGAAGTGTTTTCGTCACCATCGGCCTCCTGGTCCTTCTAGAATGGCAGCTCAGTGGTGTGGAGGCACTCTTCATATCAGCTGCTGCTGGGCTGTCTGTCGACTTTTTAGCCGACTACTGCATATCATATAATTCAGCTCCACACTCTGATAGAATTGGAAGAGTTGCACATTCTCTGAAAAGAATGAGCTGTCCTGTAGCAACAGGATCCATGGCCTTCTGCTGTGTGGGCGTCGCCATGCTCCCTACCACTGCCTTGTTGTTCAGGAAGCTGGGGATTTTCTTGTTTCTGGTGAAATGTGTAGCATGTGGATTCGCCACCTTCTTTTTCCAATCCCTATGCTGCTTTTTCGGTCCTCAAAAGAACTGTGGGAAGATAATGTTGCCATGTTCATCTGAACAGGGGACTGAAGGTCTGCCCTCCTGCTCAGCAGCAGAACCTGAGTCCTCCACCTGCGCAGCCAACGGGGCTTTTCGAAGATCAAGAGTTCGAAGGAATTTCAATAAAGACGAGGGTAATTACCTTTACCCGAACCATCAGCGCCAAAGACAGCGACAGGCAGGGGGCGGAAGGGAGCCTGAGCAGTATGAGCTTCAGCCATTGGCCTGTCAGCTGAGTGACAGCTTTGAGAACAGCACGTGCACTAGTAAGCTATCCAACAGACCCTCTGTTCTCTCGGATGACATCCAGTTTGGTGGGCTCAGTCCCAGGAGGGATGTGGAGAGGAGCAACATTGAGGCAGATGGTGAAGCGATCTGTCGTAGGCACCACAAAGGCTGCCACACACCCCCGGCTTTGCAGACCTCTAGCCCATACAAAGAGAACACCCTAAGGCCAGTAGTCCTACGGCCAGTAGTTGCTCCTCTAGGTGACCTGGCTAAGGAAAGGCTCTTGTGCAAGACGTGCAGAGGACAGTCTGCTGGCATCAAACACTGGAACGTATCGCTGTCCTCTTCCTCAAGCATGGAGGAAACCATCATTAGTCAAACAATGGAAACAATTTACCAACCATCCCTCTCAAAAGACGAGGCCTCCAATAGTACCTTTAAGCGTCACCCTCACAAACGCCTACTGTCATCTCAGAGTTCATTTGACGGGCTAGAGGATTCCAATGAGACTTGCCTGAGTGACACTGAACCTGGACCCTCAAACCAACAGACTTCTATTGAAGCAGAGGGAGATCTGGAACCACGACCAGGGCACCTTAACGGAAAGAGAGACACCCTACGTCTCTCCCTGAGAGAGACCACGTATGAGACAGCCTCTCCGGGGTGTGGGAGGGGTCGTACAAGCCAGAGTGAAGGACCAGTGATGTTGCCAAACAGTAAACCAGATTTGCCTGATGTATGGATCAAACGAGATGGGCAGAGGGAAGATACAAGCTGAATGGGATTTCAAAAGAGTAATCTAATCATGCAGAAGTGTTCAGGTCATTGTCAGTCAGCTTGATTAGCTCAGTCAGAAACTACAGAATGTTATGTTGTGAATAACATTCTTTGTAATGGATTTAGACTTTTTTTATTTTATTCATAGCTAGACAGACACTGGAACTTGGATAATCACTGCCCTTTTTGTCTTGGACTGAACCACCCTGATCTATATCCATCGTCTGGATATATTCTTGGACAATAATGTAAATTGAACAACTATAATAATTTCAAGACATTTTCGATGTGAGGCAAGGGGCTCTTTTGTTTGAACACAATGCCCTTGCCTGTGTATTCCAGGCACCTACCATCAAAACAATACATTTTATTTTAACATGGTGATGGAAGTCACATAACACACAATTTCTGAACTACTACTAGTAGTTATGTCAAATACATTTTGTAACCACTTCAATGTCAGAACGTACCACTCATTGCTGTTGTTTATAGTCAATGCCAATTTGGCGACTTAAGATAATTATGTGTGTATGAATTATGACCTGAACAGGTGTATGACCTGAACAGCACTATTACACACTTACAGTAGGAGCTGCAGGTACACTGCAGAGGTATATATCGAGCCTTGTACTTTGGTAATGAAAAAGGAAGGTCTTGAACATGCAACCAACTGATGTATTGGCAGGCCTGAATCTGACAAAGGGGATTTTACTGGCCTGTGGCTCCTTCCATCATTAAAACATGACTTGTAGATAACCTACATCACAGCACTGTGCAAAGAAATATAGAACAATCGTTCTATGTAGAGTAATACGATCTCTACTAAGGCTTGACTGGGTATTCAACAATTGTAGTTATACATCCGCAGAGCAGACAGCCTTGCGCCACCTGCTGGAACATCAGATTAAAGACAGTATATGTTTGCCTTGACGGAACACATGCAGTATATGGATCATTGTGTACAATGTGCAGCATGTGCCAAATCTTTGCAACAGTCAAAGATTACATGAAGAAAATGTAAATGTGTTGTGTGTGAAAGGGATATCCTTTACATTAGTGTCAAAACGGTTTCAGAATTGTGTTTTTGGTTCAAAATGTGGTGTATTGAATACAATCCAGAATAATGTATGTATGTATTAAAGGTTTATTAAGGTTTGATGCAATGACTGCAAAAATGAATGCGAAAAATTGACAAGAATTGTAAAATGTGCCTACAAGCAGGGTTATTTTGAAGTTGTCTCATCCGAAAGGGTTTCCTTTTGACAAGAATTGGATGAGCTTTTTGAAATAACCTGCCTTAGAGAAAGGAACGATAGAACTGAACTTCAGGCTTTTTAAGAGCAGAAAAAACAGAAAGGTTGCAGGTTAAACTTGAGATAACTAACTACTTGTATTCATTTTAACACAGTGGAAAGTTTAAAATAAAAAAGTGTATTTTTCCTGCAGAATGGGTTTTATTCTATATCATGAAGATACAATTTCATTGTCAAACTTTATTCCATTTATTCATTTTCAATTAGAAAGGCTGTTGAAAGAAAATCCTAGAGAAACATCTTCTTGGCTGAGAGTCCAATGGAAAATATATGGTCCAAAGTACATCCCTTAAAGTGAGTCAGAGGGAAATGAATTCTATAATATAAAACCAGAATTATTCATGAATTACAGAACCGTAAGCCATAAAATTAAAAGTGCTTGGTTCACTAAGTGTCCACTACAACAAAACACAACAATAGTGATGCTTTGCATTCTACTGGTCACATCACACTATTTCTATAGTACACTGCCTGCACTTCTGTTGTACAGCATCACTGTAGTGCCTTAGTCTTCAATCCAGTCATCCTTGGCCCAGTCAGGTAAGCGAGTTGAATATTCAAAGTCTGGTCCTTTATAGCGCAACGCATGGAGGTACATGATGAGTTCCTTCTCGGTGGGGTCCGGACGGACAATCTTACACTCGCTACACAGAGGGTCTTTCGTGTTTGTAGCAGCTAAGTGAGAAGATTCTGTAGACTCTGTTTGATCCCCATTTTCTTCAGTTGGTCCGGGTTCTGCACCAGATGAGGCTGGACTGCTGTGGACCTGATTTGCACTCTGTTCTACATCACCAAGTGTACAGTCACTTGAAATAGAATTGCAAACCCGTGGCGACAGCTCTGGCTGAGGTATCTGAGCATCTTTGCCATAGACATCAGTCTGCGCATTGCTCACCATTCCCTCATCTGGGATGTCTAGGAGATGAAGACTCTCCTTCAAGCGATGTTCCTCCAGAATCGCTTTGAGAAGCTCGTCGTCGCTCATGCCCATCAGGCCTCCCTTCGCCCTTTGGGGACCCCAAGCAGAAGAGCCATAGACGGGGTCGTTAAGAATGGGGTAGCCCAGGAACTGGAGGTGGACGCGAATCTGGTGAGTGCGGCCAGTGAGAGGGAGGCAGCGCACTACACTGGAGTGGCCATTCCAGCTGAGTCTTTGGAAGACTGTGCGGCAATCCTTGCCTTTAGGATGCACTCTGCACAGTCCCACCTTGAAGGAGACGACCAGGATGGGCTCCTCACAGATTATCTCGCCCTCTGGGAACTCCCCTTCCACTCGACAGACGTACTCCTTCTCCAGCTGTAAAAGATGAGAAACTATCAGTCACATATCAAACTTTGACAAAGTATATTTTATGTTCCCTCTCAAAGAGAGATTATACTTGAGGCACTATTTAATCCAAACTGATGACCAGATTTCCAGGATAAGTGAATAAACAAAAATAATTGTTTTAGTACACTCAATGTCCCTTTTCGATTGGTGCATACTGGACTACCATAATGTAGACTGAGGCTGTCTCACCTGTCTGTCTCGCACCAACACATCCAGTTTTTGGGACACTTCCAAAGTCCGGGCGAAGAGCAGCACCCCAGATGTTAGACGATCCAGCCGGTGCACAGTGTGAAGGCCACATATGCCCCGTTCCTTTCCCAGGATGAAGATGACCGTGTTGTGACGGAAGCGCCCGCAAGGATGGACTGGCATCGAGGCTGGCTTGTCAACTACCAAAACCTCCCCATTATCTTCCAAAATCTCCAGTGGCCGTCCGACTACAGGCGGCTCATGGCGATGCACTGTATTCCTTAGGAAGTCATTGTTCTAAGGGTGGAAAAGACAAGAGTCTGACAATATTTTTTCTGCACAGATTAAAAAAAAAAACATAGGGACATTGTCTATGAATATGTTGGCTTGAATTAGATAGAGTCCGAGAGGAGACAAAGAATGAACTCACCCTAAGTGTTACAGAGAGGTCATTCACGGGTGTCTCGTTGAGTCTGATGCGTCCTAGTTTGGAAGCCATAACGTAGTACTCCAACGGCTCAGCTCGGAATTCACTGCTGAAAACCTCGAGAAGACTTTTCCCAATCCAGCGTCCCTTGCAGTACGTTTTGAAGTCGAAGTAATAAGGGTGTACTTTGCGTAGACCTCCTTCAAAATAGTAAGTTGTTTCATCAAAATGCTCTTTGCTGAAGCTCACCCCGGGGTTGCGTTTTTGGGGGGGAGGAATGTATCTCTCTCCTGGACGTAGTTGTTTCTTCCCACCTGCTCCTCGTCGTCTCTTTCCACGACTACTTTTCTCTGGGTCTTCTTTCTCGTCGCTCTTACGTTTACAAGTTTCTTTCAACTCGTCCGTGGTAGAAGTGACTGTTGTGTTCGAGGTATTTACCTCCGACACCCTCGTCACTTCTGTCGACTCCATTGTATGCGACATTACTGTAAAATGGTGTTGATGCCAACCTGGGCCAGATGACAACTCATTTACTGAGTTATAAAGTGTATGTTCTTTTGTCACTTTACAACTATAATTTGTGACATTCGTCAAGTGCGCACTGCATGGTCTAGCACGTGATAGCGTTCTGTTGTCAAGCGTTATCTCGCGTTTGTTAACGATTTGGAAAACATAGAAAATGTTCTTGAAATAACGTAACGTTACCATCAAATTTAATGAAGACTATCTTTTTCTCTAGGGAGTTCTTTAAAACCACTGTTTGTCTAGTTAATGGTAAATTAAAATACTCCGAAAAAATGTGTCCAAACTACTCACACGTATCTCCCTCAAGCAGCCATGAAACTATGGGTCTTCCTTCCAAATGACTACGGGCACTCATCGATGACGCCACTGTGTGATAGTAGTCCGTTTCAAAGCCTTATGAAAAATCACCATCCTCCTGACACTGGAATATTGCTTCACATCTACACAACATAATAAAATCATAGACCTAAATTAATAGCATTTATGATATTTCATACAGGCAATGGTTAAACTGATAGCGACTAAGTGGCATAGACTTATAAAAAAAACTAAGCCAAACAATCCAGTCTCTCTCAAATAAAGCAACATTATTTTCATTACAATATTTGTGTTAATAAATTATGACGTTAGAGTATAATCATTTCAGTATTTGTTTCTAAATAAAGACTAAAGTGCATCTATTCTCATCGCTATGTAAAAAGGGTTGGTTTTCTGTTGCTTACACATAGTAATTGTGATAATTTATAGGTTAGACTATGTTTACTTGCATTCACATCAGACATTAAAAAAAAGTTAATGTTCACTTTTATCAAGACATCTTCATGTTGGTTGGTGAAGTCTGATCACTCTTTGTATGAGGGGTTATCATATCCCTTGCAATTTTGTAAAATTAGATACATGAATAAGCAAACCTTTCAGCTAGACATCTGTGAGGAACAAACAGTGTGTCTATGTTTTGAATCCATGTACAAAGCGTGATCACTTAAATGAACGATTTTAGCAACCACAGAGAGAGTAATTAATCCAAAAGCCCTTGGCAACCCTCTTCAACCCTCTGGGACAATGTTCATCTGCTGCCCAGTTTTAGTCAATAATCACATAGGAAGTGTTGCTAGGCAGCAGACAGATGGAGATCTAGGGAACTCAATAGCTGCAGCACCAGCACCACCTCACCTCCTGCAAGGGCAACCACACCACACGGCAGTCACCTCCTGCAAGGGCAACCACACCACACGGCAGTCACCTCCTGCAAGGGCAACCACACCACAAAGCAGTCAGAGCTAACCTCTGGGAAGAGAAACACAGAACAGCATCTCTCAGGAGAACAACTCTAGATATGGGATGATGAATTAAGGCAAGGTCATGACGGCAGGCATCCCTTAAGGTTTAGGACTTAAGAGTTTCATGTCCTTCCCATTTATCTGCATTATACTGTATACTATATATACAATTTATGTAGCTAGTTTGTACATACCCTTTATGTAGTGTATACATACCCTTTATGTAGTGTATACATACCCTTTATGTAGTGTACAGAAAACATGTTGATACAACAGTAGCTAAGAATAGGAGAAGTCAGCCTTTTTAACAACACTATCAACAAGGCAGGTCCTACAGGCTCTAGTTTTGTCGCACCTGGACTACTGTTCAGTCGTATGGTCAGATTCCACAATTTGAATAATTCTGTTATGGCATATAAGTACAACCTACCTTCACCTTGTCGTCATGACAAAAGTGCCCCCTTAAATTGTATGAATATATATAATGTAATTTGAAACGTGTAAAAGACTATTGTTGATATTGTAAACATACTGTACTTTAATACTATTCTATATTGTTGTATGGGTGAAATGAAAAGTATTTTGTCATCTCTGCTTTGTCTAGCCCCATAAAAAAAAAGTATTTCTTATAGCCTAAAGTCTTTCTTATATTTTTTTACACATTTAGCATAGATAATGTAATTGTTGTGGTCGTCTTAGGCAAACCATCTTCAGTATCACAGAGGCACCTCCAATTGCCACTCAGACCTTCTGGGAGAAAAGTATCTGGCATTGAACTTGGTAGTAGTAGTTGTATGTTTTAAGCTAAGGATCCCATCATCTCCCATCAATATCAAGTATAATGATTAGCCTCATACATTGTCTTCTGGTATCGTTTTTTAAATTGAGAACATAGCTAAACAATGTGTGAGTTAAGCTATTTTCTGCTTCAGATTAACAATGTCAAGGGATGAATTGCAAATGCCCATAAGGCTAATGCCATCATACTGTAGGCCAGTGGTTACCAACTCCGGTCCCCCAACAGCACACATTTTTGTACTGGCCTACAGTATGATGGCATTAGCCTTATGGGCATTTGCAATTCATCCCTGGCCTACAGTATGACTCAAGGACTGGAGTTGGGAACACCTGCTGTAGGCCAATGGCTGCATTGGCATTGCATGCCATTATCAGCTGCAAAATGGGTTCATATGGCTGATATCCTGAAAAAATTGTGACAATCAACTAAAATTAATTGGAACGCTTATGACTGAACAAAAAGGCTATTATTACTGAAGCATAATTTCAGGTGAACAAAAAAAATGTAAATACCAGAGGTGGCCAACCTCGCTCCACTGATCCCTGATCTACTGGGTGAGAAGACTTCCGTTCCAGCCCAGCAATAGAACACTTGATTATTAAATGATTACATTTGATTCATTGAATCAGGTGTGTTATTGCTGGGCTGGAACAAAAGCCTGCACACCCAGCAGGGTTGACCTGCTCCAGTTGTAATAGGTATTTAATACATTGTGTGTGACTTTTAAACTGTATTTTTGTTCACAAAATTTGCCAACATAGGTATACAAGAATGTAACCTTATTCTCTTGGGACATTCATTAGGACCTCTTCATCTGTAGACTGGGTTTCACGGCTCTCTATCTGAGGACAGAAAACATAAAAAAAGAATCAGGCTGCATCCCTGAATATTATGTTGCTATATCTCTCTGTCCTCAGTTTTTCTCGCTAGGGACTGGAACTGGAGAATATTTGTATAATGTCCTCCCACAAAGGTACCTGCTCTATCCAGAGTAGCCTACTCTCTCTGCCACACTCCTAAACAGTAGGTGGCGGTAGATGCAAATGATAGTTAGTTGCGATCCGCCAAGAAGCCCCGAAGAAGAAAAACAGGCTAGCTAGCTAGCTAACGTTAGCAAGGTAAAGTCCTAGCTACAACCTGGGAAACACGGGTTAGCGGCTCTAAATTGTAGTCGAAGGTAAGACACTAATAAACACACTTAGCTAGCAGAGTGAATGTTTGCCACTTATCATATCAAGTTCCAATGACAAGGTGATTATTTTAGTTGCAGCTAGCTAACCAAGTTTGAGTTAGCATTAATTAGCTAGCGGCATCTAAAACGTTCACCTAGCTAACAAATAGAAACATTCTGATTCATTGCAGTTGAGCTCATTTCTAATTTGGTGGACAGGTTTCCAACACCTTGGATTTGGTATACCTTCAAACTTAATTGCATTGATCTTTTTAGCTGCCATTTCATTAATTATTGAGCTTGCTATCAGTTGATAAGAGTTCAATTTGTTCAGTGGTAAACAAAAGTTATACATTGTCATACTTGAGTAAAAGTAAAGATACCTAGAATAGAAAATGACTCAAGTGAAAGTTACCCAGTAAAATACTAATTACTTGAGTAAAAGTCGCAAAATATTTGGTTTTAAATATACTTAAGTACCAAATGTACATGGAATTTCTAAAATATACTTAAGTATCAAAAGCCAAAGTATAAATAATTTCAAATTCCTTATATTAAGAAAACCAGATGGCACAATCTTCTTGTTTTTTTATTTATTTTCCTATAGCCAGGGGCTACAAGGGATGTTCTCTTTATAAGTATGTGAATTGGACCATTTTCCTGTGAACATGTAGTGAGTACTTTTGTGTGCAAGGGAAAAGTACATTATTTTCTTTAGGAATGTAGTAAAGTAAAAGTTGACAGAAATATAAATAGTAAAGTACAGATACCCCAAATAAGTAACACTTTTTAAAGTATTTTTACTTACGTACTTTACACCACTGACTATGTTGTTGATGATGCTTGTCTCAACAGACCATTGTATCTACATGAAGATGATTGACGATTTCGAGAGTCACGACGCTCGTTCCAGCAGAGATCTGTGGTCAGAGATCAGCTGGAGCCTGCCTGATGTGCAGGAGGAATATCAAGGCCAAGGAGAGCATGATGCTGCTCTGTTCACAGATTCATTCCAACCTTCACATGTTGGCAATTGCCTGCAATCTAATGGCATGCCTACGAGTTTCTCCTCTCACAGCGTCTGGGAACCTATGGAAGACTCAGATGTCTACATTGCTAGTTTAGGTAAAAGTCATTCTAATATCGACTTTCTGTCATAACTCACCTTTATCTATGGCCCAGTTCATGCCACCATTAGGGCTGCGGCGGTCATGACATTTTGTCAGCCGGTTATTGTCATGCAAAAGACTAGCAGTCTCACGGTAATTTACCATTAATTAACATAAACCTGTTTAGCTTCTCCAGGCTCTACCCATACAAGCAGCATAAAAGCCTTTGGAACATTACATTTAAAAAAAAAATCTAATAAATCAATTGATTACACACCATCACAATGAATTCATTATTTATGTTAATCAGTTCTAAACAAAACATTATGATATGAAAATATGTATGTATTTCAGAAGAATATAATATGAGTTGGCCTACTTTATGTTATCTGGCTATGCACCATGCCATAGGCTTGTTCATTTTCCCAGGCAAATATGCTTATAAGTCTCGTGACATGATTTTATATTATAGGATTTCATAGTAATTGAAGAATATATTTGAATTTAGCTGAATAATATAATCTATATTTTTCCCATTCTGGAGCGAGAGTGCACGCATATGAAATGGATATGTTGAGCGTAAAAGTGATAATTTGAAACAGGTCCAATATGCTAGATTTTGAGTTACAGTTGAAGTCAAAAGTTTACATACAGCCCCAGTTACTCCCAGTGTGTGTTTGTGTGTGTGTGTGTGTATATACAGTATATACAGTTGAAGTCGTAAGTTTACATACACCTTAGCCAAATACATTTAAACTCAGTTTTCCACAATTCCTGACATTTAATCCTAGTAAAAATTCCCTGGTTTAGGTCAGTTAGGATCACCACTTTATTTTAAGAATGTGAAATGTCAGAATAATAGTAGTGATTTATTTCAGCTTTTATTTCTTTCATCACATTCCCAGTGGGTCAGAAGTTTACATACACTAAAGTAGTATTTGGTAACATTGCCTTTAAATTGTTTAACTTGGGTCAAACGTTTCGGGTAGCCTTCTACAAGCTTCCCACAATAAGTTGGGTGACTTTTGGCCCATTCGACCTGACATAACTGTTGTAACTTAGTTTGTAGAACTCCTTGCTCGCACACATTTTTTCAGTTCTGCCCACAAATGTTCTATAGGATTGAGGTCAGGGCTTTGTGATGGCCACTCCAATACCTTGACTTTGTTGTCCTTAAGCCATTTTGCCACAATTTTGGAAGTATGCTTGCGACCAAGCTTTAACTTCCTGACTGATGTCTTGAGATGTTGCTTCAATATATCCACATAATTTTCCTTCCTCATGATGCCATCTATTTTGTGAAGTGCACCAGGCCCTCCTGCAGCAAAGCCCCCCCACAACATGATGCTGCTACCTCCGTGCTTCACGGTTGGGATGGTGTTCTTCGGCTTGCAAGCCTCCGCCTTTTTCCTCCAAGCATAACGATGGTCATTATGACCAAACAGTTCTATTTTTGTTTCATCAGACCAGAGGACATTTCTCGAAAAAGTACGAGCTTTGTCCCCATATGCAGTTGCAAACCGTAGTCTGGCTTTTTTATGGCGGTTTTGGAGCAGTGGCTTCTTCCTTGCTGAACCGCCTTTCAGGTTATGTCGATATAGGACTCGTTTTACTATGGATATAGATAATTTTGTACCTGTTTCCTCCAGCATCTTCACAAGGTCCTTTGCTGTTGTTCTTGGATTCATTTGCACTTTTCGCACCAAAGTACGTTCATCTCTAGGAGACAGAACGCGTCTCCTTCCTGAGCAGCATGACGGCTGCATGCTCTGATGGTGTTTATTCTTGCATACTATTGCTTGTACAGATGAACGTGGTACCTTCAGGCGTTTGGAAATAGCTCCCAATGATGAATCAGACTTGTGGAAGTCTACCATTTGTTTTCTGAGGTCTTGGCTGATTTCTTTTGATTTTCCAATGATGTCGAGCAAAGAGGCACTGAGTTTGAAGATAGGCCTTGAAATACACAGGTACATCTCCAATTGACTCAAATTATGTCAATTAACCTATCAGAAGTTTCTAAAGCCATTACATAATTTTCTGGAATTTTCCAAGCTGTTTAAAGGCACAGTCAACTTAGTGTATGTAAACTTCTGACCCACTGGAATTGTGACATAGTGAATTATAAGTGAAATAATCTGTCTGTAAACAATTGTTGGAAGAATGACTTGTCATGCACAAAGCAGACGTCCTAACCGACTTGCCAAAACTATAGTTTGTTAAAATGAAATCTGTGGAGTGGTTGAAAAATGACTTCAACTGTATTTGGCAACTTCAGTTGTGAATAATACAAACTTTATAATGCCTTAGAAAGCGAAAGATATATGGGCTGCATGATGCGACTATATAGGCTATTGATGATTTGAGAAAGTCGCACAGTGTTCCTCGCCTCAGGCTGCACATGCTGTTCTCTCAAGTGATCCTATTTTCACCCATCAGACTATTCTCAATTAAATGTTTTCTTTAGTAATATGTTAAATGTGTCAAATATAATGGCCCATTATCAAAGGGGCAAGACAAATAAATACATGTCATCCATATGTACTGGAATAGCGAATGGAGGCCGCCGGTCCGTTTTTCTCTCTTGTTGGGTAGGCTACTCCGGTCATTTCGCTGCACCAAAGGTAATGTTCCGCCTAAAGACCTCGGTTCTCCAACCCTGTTCCTGCAGCTACCCAGTGCTTAATTTGGGAAACCAAGCGAAATCTGCTCGGAAATATCGATAGTAACATGTTTTCACAACGAAACATACAGTATTTAATTAAACTGTTGACCGCCTCTCTCGCTGCGCGCTGGAGAAAGGAATGAAGGAGAGAGAGGAGGAGATGCAAACCTACGGTGGTGAGATATTTTGTAGTTAAGGTAATGTGGTAGTCTATTATTATTTTTAAAGCCCTATTACTTTGCTATTAAAAATCTCAAACAATTTCACTATAATTGTAGGCTAAATCTGAATTTGTTTATTTTAGGCTAGACACATTATTTACCAAAGATCTTAAATCAGTATTTTGTTTAATGTTTTTCTGCCATTTGTAATTATGTGGTTGTGTTGTATAAAGGCACAGTCATTATTTTAATTCAGGTTTTTGGGGGGCTTGGGCTCATATATAGGCCTGTGCTTATGCATAAGCTCTAATATGCATATGGAAGTTTTTAATTAATCATCACCTTAGAAAGTGCTGACCAATTCGTTGTTAGGCTTTGAAACAGAGGAACGGGATGAGGAAACAGAGCTGGAGTTAGAGACCACTCTGCCAACGAAAAGGGCTCGAAAGAAGAAAAACATGCCTGGAGAGATGAGACTTTTACTGGGGCAGAGAGTGCATAAAGGATTGCCCCCTCTTGACCCAGACTCATGCATAATCAAAGCATCCATCTGCGATTTCTGAGTAATGGCACTTTGTATGTTGACATGGCTCTTCTGGACTTTTAAAAACTTTGGTCAGCTAACATCCAGTGCCAGTGGCCTACCATAGACAGCCCTTCAAGAACTAAGCAAATGTTTGATAAACATTTACAGCAGCTCAACGGTGGCCAATTTACAGTGAGCTCATGAGTCTGGAAGAACAGTGGACTAGGTTAAAACAATCCGGATTTGAAGAATACACAACCAGTACTATGAAGGATCATTGACCTGAAGGAAATGAAAACGAGGTGGAGATGGTGAACGAGCTGTCCATCTTGCAAGGACTGTCCAGTGTGTTGCTACCGTATTCTTAGTCAGTACAACCTATTGACCGACGCATACCACATCCTGGGCCTTGCTTTCAAGTTCCTACTTACCCTGTCAGTAACCCAGGTAGCTTGCGAGCGGAGCTTCTCTATTCTGAAATTCATCAATAGTAGGCTCAGGAGCACTCTATCTCAACAGCACCTGGAGGCTTTTATGCTCATGGCTACTGAGCGAGATGTTTTATTGGCCCTAGACAGTGACCTGGTTATAGATGGCATTGCTGAGAGAAGTGAGCTGCTGCAGAAATGTCTAATTTAAGGAGGTATGAAATATGTTTATTTTAATTTTATTCTATGACTTGCCTACTCACCAGTCCTTTCACCAACACATTTCTTCCTGCATTATTTATTTTACTGGTCAGATGGTTCCAGAGATTCTTGCCACCTTGCTGCCAGGGCCATTGTGACAATATGTGCTCCTTCTAGCCAGCCTCCTCCTAACAGCAACACGTTCCCCTTATTGTTATAAATATTGTTCAGTAATCTTGTTTACATAAAGTGTGGCGTGGGTGGTGGTGTATTGCTAAGGGGGGTTAAAAAGTCCAGGGCCATTTTTTCTTTCCCAGTCCGTCCCTGTACCATGCTTTCCACTTCTTTCTTCAAATTGATCAATCACAGTGAGGTGAGTTTTAAAAGCACATAATGTGTGTTTGATGTGATTTTCGATGCATTTGCATTAACGCCAGAGTGGTTAGAGGGACAATAGAGTGCTGAGTACCAGACCATTAGGGACCTGATGGTCGTTAGTGAGTTGGGTGGACTACTACTAATGAATGTCCAGAGTGCATAACTGTCATGCGACTCAACTGTCATGTAGAATTTTACTGCAGTCATGACTCATGACTGCAGGTGTGGCGGTAACAGTGACACAGCAACTGCCCTAGCCATCAACCCTGGTCCTTGCTAGTATGTAACAAAAGCCTGTACACCCAACAGCTGCCTAGGAGCAGTGTTTGTGACCATCACCACTGCTTTCTGTAGTTCAGAGGTCAGCCTTCTTTCCATTGTCGGTGTTGGATAGATGTAAGCAGTACTGTTAAATGTTTAGTTCATGCATCAGTTTTATGTACAGAAAGAGAATGAATTGGGAAAGTATTCAAACACAGGTTTCACTGTTGATCCTAGTCTCCCCTGGCAACACACTGCAAAGTCACATTTATATTTGGAATGATTGGGAGAAAGCCAGAAATCAAGGTCCCATATTACGTAACATACTATTGAAGTTCAATATAAATCCTATCTTTCAGAGAACCGTCTGAAGAGAATAAAGGGCCAGTCTGCTGAGGTGACGTCCAGGGAGATGCTTCACTCCCTATCTCAGGCCAAAACAGAATGCTGGGATAGATTCTTACATGACGCTCAGAGCTCTGAACTCTTTCAGGAGGGCGAGCTTGATCAGAGGTGAGCAGAAGAGCATCATTTGTTGTACAGGCAGAAGTAGGTCTGCTAACTCACTATCTCTGGGCAGCTTTGAAGGCTGAGCTTTTAAAGTTTCTTACAGGTTCAGTGATTGTTCTGTTATCAACCTTGCCTCTGTGTGTAATGATAGGATGTGTGATAACTTTCCTTTGTGCTCTTTTCTTCACAGTACCCTGGAGCATCTAAAGCGTTGGCTGGTACCTGAGAAAGTGGCCATCAGCGCTGAGGAGCTGGAGTGTCTCCTCCTGCCGTCACTGAGCCGAGAGCAAACCTCCACGGACCAATCACAGAGCGGAACAGAGGCAGCCACTCAGAACTCTGAAGAGTCCCATACCTGAGAAATAACTATATGTTATCATGTGTTATTACTGGACAGGAACATGGTAGTAATTCCTATACTGTCGTTATTAGGTTATGTGTGTTTGTCTGTTTACTATTGAGGAGAAAGTATTCAGTGACGTATCATTGCAAATACTGCAACGGTCCATTGTTTGTCATGTTACTTTTACGAAGTATTGTTGATTTTATGATATGGTTAAATAAAAAGCAGTTAATTGTTGAGGTAATATCCCGAAACCACAATGATTGTATTTTGTTAGGCAACTACACTATGTTGCACCACATATGGTCTATAATGTTAACGAGCTTTGGCACTGCCTTTAAGATACCAGTCCAATCAAGAGTATTAATAGCTTAGATGAAGTCATTATAAATGTAGATACTCTATGTTCATTACATGTATGATACATATACTGTATTCATTACCATGTATAATACATATACTGTATTCATTACCATGTATGATAAATATACTGTATTCATCACCATGTATGATACATATACTGTATTCATTACCATGTATAATACATATACTGTATTCATTACCATGTATAATACATATACTGTATTCATTACCATGTATGATACATATACTGTATTCATTACCATGTATAATACATATGCTCTATTCATTACCATGTATAATACATATACTGTATTCATTACCATGTATAATACATATACTGTATTCATTACCATGTATGATACATATACTGTATTCATTACCATGTATGATACATATACTGTATTCATTACCATGTATAATACATATACTGTATTCATTACCATGTATAATACATATACTGTATTCAATACCATGTATAATACATATACTGTATTCAATACCATGTATAATACATATACTGTATTCAATACCATGTATGATAAATATACTGTATTCATTACCATGTATAATACATATACTGTATTCAATACCATGTATAATACATATACTGTATTCAATACCATGTATGATAAATATACTGTGTTCATCACCATGTATGATAAATATACTGTGTTCATCACCATGTATGATAAATATACTGTGTTCATCACCATGTATGATAAATATACTGTGTTCATCACCATGTATGATAAATATACTGTGTTCATCACCATGTATGATAAATATACTGTGTTCATTACCATGTATGATAAATATACTGTATTCATCACCATGTATGATACATATACTGTATTCATTACCATGTATAATACATATACTGTATTCATTACCATGTATAATACATATACTGTATTCATTACCATGTATGATACATATACTGTATTCATTACCATGTATAATACATATGCTCTATTCATTACCATGTATAATACATATACTGTATTCATTACCATGTATAATACATATACTGTATTCATTACCATGTATGATACATATACTGTATTCATTACCATGTATGATACATATACTGTATTCATTACCATGTATAATACATATACTGTATTCATTACCATGTATAATACATATACTGTATTCATTACCATGTATAATACATATACTGTATTCAATACCATGTATAATACATATACTGTATTCAATACCATGTATAATACATATACTGTATTCAATACCATGTATGATAAATATACTGTATTCATTACCATGTATAATACATATACTGTATTCAATACCATGTATAATACATATACTGTATTCAATACCATGTATGATAAATATACTGTGTTCATCACCATGTATGATAAATATACTGTGTTCATCACCATGTATGATAAATATACTGTGTTCATCACCATGTATGATAAATATACTGTGTTCATCACCATGTATGATAAATATACTGTGTTCATCACCATGTATGATAAATATACTGTGTTCATCACCATGTATGATAAATATACTGTGTTCATACCATGTATGATAAATATACTGTGTTCATCACCCTGTATTATAAATATACTGTGTTCATCACCATGTATGATAAATATACTGTGTTCATCACCATGTATGATAAATATACTGTGTTCATCACCATGTATGATACATATACTAGGTTCATCACCATGTATGATAAATATACTAGGTTCATCACCATGTGAACTTGAAAAACTCTTCCCCTGTCTTTCTTTCACGTTCACAAAATACTCCCACAAATCATTGGACATGTACACTACATGGTACTGTATAGCCCCTACTGCATAGCCTCTAATGTATAGCCTCTAATGTATAGCCCCTACTGCATAGCCTCTAATGTATAGCCCCTACTGCATAGCCTCTAATGTATAGCCCCTACTCCATAGCCTCTAATGTATAGCCTCTACTGTATAACCCCTACTGCATAGCCTCTAATGTATAGCCCCTACTCCATAGCCTCTAATGTATAGCCCCTACTCCATAGCCTCTAATGTATAGCCTCTTCTCTATAGCCCCTACTGCATAGCCTCTAATGTGTAACCCCTACTGCATAGCCTCTAATGTATAGCCTCTACTGTATAGCCCCTACTCCATAGCCTCTACTCTATAGCCCCTACTGCATAGCCTCTAATGTGTAACCCCTACTGCATAGCCTCTAATGTATAGCCCCTACTGCATAGCCTCTAATGTATAGCCTCTACTGTATAACCCCTACTGCATAGCCTCTAATGTATATCCTCTACTGCATAGCATCTAATGTATAGCCCCTACTGCTTAGCCTCTAATGTATAGCCTCTAATGTATAGCCCCTACTGCATAGGCTCTAATGTATAGCAACTACTGTATAGCCACCCCTAATGTATAGCCTTTACTGTAGAGCTTATACTGTATAGCCGCCTCTAATGTATAGCTCTACTGTATTGCAGCCTCTAATGTATACCCTCTACTGTGTAGCCACCCCTAATGTATAACCTCTACTGTATAGCCTATATTGCATAGCCTCTTCTGTATAGACTAATGTATAGTCCCTACTGTATAGCCCCTACTGTATAGCCCTCTACTGTATAGCTTATACTGTATAGCCGCTACTGTATAGACTAATGTATAGCCTCCCCTAGATGGCAGCATTGTGATCCACAAAATAATTTACTTGCAAATTAATCAACACAGCCAAATAAGATGTTGACTGAGAACTAGTAGTGATTGACATTCAGATTTATATCAATTTCCTAGTGTAATTCAGCTTATAGTAGTCAGCAGTGGTGACTCGAGCCAATGAAGTCATACGGATGTGTGTGTGTGTGTGTGTCCCCCCCCCCCCCCACGAGTCAGATTTCTCCTTTCAGCAGTGAAAAGGTGGATTACTTGAAGGGAGACAGGTTGATGGAGGGAACTGATGAACACTGGGAAGATATCCTTCTGACCAGAGTTGCTTTAAAAAATCTCTCTTGGATCTCTGTTGAAGTTGTTAAACTACAATAAAGGTAAATATATTATATGTGTTTTTTCAGAATATATTTATATAAATGCTGCTTGTGTATTTCTGAAATTAAAGAATACAG
Organism: Thymallus thymallus; assembly: GCA_023634145.1. Taxonomy (NCBI): domain Eukaryota; kingdom Metazoa; phylum Chordata; class Actinopteri; order Salmoniformes; family Salmonidae; genus Thymallus; species Thymallus thymallus. The sequence goes on from CM042406.1 coordinate 32,334,558, forward strand.
GACATTTAAAACATTTGGATTGTAAAATAAGTTAAATTATGATTTCTCTATGGTATTAAGTGTGTGTGCTGTGCTTAATACAATTATTAGATTTTATACTAGATGGAACAACATTCTGTAATACATTTACTTCAAACTATGACCATAGACTGTGTAGTTGATTTGATACAACACCACTATATAGTATGATACAGAAAACATCTTATTTGCATGTCAACTGGTTTAAATGTTTGAAATTTAAGCCAATTAATCAGTCAGGTTAGTGAGCATGAACGTTTTCTCCACAATGGAGCAGTAACAATAGTCAAAGACTTTATCACTTATTCAGTCTTCCTCTATGTGGCGATGTCAGTATACATGTATGCATGGACAGTAACTCCAGTCGTGAAAGACCTAATTGTCTAAAACTATCCATTTAATTAATCCAACCATTTATTAATTTACCTATCCCTTTATTGATGAATTAATTCATTCTTCATACATTTTTCTGAGATATCATACTCCCGTACAATCCTGATATTTTTTAAATCTTGAATGATTTGGTTCTCCTGACAGGTGCATTTATTGTGTAAAGGATCTATCTGGAATATGGCTCTATCTGTCTTTTTGAGAATGGATTAGGCTAACGTGATGAATATTCTGCAAGTTTACCCAAGGTCCAGTTCACACCTGTGGTCCACACAGAACCCAGTCATCTCAGACTCATGTTTCTTCAGCACCAAGCTCAGGAATAAAGTTTGACTCATATCTATGAGCACAGTGAGCTTTCCTACTTTTATTATCGACCCATATTGTAAATCGGAGAATCTGTTTTGCCATGACCTAAATACACACAAATTGTGGCCTATCCGTGTCAAATCTGAACATGATTTAATCTTATTATTTAATAGTCCAGATCAGATTCAGAACATTTGCTAATACCGTTGGCTGGGTTTTCCCCTTAATTTGGAATTTGTCCTGTCTCCATCCCCCCACAACATTAAATTGAATGTACTTGTGGCCTTTTGAATGGAACATTTCCATTTTTGTAGTGGCGGGTATGTTCTCTCTCCCCACAATAGCAAAGGATAGAAGGGGAAATGTAGAATGCACAGAGTTCTAATTGTATTACCGCATAAGACTGATATTGTCCTGGTCAAATGGGGCGGCAGGTAGCCTAGCGGTTAAGCGCGTTAGTCCAGTAACTGAAAAGTTGCTGGGTCAAATCACAGTGCCGATAGGTAAAAAGTCTTCCAAGATGCCCTTGAGCAAGGTCCTTAACCCTAATTGCTCTGGATAAAAGTGTCTGCTAAAATGTAGAAAAAAATGCTAATAAACTCTCTTCATAAAAAGTCTCTGAATACCAACAGGTCTCAATCATTTCACATTTCAATAATAGACTAATCACTTAGCCTGCAAATGAGAGACAAAGTGTTGAGGAGGCATAGTTCATTTTCAAAGGTTATCCCGACTGATATTTCAGTAGGTGTTGTTGGATGGGGAAGATGATAATGAACCTATTTAATATCATTATCCAGAACTTTTCCATGCTATGAGAGACTATGATGAGGTGATGAAATACACAATGAATGAGATATCACAATTACACCATTGATAATACGTGATTTGACAGCCAAATTACCTCTTGGTTTCTCCTTTTGCTGAACTGCATTGCATTATTGTAGTACTTATTGTTTTCCCTGATGTTGTTTTTCCTGATGTTGTTTTCCCTGATGTTGTTTTTCCTGATGTTGTTTTCCCTGATGTAGTTTTCCCTGATGTAGTTTTCCCTGATGTAGTTTTCCCTGATGTTGTTTTCTCTGATGTTGTTTTCTATGATGTTGGTTTCTATGATGTTGGTATCTATGATGTTGGTTTCTATGATGTTGGTATCTATGATGTTGGTTTCTCTGATGTTGGTTTCTATGATGTATTCCCTGTTCTGTTGTGTGTTACAGTGATGGACAACAGGGAGTTTTCTCTGAACTGCTCTTGGGTAGAGAACACATCTCTCCCGGCCTACTCTTCATCGTCGTCCTCCTCCTCCTTCACTGGGTTGGACCTCCTATTTGACCTGAAGCCCCTATTTATCCCTCTCTACTCCATGGTGATCCTGATCTCCTGCTCTGGCAACCTCCTCCTGCTCGTCCTCATCGGCCTCAACAAGAAGAGACACAACACCACCAACTTCCTGATCGGCAACTTGGCATTGGTCGATTTGGTCATGTGCATCTTCTGCGTGCCCCTGACGGCCTCCTATGCCTTCGACAAGCGAGGGTGGCTTTTCGGACGCTTCATGTGCCACTTTGTCACCTTGATGCAGTCGGCGACTGTTTTCGCCGCCGTCTTGTCCCTCACAGCCATCGCAGTGGACCGGTACGTCGTTGTGGCCTATCCCATTCGCAGGCGGGTGGGTTGCCAGTTCTGCTGGGGTTTGGTGGCTGTCATCTGGTTGTGTAGCCTTGCGCTTTCCACTCCCACGGCTCTCCACACTGGCTACCTGGACCTGGGCGCCACCGGTCTCCACATGGTCGTCTGCGAGGAGTTCTGGAATGGCCAGGAACGGGGACGCCTTGTCTACTCCTGCTTTGTCCTGCTGTTCTCCTACTTTGTTCCACTCGCCGCTGTGTCTGCATCCTACCTCGCTATCTCCTACCACTTGAGACAAAGGAACAATTCTGGTTTGATGGCGGCGGGTCCTGTCTCCAATCAAATGAACTGGGGGCGAAAGAGAAGAAAACCGTTCTGCCTCCTCCTTGTGTCCGTGCTCTGCTTTGCCTTCTCCTGGCTCCCTCTTCAGTTGGTCAATCTCATCCGCGACCTGGATACTGACTTCGCCATCCTGGGCAAGAGCCACGTCAACGTGATCCAAGTGTCGTGCCACCTGTTCGCCATGAGCTCGGCGTGCTACAACCCATTTATCTACGCCTCGCTCCACGACAAGTTCCTGTCCTGTTTGTGTCATCGTGACCTCTTCCCCCGTCACAGAGGAGAGGGAGGTTGGGGACCAGGGGGGAACAGCAGCAGCCTCATGACGTCTCACCGACTGCACCGTGTGAACACCTTCTCCACCCTGGGCGACATCCCGGTGGTCCTGGGGAACAAGATGCCACAGGAGAGCTGGCCGTTGCAGCAGGCCAATAAGTCCTCAACCACTACAATAATTGACCATAATTACATGTAGTTGGAGTTTGAATGAGGAAGCACCTTATGGCACATGGCCAGGAGCACTGAAAGGAAGGCGTATCTGAAAGATCAATTACCTCCCCTTCAACATCATCCTCTAATTTATTCTAAGAAGGATGTCAGGAGAGAGTGATTAATATAAGAAGTCGATCAAAAAAACATTTGGGCATCAAGTGGGATGAAGTTGTCATCAATGTAGCGGCACCTGGACGAGCCAGGATACTTTCTGAGCTAATTACAGTCACTGGTAGTCATTGGTAGAATGTAACTGCCAAAATAAAGGAAACACCAACATAAAGTGTCTTAATAGGGTGTTGAACCACCACGAGCCAGAACAGCTTCAATGCACCTTGGCATAAATTCTACAAGTGTGTGCAACTGTATTGGAGGGATGTGACACCATTTTTACACAAGAAATTCCATCATTTGGTGTTTTGTTGATGGTGGTGGAAATAGCTGTCCCAGGCGCCTCTCCAGAATCCCCCATAAGTGTTCAATTGGTTTGAGATCTGGTGACATGGCATATGGTTAACATCGTTTTCATGCTCATCAAACCATTCAGTGACCACTCGTGTCCTGTAGATGGGGGCATAGCCATGGTAGCCAAAATAATGGCCTGCCCAGCATTTTTATACATGACCCTAAGCATGATGGGATGTTAATTGCTTAATTAACTCAGGAACCACACCAGTGTGGAAGAACCTGCTTTCAATATACTTTGTATCCCTCATTTACTCTAATGTTTCCATTACTTTGGCAGTTAGCTGCACATATCAATGAAACTACAATCTACAACTCTTTTTAAACAGTTTTGTTGGCCACACAAAACTATCATACTATGAAGTAGATCAAAAGGTGGTCATTATCTGTCATAATAAACCGGGTAGTTTGGGTCCTGATTGCTGATTGGCTGAAACAGCATTCCAGCGGTGTGTATATCAGACAATATACCACAGGTATGACACAAAACGACTTGTTTTTTTTATTTATTTTTATTTTTATTTCACCTTTATTTAACCAGGTAGGTCAGTTGAGAACAAGTTCTCATTTACAACTGCGACCTGGCCAAGACAAAGCAAAGCAGCGAGACAAAAAACAACACAGAGTTACACATGGGAAATAAACAAACGTACAGTCAATAACACAATAGAAAATCTATATATAGAGTGCAGATGTAGTGCAAAATGCAGTAAGGTTAGGAAGACAATAAATAGGCCATAGTGGCGAAATAAATTACAGATTAATTGTTACTGTTATATCTATGTTAGTAACTGGCTTATAATAGCAATAAGGCACCTTTGGGGTTTGTGGTATATGGCCAATATACCACTGCTAAGGGCTGTATCCAGGCACTCCGCTTCATGTCGTGTGTAAGAACAGCCCTTAGGCATGGTATATTTAAGCAATAAGGCCCGAGGAGGTGTGGTATATGTGGTATATTGCTTAAATAAATATAGGAATCAAATAAACAGCCATTTACTGAATAGATTGTGGTGTCTATGTGAATAGATTGTGGTGTCAATATGAGTAGATTGTGGTGTCAATATGAGTAGATTGTGGTGTCAATATGAATAGATTGTGGTGTCAATATGAATAGATTGTGGTGTCAATATGAATAGATTGTGGTGTCAATATGAATAGACTGTGGTGACAATATGAATAAATTATGGTGTCAATATGCTTTACTGAATTAATAGTGGTGTCAACATGATCTACTGAATGGATTGTGGTGTCAATATGCTTTACTGAATGAATTGTTGTTTCAATATGCTTTACTGAATACATTGTAGTGTCAATATGCTTTACTGAATGGATTGTGGTATCAAAATGATTTACTGAATGGATTGTGGTGTCAATATGATTTACTGAATGGATTGTGGGGTCAATATGATTTACTGAATGGATTGTGGGGTCAATATGATTTACTGAATGGATTGTGGGGTCAATATGATTTACTGAATGGATTGTGGGGTCAATATGCTTTACTGAATGAATTGTTGTTTCAATATGCTTTACTGAATACATTTTACTGGCAATATGCTTTACTGAATGGATTGTGGTATCAATATGATTTACTGAATGGATTGTGGTGTCAATATGATTTACTGAATGGATTGTGGGGTCAATATGATTTACTGAATACATTGTAGTGTCAATATGCTTTACTGAATGGATTGTGTATAGAAATATTTTTGAATTAGGTATTTATAATCCTCAAGAAGAGTAACTGTTAAATGTTGTAGTCCCATTACACTACTACTCCAATTTGAATCAATACTCATAAATGTTAAAATGTAATATTGTGTAGATTTGTGTTTCTTAATTTGTTGTGTTCTAACAAGTAAAATGAATACTTTGTCATTTGCTGTAAAACGAGTCCAAGCTTTAACATTTTAGATGTAAAACAACAAAACAACAAGTTATGTTGTTTTGTCTGTTAGATTATGACAGGATGAACTTGGTAATGATAATGAACATATCGTTGTATAGTATTGTGTATTATCATGCAGCATGTTGATAATGATAATGAACATATCGTTGTATAGTATTGTGTATTATCATGCAGCATGTTGATAATGATAATGAACATATCGTTGTATAGTATTGTGTATTATCATGCAGCATGTTGGTAATGATAATGAACATATCGTTGTATAGTATTGTGTATTATCATGCAGCATGTTGGTAATGATAATGAACATATCGTTGTATAGTATTGTGTATTATCATGCAGCATGTTGGTGATGATAATGAACATATCGTTGTATAGTATTTTGTATTATCATGCAGCATGTTAGTGATGATAATGAACATATCGTTGTATAGTATTTTGTATTATCATGCAGCATGTTGGTGATGATAATGAACATATCGTTGTATAATATTTTGTATTATCATGCAGCATGTCGGTAATGATAATGAACATATCATTGTATAATATTTTGTATTATCATGCCGCATGTTGGTAATGATAATGAACATATCATTGTATAGTATTGTGTATTATCATGCAGCATGTTGGTGATGATAATGAACATATCGTTGTATAGTATTGTGTATTATCATGCAGCATGTTGGTTGTGTTGCTCTGATGATAAAGTTTAACATTAAAATAACATTGAAGCATCTGTGGATTGGGCCACTCAGAGACTAACACTTACTGACACTTACTTTGAATAAACAGATGCTTTGAAAACCACTCCAACTACTCAATATGTCTGGCTTGGTTACCATGAAGCCATCAGCCAGGTGTCTGAGAAGATGTTCAGATTGCTTAGGCACTTTGCAGTTTGATTTGTGCAAATGACGTGCAAATTAATTCACACACCTGAATATGTAAATGTCATATTGGTATACAACTGATGAAGTTAGAATCATACATTATGTTTTATTGCAAGGGACCTCACTATATGATATTATCACAATACTTTAGTGCCGATATGATATGTATTGCGATTCTCACAATTCTATATGTATTGCAATTGCGATTCGATATTCCAAACATATTGCTCACCATATGTCTGCTCCAGAGGGACAAGAGAGAGCCATGAGAAAACAAGTTTTGATCAGTCATATAAATAAAAGTGCTCCCTATTTAAAGAGAAGATGGAGAACAAGCTATGTAGGGAAAATACTGACGTTTTGGTGCAGGTACTGCCAACTAGCACAAAAATAATATAGCAATATTGTAAAAACTATACAATATATTGTCATATATTACAATATAATATCCCGATATGTAATTGTATAATGGTTTTTCCCCCAGCACTACTAAATGGGTTACTTGGCAAACAAAAGTTGACCTAGTAATTCTTGACACAACCGGTGTTCCTGGCACCTACTACAACACCCTGTTCAAAGGCACTTAAATATTTTGTCTTGCCCGTTCACCCACTGAATGGCACACATAAACAATCCATGTCTCAATTGTCTCAAGGATTAAAAATCCTTCTTTAACCTGTCTCCTCTTCATCTACACTGATTGAAGTGGATTTAACAAGTGACATCAGCTTTCACCTGGATTCACCTGGTCAATTTATGTCATGGAATGTTTTGTATACTCAGTGTATATGCCATTTAGCAGGCACTTTTATCCAAAGCAACTCATAGTCATGCGTGCATACATTTCCTGTATGGGTATTCCCGGGAATCGAGCCCACTATCCTGGCGTTACAAGCACCATGCTCTACCAACTGACCTACAACTGACCACTACTACAGTATAGTATGATGAATCACTGCAAAGACAACATTTATACCACTCACTAATGAATGCAGTGAATAATGCAGTGAGTGGGTATAAACAGTATGGTTGGGTAGTAATTATGCCAAAATCCATAGATTTGTTGATGACACTGGTGCCTGTCCCCCAATACGGCTGGTTATTTGACTAGGCTCTGTCTGTAGTGCTGAAACCGTGAAAACGGTAGACCCTTAGGCACCACATGGATAAAAACGGACTGAAACTGAGTGACATTTACTGTGTAAGCACTTCAAGCATCTGGAAAATTACTATATCAATTAAATATATTATTATTAATTATTATTACCTTCCACTAGTCCAATAGGAAACCTTTTTCCCGTTGCAAAATTACAAAATGTTCAGTTGCTTACCCTAATGAACACAGATCCAGAATGTAATAAATTATCCTGTCAAATACACCCCAAACATCTTACTGTTCCCACATTGCCCTGCTAAAGGTGAGGGACACAAGCTGCGAAGGGGACAAACACAGCAGGTAAAACCATCACAAGTGAAAATCAATGAAGAACTGTATAAATTATATCAGTTAGTTCAGTGTTCTGCAGCACCTTCACTATTACACTTAAACATAATGTTTAACTGAGTGGGGCATGAATCAAATCTCTTCAATGCTTACTTCAATGGTAATCAAGGTGGGTTATAAATAGATTTTTGATTACTCCAATGTTTTAACATGGACTGAGGTTAAAGACTGAGTCTATTTCCAAAGAAATCCCCTAAGGAGATCCTGGTGTTATGCTTTAACTGACAATTTATAGTTAGGATACAACTAATTACGACATGACCTCACTCAATTAACTTTGACTTGTAATTGAATTTTAGAAAATAAATGCCACTCAATGGTATAATAAGGGATTCAGTGTGTTGGTGTTTCTTTACCACAACGCTTGTGGTAAACAAACCCTTTCATTTTCCTCTGTAGTCTGGACCTAGATCGAGCAAGAAAATATCCAACCATTTGAGTTTATCAAAGGAGACCGGCTTAAAGTTTCTTGTTGTTGTTGAGCCCTCCAGTCTCTTTAAAGGCTAAAGGACCGGGCCTGGATGACAAGGCCATGAAACAGCACTCGGGGCCGAAGGGTTGTGTCCCAAATTGCACTATATATAGTGAATAGGATGCCATTTTGGACTCAGCCAAGGTCTGCACTCTGAAAAGGGCATCCATTATAAAAGCTGCAGCGCTCACTCCTTCCTTCTCCCCCAGCAGCCCTCAGACCCCAGAATCCTGTGCCATTGTTAGCCTCTCTGATTATGTACCTTCATTGTCATGTAAATACCAGTGGTCAGCTGCTGTGTCATGTTACACACTGCGCTCATTTAAATATCATTTGTGGAGCGGGGAAGAGATTGACAAAGGTGTTACCACCAATATATAGAAGTTAGGCAGGCAAATTATGGGGTGGGTGGTTTTGGGGTATCCCCGATGCATCCCCCATGCACCACACCCACCAACCCCATTTTGTTATTGTCGTTTATTCAAGTATTGTGTTCCAGGACATATGTTGTGGCATTCACTGGTGATCAGGACAAACTTCAATGAATTTCACGTGGCAGATCAGCATGGGACTTCAAGCAGGATGTATATTATGTTTTCATGTAAAGAGCCTGATTATAAAATAGCCTCTTTCCCTTTCAAATACGCACCCGCTCTCAGACGATGTGAGGGGGGCATCTCATCATAATTAGCTATTAAGGATAATTATAGATTATATTCTGGCTAAACCCATATCAGGAACTCTGAAATGATTTTGAGAGAAGTAACACAGCAACCTCAGCACCCTCCAAAAAGTCATGTGAAAGAACAAGCTAGCCAACACCCAAAATGTTTTCATAATGTTTTCCGCGATCTCCAGATAAATCTACTTTGGCCGTGGCACATCGAATTACCTAATATGTCATTCTGCATAAGTAATCGCCGAAAACTCTATGCATTTGTAATGCTTCCTGTGCTTCCTTCGCACAACGCAATCATTCAAATTGAAGGAGAGTAGCATGGGGGTTTCTGAAATATGTAGGGTACTTCTCAAGCTCATCTGGCTTTGTGACGTGTAGCCATTATGATGTCATATAATGAATTAAGCCACATCAAAATCCATCATGTTAGTGGAACCTGTGGTTGCGTCCCACGTGGCACCCTAAACCCTATGGCTCTGATAAAAACTAATTACACTCAATAGGAAAATAGGGTGCTAAACTTGAGTGCGTCTCAATAGTCTAAGGGCTCTGACACACTGGGATTTTGTATCCGAGAATTTCGTACGGAGGCAATTCTTTTTAAATGGGAGTCATCCATTGCTGGATGAATGACAACAGAGATGCATTGTCCGACAAAAATGTACAAACTCTTGTCTTTTTACATATGCAACTCTTCATACAATAGTTGACTAGAGTTTAACCTTTGACGGACTAACCACGTTTATTTGATATTTTATAAACAATACAAAACATACACATATAAATGACTACATCATACAAACATCACTACCTGCCCCGACCCACTAGTCCCCAGCCCTATCTACAGCACCGTTATCACATTCTGACACATGGCCTCAAACTGCACCATTTTGTTTCACTCCATCGCCCAAGCTCTTTCAATTTTTAGATAATAAAGCATTTGACCTTTCCATTGTGTGAACAACAGAAGATCAGCTGATTTCCAGTTTTTGAGAATACTTTAAAAAAAAAAAAGATAATTGATGAGAAAAGTATTGTGCAACCCATTGGGTATCTCATTGCACCCTCATATGTCATGTCTTGAAATATACAGACAGAAGAATTACAAGTAAATTTCGCAATACCTCTGAAATCCATATTTCCAACTCCTCCCTAACTTTTGAATTTTGTAACATTCCCAGAAGTCATGAATTATTGAGTCATTAGTAGTTTTACACATTAGACATGACTCTGCCGTTGTGCTGTAGAATTTGTGTATTTTGTCTCTAGTATAATACATTCTATACATTAATGTATACTGTATTAAGTGTACATTTTCATTAACTGTAATCTCGTGCCAATATCTTGTACCGATATCAGTTATCTTGGTTCCAATAGTTTATATTTAGTCAGTTGTATAGGCTCTCTGCAAGGTTTTGTATATCTTACCTATCATATGAATATCATTTTCTGACTCAAATATTGTTATATGCTCTGATGTCCAAGATATTTGAAATTGACATTTGTGATATAAAATGTGTAATTTGTATGCTTTTAAAAAATATCTATATTGGTCATCCCAAAATTGCTTTTTAAAGTATAAATATTTCCTATTACCGAGGTATTTAGGGTTTCTATGCCTCTAGTTTTCTTTATCAATCAATTCTGAATAGCTATACAAGGTACACTACATGACCAAAAGTATGTGGACACCTGCTTGTCGAACATCTCATTCCAAAATCATGGGCATTAGTATGGAGTTGGTCCCCTCTTTGCTGCTATAACAGCCTCCACTCTTCTGGGAAGGCTTTCCACTAGATGTTGGAATATTCATGCGGGGACATACTTCCGTTCAGCCACAAGAGCAATAGTATTCCTCATCCACCAAACTTTACAGTTGGCACTATGCACCCAGATTCGTCCGTCGGAGTGCCAGATGGTGAAGCGTGATTCATCACTCCAGAGAACGCGTTTCCATTCTTCCAGAGTCCAATGGCGGCGAGCTTTACACCACTCCAGCCGATGCTTGGCATTGCGCATAGTGAACTTAGGCTTATAGAAATCCATTTCATGAAGCTCCCATCAAACAGTTATTGTGCTGATGTTGCTTCCAGAGGCAGTTTGGTACTCGGTAGTGAGTGTTGCAACCAAGGACAGACGCTTTTTATGCACTACACGATTCAGCACTCGGCGGTCCCGTTCGGTGGCCTACCACTTCACGGCCAAGCAGTTGTTGCTCCTAGATGTTTCCACTTCACAATAACAGCACTTACAGTTGACCGGGGCAATTCTAGCAGGGCATATATTTGACGAACTGACTTGATGGAAAGGTGGCATCCTATGACGGTGCCACGTTGAAAGTCACTGAGCTCTTCAGTAAGGCCATTCTACTGACAAATCTATATCTTGTTTTCTTGCGTATTGTACTAAACTGAAACATGTTTAATACATGTTCTTATCCATATCAATCTCATCATAACTAACCCATGCCTAGTTATTGTTCTGCCTAGTTAAATAAAGGTTAAATATACACCCCCGGTCATAAATTTGGAATATTACTCATTTATAAGGGTTTTTCTTTATTTGCACTATTGTTTACATCAAGGCAAAGGGTGGCTATTTGAAGAATTTCAAATATTTTGATTTGTTTAACACTTTTTTGGTTACTACATGATTCCATATGTGTTATGGCATAGTTTTGATGTCTTCACTTTTATTCTACAATGTAAAAAATAGTGCAAATAAAGAAAAACCCTTGAATGAGTAATATTCCAATCTTTTGACCGGGGGTGTATACTGTATATATACAGTATATATTTTTTTAACTACACGCACAGCCTACCTGCCCTCTGTCCGCGAGCTGTTGGCTAGGGCGCATGTACCAAGACCAGAGTAGACACATAAACTATTTAACTCTACAGTTTGTGTAAAAAAAGAGTTGAAGAGTTGAAAATGCGATGGAAACACATTGAACCATAGATTTTTATTTGGTACATGATAACTTAAAGGTGCAATATGCAGAAATTGCTCTATCTTTTCTTTGTTGCTAAAATTCGAATAATTCGCCTAATTTTAGTTTATGTGACAAAAAAAGCAAAGTGTAGAGAATCATTGTACAATCTAAACCCGCTGTGAAATATATTTTCTATAACCAAATATATAAAATCTCCAGCTGTTTGAAGCTGGTGTACACAACTGAAAGTAGAAGGCGGGAAGTATAGAAATAGAGTACATAGAACAGATATACCACTTCTTAGACTTGCTTTCAATGACAATGACAGTACATTTTGTGTACACTATGTCAGTGGTGTATCTATGTTTGGTGGATACACCACTGGTGGGAAAATGTGCATATTTACTTCCTGTCGCCATTTAGATGGAAAACCAAACAAGACAAATATTTGAAATCTTTGCCATATTGCTTTCACCTCTATGGCTCAGTGAAGATGAAGGACACTTCAGACTATTGAGATGCAACTCATCTGTGGGTTTTATCAGGGTGTCTTATGATCTCTCACAGGGCTGCCCATTAGGCCGCCCCTGCCAAGCAGAGTCCATGGCTCCCAGTGGGACTCCTTTCTAGAGCTTTAGAATCACACATTAGAATGGAAACGCAGGTAGTTGCCATTGAGTGGCCATGACTAATACCTGTTCCTTCCTCTTCCATGGCAGCAGGGGTCTGTTATAAAGAGAAAACCAGTGAGAGCTGGCTGGGGTAAAAAGGGAATGGAGAGAGAGCACGTTGAAAATAAATCCATACCAATTTGTAATAGTCACACAAAGAGCTCCCAGGGAATAATCTTTCAGTCATTACATTTGAACTGCATAATACCTGACAGAAGATGATATTGGCAGCTTTAATCTGGCATATAATTATATATTATATATTTTATCTGTCTTTCACAAGGAGCCAGAGCTGGACCATTGGGGATGGATTGTGGTGTGATTTACATTTGAGTCATTTAGCAGATGTTCTTATCCAGAGCGACTAGGGTTAAGTGCCTTGCTCAAAGGAACATCGGCAGATAGGGTGGCAGGTAGCCTAGCAGTTAGAGTGTTGGGCCAGTAACCGAAAGGTCGCTGGTTCGAATACCTGAGCCGACAAGGTGAAAAACCTGTTGTGTCTTAACCCTAATTTGCTCCAGGGGCTGACCCTGTAGGTAGGCTGTCATGGTAAATAAGAATTTGTTCTTAACTGACTTGCCTAGTTAAATAAAGGTTAACCTAGTCAGCTCGGGGATTCAAATCAGAGATCTTCTGGTTACTTGCCCAATGCTCTTAATCACTACACTACCTGTTTAATGATGGAAACTAAAGAATGTATTCTCTGTTGAGGCTGAGAAGACGGAGAACAAATATGGAGCATACGCTTACCAAAATGTATTTGTTGCTGCAAACCAAATAGTGTGCAAATGTTTGCCAATAGTGGTGAACCTGTGGCAAACCTTTGGCAACAACAATATTTAATGCCACTAGTGGCAAACAGTTTGCCAGAAGCCATTTCTGGGGAACACACGTGTTCCAAGACCAGTAACTGTTGATGACTCTTATCTGATCCACAGTCAGGGGGAGACTAAACATTGGTTACAAATGGAAACCAATTGATCTAGCTTATTAATTAAACTTCCATATGAACGTTAAAATGTGTTAGATAATTATGATTTAAACTTCCATATGAACGTTAAAATGTGTTAGCTAATTGCGATAGTACAGAGTGAAACACAATTTGTTGCAATTTCAGAAGAAGGAAGCCTTTACAGAATGTGTTTTCAAGGGGTATGAATACTTTCTGAAGGCATTGTGTATGCATGTCAATATGCAAGCATCACTGAGCTGAGGTAGCAACAGGTGACATGGAGGATAGGAGTGTTGGGTCAGCAACCGAAAGGTTGCTGGATCGAATCCCCGAGATGACAAGATAAAAATCTGTTGTTCTGCCCCTGAACAAGGCAGTTAACCCACTGTTCCCCGGGCACCGAAGACGTGGATGTCGATGAAGGCAGCCCCCCACACGCTCTGTGTGGGGGGCTGCCCTCCTGGTACACTGAACAAAAATACAGTACATACAGTACATCCCACAGTTAGTTATGTTACAGCCTTATAAGCGATTACAGCCTTGAGACTTCTTGGGTATGACGCTACAAGCTTGGCAACCTGTATTTTGGGACATTCAGAGACTTGTCCCGAAGCCACTCCTGCGTTATCTTGGTTGTGTGCTTAGGGTCGTTGTCCTGTTGGAAGGTGAACCTTCGCACCAGTCTGAGGTACTGAGCACTCAGGAGCAGGTATTCATCAAGGAACTCTCTGTACTTTACTCCGTTCATCTTTCCCTTGATCCTGACAAGTCTCCTAGTCCCTGCCACTGAAAAACCTCCCCACAGCATGATGCTGCCACTAGCATGCTTCATCATAGGAATGGTGCCAGGTTTCCTCCAGATGGGACGCATAGCATTCAGGCCAAAGAGTTCAATCTTGATTTCATCACACCAGAGAAACTTGTTTCTCATGGTCTGAGTCCTTTAGGTACCTTTTGGCAAACTCCAAGCGGGCTGTCATGTGCCTTTTACTGAGGAGTGGCTTCCGTCTACCATAAAGGCCTGATTGGTGGAGTGCTGCAGAGATGGTTGTCCTTCTGTAAGGTTCTCCCATCTCCACAGAGGAACTCTGGGGCTCTCTCAGAGTGACCATCGGGTTCTTGGTCACCTCCCTGACCAAGGTCCTTCTCACCCGATTGCTCAATTTGGCCGGTCGGCCTGCTCTAGGAAGAGTCTTGGTGGTTCCGAACTTCCATTTAAGAATGATGGAGGTCACTGTGTTCTAGGCGACCTTCATTGGTGAGGAAATGTTTTGGTACCCTTCCCCAGATCTGTGCCTCGACACAATCCTGTCTCGGAGCTCTAAAACCATGGCTTGGTTTTTGCTCTGACATGCACTGTCAAATGTGGGACCTTATATAGACAGGTGTGTGCCTTTCCAAATCATGTCCAATCAATTTAATTTACCACAGGGGGACTCAGATCAAGTTGCAGAAACATCTCAAGGATGATCAATGGAAACAGGATGCACCTGAGCGCAATTTTTCTAAAAACCTGTTTTCGCTTTGTCTTTATGGGGTATTGTGTGTAGATTGACGAGGGGGAAAATGATTTAATCAATTTTAAAACAAGGCTGTAAGTTAACAAAATGTGGAAAAAGTAAAGGGGTCTGAATTCTTTCCATATGTTCATATTTCTCTCATGTGAATGTTGTAGGAAGATAAAAAATAATAATACAATCTTTGCTCTTTTCCTCATTAGCATGCTGATGATTTCAAGGTTAATATTGTGGCACTCCGCATAATGTTTTCATTGTGATCAGAACTTTGTATTGGATTTATTTTGATCTATTAAGACATTGTGTAGTTTTGTCTGTGAGAAGCAAGTTTATTTAAAGTTAAATATGATTTGGTTTAAGTAGATAAGACATTGCAACGTTGTTATAAACAAAGTAAAAAAATATATATCTAATTTGCATATTCATGATGAGTTTGCAGAAAATTCACAGCAAACAGTAGATGTTCGTCACAAATTTCCCAGAATTGTTTACCAGAAGTTCACAAGTCGCCGCAACAGTTTACCACAAAACTAATTTGCATGTGAAAATATGAGCTTGCTGCAAAATTAGCCACAGCTGTTGGCCAGAAGCCTGTTTTTCCGGTAAGGGTTCTCTCTCAGGACCATATTGTAAAGTTATGACATTCTGGATTAAGGGGACCAAAAGCTAGCTAGAACTAAAAGAGACCACCGTGTGCTCCAGGGGCTTGAGAAGAGACTAACTCTTCAATGCTTTTCTGTACTGTAGGAACTTCTATAGCAGGTGGTTTCAGTCACTGGTCCTCATGATGCTCATCGCAGACCTGGGACCCTTTCCCAATCCTGCTCTCACCACTTCCAGCCAAGTCTGGAATGTTTGTGAAAAGAGACTCATGGAGACAGTTAATCTAGTCTGATATAGTATGAAGGATCTCACACCAACCCTTTTATTATCAGACACATTCAATGTCACATCATTATCAGTCACATTCAAATCTATTTCTACAGGTCACATAATTTGACTTACCTTTCAGTGACTATGGCTGCGTTTACACAGGCAGCCCAATTCTGATCTCTTTCCCAAATATTGGCAATTCTGATTGGTCAGAAAACCAATTAGTGGAAAAAATATTAGAATTGGGGTGGTTAGTTATGTCCTAGCATATCCACATTCACTCCGTCCACATCTCTATACTATAGTCAACTTAGAAGGAATGCCATTGACTTTCAAGCCTAAAAAACAAACATCAAGAAAAGCTTAATAATTGCTTCCTCTGCTGTTCCTTCATAAATTATTGCTCAGAACATGATGTGCTGCCCTGTTGACTCCACCAGGAACAAGAACTGAGCAAACTGCTCTGTTACCTTTGGGGTCAAGATGAAATGGGGAAATGGATGCCAGCAGCTTTTGTTTACAGACCAAATTGAAATAACCAGCGAGGTGGTAGAAAATTATATTTCTCAAAATACAGAAAAACAATATTGCACAGAGACCTTGAATTAGTCGGAAGAACATCTGTAAATAACATGAGCTTTTCTGTCAAAAACTAATTAAATTGATGGACCAATGTTTTTTCTAAAGAAATGCGAAGACAGCCACTCCAAACTGAAAATCTTATGGACAGCTGAAAATGGGATGAGTGACTCTGCAGGTGCACTCAGTTTTCTCAAGTGTACACAGAGTTGTAGTGTATTTATCTATTGCTTTGCGTGTGTGTGTGTGTTTGTTTGATAAAAGCTTATGAACTTCTCACAGTTCCATCCCTTATTCATCTATTGCCTTGGTTGTAGTTGTGTGCAGGTGTCTTCTCTCATGTGTGTGTGTCCACGTGTGTGTGTGTCCACGTGTGTGTGTGTCCACGTGTGTGTATTTCCACTCATACCTTCGCAAGCTGCTGCAGAGATACACTTTTACAAGTTCCCTAGTGCAAATGGAGTTCTGTCCGTATGTTTCAGTGCACAGATGTTGTAGTTTGGACTTCTGTCCGTATGTTTCAGTGCACAGATGTTGTAGTTTGGACTTCTGTCCGTATGTTTCAGTGCACAGATGTTGTAGTTTGGACTTCTGTCCGTATGTTTCAGTGCACAGATGTTGTAGTTTGGACTTCTGTCTGTATGTTTCAGTGCACAGATGTTGTAGTTTGGACTTCTGTCTGTATGTTTCAGTGCACAGATGTTGTAGTTTGGACTTCTGTCCGTATGTTTCAGTGCACAGATGTTGTAGTTTGGACTTCTGTCTGTATGTTTCAGTGCACAGATGTTGTAGTTTGGACTTCTGTCTGTATGTTTCAGTGCACAGATGTTGTAGTTTGGACTTCTGTCCGTATGTTTCAGTGCACAGATGTTGTAGTTTGGACTTCTGTCTGTATGTTTCAGTGCACAGATGTTGTAGTTTGAGTCAATTACAGCACAAGGGGATACAACTGTAAGAAGTTTACCCTTCATAAGCTTTTATCAAACATCAAACACGCCTGCTGTTAGACATGCAAATGTACCATGGCATTCAAAACCCAGAAGCTGATTGAATGGTAAGAGAGCCTCATACATATGCATGACACCCCTAATTATTGCATTGGATGAAAGACGCCACTCTATATCTCCAACAACAGTTCTTGACACCCTCATCTCCTGATCCACTCAACAAGAAAACATGAATGGCTTCCATTAATTCACAAGGAGAGGTGGATACATTGTTTCTAGATTAGGGCGGGTGCAGACTTGGGAGTAAACAGACGGTTTGGTCATGGCGTCTCATCACGTTTGTATTTCCGGTACATCATCATGCCTTACTAAAGGGGCAATCTGTAGTTTAAACGACTCCCAGCCACTGTTTCGGTAAAAAGCGGAATCATTTGAGGAAACTTTGAAAGGTCAACAATTAAATACCTTTGATCATATTGTTCCAATATTTACTGGATTGGAGGATGAATATGAATTAACTTCTGGGTCTGTAGGTATCAAGTGTCTCAGAGGAGGAGTGCCGATCTAGGATCAGGTCACCCTCTCCATGTCAATGTATCAAGTGTCTCACTACTCTGAGATGCTTGATGCATACGGACCATGGAGACATCAATATTGTATCTGTCAGAAGATGATGTTGAATAAAACACTGAAAGCTAAACTAGTATGACACCATGTGGTGAGTTGGTGTTAGAACACTTCTAAGCCTGTTCCTAACAACAGCTCACTCCTCAGCCTGTCCCTAGCAACAGCTCACTCCACAGACTGATTCTAGCAACAGCTCACTCTTCAGCCTGTCCCAAGCAACAGCTCACTCCACAGCCTGTTCCTAGCAACCAGTCACTCCTCAGCCTGTTGAAAGGGGGGTTGAAAGGGGGGGAAGAAAGGGGTAAAAAAAATGTATTCAGGACCGAAGTGGATCAGATAAGAGTCAGTTACTTGATGTTGATTTCAGGACCAGATAAGAGTCAGTTACTTGATGTTGATTTCAGGACCAGATAAGAGTCAGTTACTTGATGTTGATTTCAGGACCAGATAAGAGTCAGTTACTTGATGTTGATTTCAGGACCAGATAAGAGTCAGTTACTTGATGTTGATTTCAGGACCAGATAAGAGTCAGTTACTTGATGTTGATTTGGAAGAACGTATTCAAAGATTTGTCAGACTGACTTTGCAACATCATGAAATGAGACTCTTGGGTTCAAATTCATTATTTATTCAAATATTTGTATATTACATGGGTCCATGTTAAATAATACAAACATTGTGCTATGAATATCATTTCCCAGAAATTCTACAACTTGGAACATATGCACATAAGAACAAAGAAACTTGGAATTGAGAGTTTTAATGAGGTGAATGTGACATTTAACACCCCTTCTATACCCTTTTTGGTACATACATTTTTTAGCAATTAACAGAATTTCACGAAAAAAAAAGTAATTTTAAAAAGACATAAAAAATAACAATTATCTTGGCCTACTTTTCATGGACATTTTTTAGACACTGAGTCCACAGAGACAGGCAGGCACAACAGGCATTGTAAGAAAAATCTATCACATCTTGATTGGACATAAAAGGAATTGAGCGTGTAAAAGGGTTCTCCTATGGCTGGTGCCCTCTACATCGATATACATCTTAGAAGCACGTGTGTGTGTGTGTGTGTTTGTGTGTGTGTGTGTGTATGTGTGTGTATGCATGTGTGCATATGTTGATCAGACAGGAAGCTTTTCCAGGAACTGTGATAGCAACCTTTGATTCTCTATGATCTAAGCAAATACACATGTAGAAAAATCCACAGTGTGACTTCCACGTTGACCAATCAGTAGCATTTTCAGTTTAAGGACATTGTCGATTATCTGATAATGGAACATGGATTAGTAAGGGGCTTGTACTGAACTGTGGCTCCACTCACTGGCAACGTTGGTTTAGACGGAAGGCAGGGCTTTTGGCGATGTGTGAACTGAAGGTATTGGAGCTCGCAACCTGCGGGATGTAAGGCAAGTTATTATGGGCAATGGCAGTGTGGGTGTTGTGTTCAAACCCCTGTTCATTGGTCAATTCAAGGCAGGGTAGTAGAGACAAAACGCTATGGTGGGGTTGGCCCAGATAATCCCCAGGATATTTGGTCCATCCAGTTGAGTCACGGGTCATTCTCATGCTGAATCCCAAACCAGTCCCTTCTCCTCAGTCCTCCATTTGTGCTTTCACGCACACCTCCCTTATATGCGCAAGAGTCCCAAAGCTGAGGGATTGAAAATTATCAGCCCCTTCGATAGCCACTTCAAGCAAGTCAGCAAAGCTGCCCTCTCCAGAGCGAAGAGCTATCCCAACATGTAACACAATATACTTGGAGTTTGCACAATGTCAAACCAAAGAATGGAGCATTTGTTTGTGTCTGATTTCAAAGCTTGACACATGTAACAAATGAAATACATCCCAAATTAAATGTTTAACTGTTCCAGAGGTTTATATTTCGTAAAATGACAAGGGGAATTTGTTAATTCGATTTTCATGCTCATATTATTTAAATGTCATACATGAATTGCATAATTCAAGTCACGAGAACACAGAACTTAATGGGTTTATTTGATCCCCTCGCCAGTCTGGGAGTTTTGTCAGCAACACGTGATTACGGAGGGGTGAGGTATAGGCAAGTGGCTGGTTTGAGATTCACTGGTACTTTACCTCGAAGACAGCGCAGACAGTGAGTTAGTGTTGGCAAACGCCTGGATAATCTCTACTTAGGAATGATCATTTTCTCGTAGTCACCTTCTTCGCTTTGAAAATACTAAATAATTCACTCTTAAATTACTTAAAAAAAATAAATTACAATTTTCTCCATACAGAAATAAATATTTTGCTGCACTTAAGCCAAATTAACTTTAAACTCAAGACTAAATCATTACAGATAAATATGTTAAGCCACCATCTAATTTATGAGTCATCCTATTAAATACAAAACAAGTCTTAACTAATACCATCTGCCAACACAACGTGGCTACTAACCCACATAGATACAGGCAATGCAAATAGAAATTCATAATTTGGCAAATCAGTTTTGTTAAAGGGTATTTGTGCTCGGGATGATAAAACACATTTCTTCTTTGACCCTTTGACCCTTTGCAAACCCCTCAGAGTGAGAGATAGAGACATTGGGCAAAAACACTTCCAACTTAGAGACTTCCTCAGCCTAAAACTGTCAACATCTTCCGCCTCTTTCAAAACAGAGTGTCTTGGTCGGTCTCAAAATCCTGTCTTTTCAGCCTCCTCTTTCATTGTTTAAGATGCTTCTGCAGATTCTTCAGGATGCGCCCGTAGCGGAAGTCGTAGACGTGGCGACACATGAACACCAGGTCAGGGTCGATGTCCGTGGGCACACAGCAGTGGGCAGGGATGGCGTATTCGACACAAGGCGGCACCACTCTGGTGGCACTTTCAGGGCGACCCTCCCCCCGACGTGTCACCAAGGCACAATATCTGAAACACCAAGCCAAAGGACAAGTCAAAAAGACTGCGCAAAAAGGTTTACAAATACAATGCAAACAATAAAATGTAATACAATCCACTCAACATCTTGTGTCAGCCACATACTATTCATTCTCACACCCAAACAGATCTTACCTACAGTACTGTGCTAACGTCAACACGTAGCACTTGTCTTCAATGCAGGCCACACTGTTTTCATCCTGATGCCGAGATGCAAAAATTTCATTCTGGAAATGAAGTTGGGTGTAAAGAGTGGAGAAAACATGAGCCAAAACAAATCCCTTGCTTAAAGGGATAGTTCAGCGATTTAACATACTGTATTTACATATATTAAAAATATGTCATGGCTGAACTATCCCTTTAATATCCCCTGACTACATCTATCTGACATCATCAAGACCACCTTGGGAAGGTCTATACAGACTTTTCTGATGTGGAAACTGACCCTTTACCAAACCCTTAACCCTAACCTTAACCAATTCTAAAATAAAAAAATCAGTGTGCATGTCAGAAAAGTCTGTATAGCACTTTTCGACCCACTTCCCCCATAAGGAAATAACCCAGTCATGGGAAATCCAAAAATGTTGCAGTCTAAGTCTTGATTTAATCCTAGCTGGTTATCCTTACAGAGACTTCCGTAAAGCAGAGCAGTAGCTTTGGTCTGCTCAAAGCCCCGGGTATTTAGTAGAGCACACTGTAGCAAAAACGGTAATGAAAATCTGTGTTTTCATTGGACAAATTCAGGAAGTGCCTCCCGGTTTCAAAACGTTTTCTCCTTAATGAACACACCCCAGCTCTCTCTTGAGAGCATTATGAATAAGGCTGCTGTTTATTATTCATAGCCTGGGTGAACAGAGTGTGTTTGTTCCTGGGGGAGGGATACGGGAAGCCTGTACAGCCTATTTCTCCAGGAAATACATAATTAAAACGGAAACAATGTGTTTGCCATCTCTTTTCCCATGGAGAACCAGGCTGAGGCTGGCCAAACATTGTAGATGGCAGCCACAGTGTGAAGTGGGCTTTCTGGAGAAATCAGCTCAGTGTGAACTGGGCTTTCTGGAGAACTCACCTCACAGTGTGTGCTGGGATTGCGTCCTCCCTGTGTGTGTTCCGGGCGGTAGTACCAGAACAGGCTCATCATCATCTCTCCTGAGGACACACAGACAGTACGATTTTCATAGTGCGAAGAGGATTATTAAAGTTCTATCAAATTGAACATTTGAAGTGATGGGTTGGGATCCCATCCAAAATCATTTTCAGTTTTTGTCACATTCTACAATGGTTTGTGGCAAACAGTGGTCTGTTTTGAGCGTTTGATTGCAGACTGGAATGCCAGATGGGCAGGTTTTGTACTACTCCATTGGTTCCACTGTGCCAGGCAAGATCAGTATTTCAAACAAAACCAACACTATTTTAACAGGTTTTTAAACATAGTTTTGTTTTTCATCCATCTGTGTGAGTTTAGCTCTGCGTGAAAGAGGCAGAGCTTCACCTGACTCGGGGTCCTTCCACAGGGCTGAGATTTTGGCTACGTAGGGCAGAGACTTCTTCCTGGTGCCGGAGCGCAGCAGGACTGTGTCTCGAACCCGAATGACCTCCCCGTCCCGCTGTACTCCTTCGAAACATTTGCGCAACACTGTCGTCTCTTCCCCCTGGAAACATAGTCAATATGTCATTGTTGTTAGCACATACTATTAGCAATGTTGCTAGCACATGCTAATCACTCAGTTATTAGCACAGTTATTAGCACATGCTAATCACAAAGTTGTTAGCATTGTTGTTAGCACATGCTAATCACCCAGTTGTTAGCATTGTTGTTAGCACATGCTAATCACCCAGTTGTTAGCATTGTTGTTAGCACATGCTAATCACCCAGTTATTAGCATTGTTGTTAGTACATGCTAATCACCCAGTTATTAGCATTGTTGTTAGCACATGCTAATCACCTGCTATTAGCATTGTTGTTAGCACATGCTAATCACCTGGTATTAGCATTGTTGTTATCATTGTTGTTATCATTGTTGTTATCATTGTTGTTATCATTATTGCTATCATTATTGTTATCATTATTGTTAGCACAGAAGTAAGAGTGGATGGTAATAATATTATACATGCATACAGACTAAGAGGAAATTCTAATATTCTGTAGCATCAGCTACATCCAGTATCCTTTAACACACAGCAACACATACCACAGTGAAAACCTCCTTCTCGAAGGGCACGCCCACGGGCAGCCAGCCATTGGTTGCCCGGTGACGGGTGATCCTCTGCTGCTTGGCAGCTCCGCTGGCGGCGGGCCCCAGCTGCTGCTTGTCTTGAATATGGGGGCAGACGGACGGCGAGCCACCGCGCACCCCAGACCGAGAGCCGCTGGGTGGCTTGGCACTCTGAGGACACTCCCGGGCCACTTGCAGCGGGACCCTTGGTTGGCTGGGGTCCGATAGACGGTTCTGGAGGCAGGGCACTGACTGGCCAGCTGGGGGAGAGCTGGGCCTGGTGAGGCAGCAGGGCATGGGGGGAACTGCGACAGAGGGGGGGCTGTGGTCCTCCAGAGATGAGGAGTAGTCTTCTGTGGGGAAAAGCGGAACTGTCAGACACGGGAGTGATCAGTCTTAAACACACTCACCAGCACATAGATCTTCACGAAAACTCCACACTCATCCTCTCCTTTCTAGCCATGGGCCACTCTGTTTCAGCGCCACTGATATAGAAACAGCGACGCTGCATGCAGTAGAGATAAGAGCACTGTCTGTATCCTCTGTCTTAATTGTGTCTGTGAGTCACAGGGCTGGCCACAGGGCTGGCCACAAATGCACATCAGAGTAGCAGAGATGGCCATTTGTTGTGGCCTGATGGACCCCAGACAGGCAGTGTGGAATCAGAGAGCTGGTTAAGGATATTGACAGGGAACAGAGGGAGGGAACACTGTATCCCTTGCTGATGTACATCTGTACAAGCAAAAGGCTCTCTGAGTTGTTACAAAGAGTGCACACGTACAAGGGGTAAAGAAATCATCTTGGATCTTACACATCCACTGAACAGCCAATATTCAGCACTGCCTTCAGGGCGCGAACCAACAGGCATCAGTACGGCTTTGAAATGAAAATGGATGGGTGTGACTTATCTTGTATATACCTTGTCAGCATTTGTATCAATTATGTGTGAATGTCTTTCTGTTATCCGACTTGACAAGGTACTTCCTTCTTGAAAAAAATATGATACTGTAATAGTGATGCAGTGGAGGTTCTTTTTTAGTGAATAGCATTTAGCCACCTTTTATGCACAATCTTTTAAATTATATTGTTTATGTTACTTGCCTCCCGTCATCTCAGTCAGCACTCATTTACCACTACTGTTTGTTCCTGTAAATAGCTGATGCATGATTGGCTCTGTACACAAAGGTAGTTGAGATGCTGTAATGTACTGTAATGTAATGTAGGAGTGTGTGGAGTCTTTCAAAACCCCATAGGAATCAACCAACACCACTAGTGTAGTAAAGGTTTACCGGACCATTAAGGCCAGCTATGATGAGTGACAATACAATAAATGTCACATTATAATAGACTTATAATCGGATAGCTTGTGGTAGCAGTAAATAAAAGAAGATGTCTTGAACACTTCTCTGGGGAAAAGGGTCAATTTATGAGTCACATCAAAGCAGGCAGCTCAAAAGAGGCAACAAGACATTGCCAAATACCAATTTACCTCAGCTAATAGCGCCTATGAGCATGCTAGCCAACAACACGCCATCTTGATCTGTAAATCAGCATATTTAAATGAGGTCATGAGTACTTCTGTGGTCCCCGACAAATAAGATCTGACCACAGACCAGCTGAGAACTAATTCCCTCAGTAATAGTGGCCCTGCTCTGTTGTCATCCACTCCACCGGAGGCAGTGACTCAAGTACCGTAAAGGGGCTATGGGGACTATGGGGACTCCTGGCTGATATAACATGTGGAATCATTCCAGCCTGGCTTGTGTGTACAGAATTGAGCTCAGCTACAAAGATGAACAAACCATATACAGTTGAAGTCGGAAGTTTACACACACTTAGGTTAAAGTCATTAAAATTCATTTTTCAACCACTCCACAGATTTCATGTTAACAAACTATAGTTTGGCAAGTCGGTTAGGACATCTACTTTGTGCATAACACAAGTAATTCTTCAAACAATTGTTTACATTCAGATTATTTCACTTATAATTCACTATACCACAATTCCAGTTCTTTACATACATTAAGTTGACTGTGCCTTTAAACAGCTTGGAAAATTCCAGAAAATGATGTCATGACTTTAGATGCTTCTGATAGGCTAATTGACATCATTTGAGTCAATTGGAGGTGTACCTGTGGATGTATTTCAAGGCCTACCTTCAAACTCAGTGCCTCTTTGCACGACATCGTGGGAATATTTAAAGAAATCAGCCAAGACATCAGAAAAAAACAATTCCAAACGCCTGAAGGTACCACGTTCATTTGTACAAACAATAGTACGCAAGAACAAACACCATCAGAGCACGCAGCCGTCATACCGCTCAGGAAGGAGACACGTTCTGTCTGCTAGAGATGAACGTACTTTGGTGTGAAAAGTGCAAATCAATCCCAGAACAACAGCAAAGGACCTTGTGAAGATGCTGGAGGAAACAGTTACAAAAGTCTATCTATATCCACAGTAAAACGAGTCCTATGTCGACATAACCTGAAAGGCCGCTCAACAAAGAAGAAGCCACTGCTCCAAAACCGCCATAAAAAAGCCAGACTACGGTTTGAAACTACACATGGGGACAAAGATTGTACTTTTTGAAGAAATGTCCTCTGGTCTGATGAAACAAAAATAGAACTGTTTGGCAATAATGACCATCGGGGGACATTTGGAAAAATGGCTTAAGGACAACAAAGTCAAGGTATTGGAGTGGCCATCACAAAGCCATGATCTCAATCCTATAGAAAATTTGTGGGCAGAATTGAAAAGCATGTGCGAGCAAGGAGGCCTACAAACCTGACACCAGTTCTGTCAGGAGAAATGGGCCAAAATTGATTGTTGGAAGCTTGTGGAAGGCTACCCGAAACGTTTGACCCAAGTTAAACAATTTAAAGGCACTGCTACCAAATACTAATTGAGTGTATGTAAACTTCTGACCCACTGGGAATGTGACGAAAGAAATAAAAGCTGAAATAAAGCATTCTCTCTACTATTATTCTGACATTTCACATTCTTAAAATAAAGGGGTGATCTAACTGACCTAAGACAGGGAATGTTTACTAGGATTAAATGTCAGGAATTGTGAAAAACTGAGTTAAATCTATGTCTAAGGTGTATGTATACTTCCGACTTCAACTGTATATATACACTGCACACACACACACACACACACACACACACACACACACACACACACACACACACACACACACACACACACACACACACACACACACACACACACACACACACACACACACACACACACACACACACACACACACACACACACACACACACACACACACACACGGAGTAACTGGGGTTCGGTTGATCAGAGAGCACAGTTTGGTATCTCCAGACGAATACTCCTCAGCTTCAATAGTAAATACAGTACATTCTATTTACACAATCTGTGGTGTTTACTCATTGGACCTACTCAACTAGTGGCTAGAGAGTTAAGGCTCTCCACTGACTATGTACGTAGAGTGGAGGGCAGGGATAAAGCTTAGGACTGTGGATTTAAACCCTACGAGGCTTTTAGAAAACACTGAATGAATCCCTAGAACACCTAACCCTAACCCCAACCCTAGAACACGACTCAACAACTTTCTTGAAAACTTTAGATTCTTGCCTCACCTGTGACATTTCTGATTCTCTGTATTCTAAAAAGGTCAAAACATTTACATTTTCTCAGCAGATTGTTGCTGATTTGACTGAAAGGTCACTGAGCCATCTTTAATATGCGGTTAAGACTCTGCAATCATCATGACCCGTTCACATCATTATCACTATATATCTATAGGAATTTCTACCTTTTCTTACCCATTTTGATGTTATGGCTGCAGCTGGAGCAACCTGCATTATAACAGCGCCTGCTGGCAAGGGTTGGTACTGCTCTGTAGGCGTAGCGACTGATTCTGCAGGGTTCTCCATAGCAGTAGACTGGGTGGGCGATTTCTGAGGGGTGGGTGCCAGTTGGGGACAGCAGCTTGGGACTCTGGACCCCACCAGGGCACAATGTGATGGGGGCCACAGAGGAGGGCGTGGAGGTCATGAGGGTAGAGGAGGTCTCGTGGTGGGCAAAGTGGACATAGTAGCTTGAGAAACATGGGTAAGGGTGGGGGCCTATGGTTAGGGCATGTGGGTGGGCCAGGTAACGGGGAGAAGGGAGGTAGCCCTTGGAGAGAGAATGCTCCTCAAGTTCCTCGTCGCCTAAGTTCTTCTGGCCAAGGAACAGGGCCAGTCGGTGGCAGTACTCCCCCGACCTTTCCTGGGAACAGCAGCAGAAAGAAGGAGTCACCTGGGTCTCGACCGGCTCCTCCACAGACTTCATCGGGTAGCCAAGCAAGGATCCACACTGGAAGTCAGATCTGATGGAGCCGTTCCCCTCTGTAGTCCCCTCCCACTGGGGTTCCACGTGGAAGCACTCCCTTTTATAGAGATTAAAGCATCTCTGAACCAGCTGTGGCTGGGCCTGGGATTGCCCATGATGGAGTTTATGCTGCGGTTTCTTTAGCTTGATCCTCACTCCCCCACTCAGTTGGTTGCTGTTGGTCTTGGCCCCCCTGTGTTTGGATTTGAAGGAGGTGCTGGTGATCTTGACCAAAGCAGCAGCGTTGAGGCTGGCCTGCCGCCGAGGGGTGGGACCGTACAGACTCAGCAGACCCACGTCCTCAATTTTCATAGCCTTTTGGTGTTTTTTGGCACTTCCAGTTCCAAAAATGTCTAATTTTGCCACCTTAGGACTACTTGGGGTATTGTGCCCCAAATTGATTGCATCCTTTGCCAGATCTCCATTGGACTGTAGCTTCTTTGCGAGTCTGGACCCTTGCGGATCTCTTCTGTATAAGAGCAGACTATTCACAGCCTCCGCATTGAGAGAGGCCAGCCTCCGTTTGCAAGGCTCCACGACAGGCAATGTGCATAACACTTTTGATTTGTTGTTTGGTTTCGGCGCTAGCCGATAGGCTTTGCAGGTCTTTTGTCTAGACTTGCAGGGCTTGGTCCTTCCACCCACCAAGTTATGGCTCCCTTCTTCTTTGCACTCACAGCTCGCTTCCAGACGAGTGAGAAGGACACGACAGTCGAGGCTGTCCCCCTCGCAAAGATCCAACTTCCTGTCCTTTTCCTCTTCCCTCAGATAATTGCTCTCCTTCGCGCTGCCTCTCTTGACCTCCTTGGGCCTCCCTTTTTTTAGTTTTAGCCGGGCTCCCCCCACCATGGCCTCTGCATGTGGCAGACCTACCTTCTCCCAGGAGTCACTGGGGTGGTATCTGCATGGGTCATCACATCCCTTCATACAGACCCTGGGGGAGGAGACCGAGAAATCAATAAATGGGGAGATATTTTTGCAGAAACTTGACATGACAGTGGATGAATGGCCATTAAGAACGTTCAACTCAATGCAGTTTTTATTAAGGCCATAAAACAGCTACATTTAATCTGCTGAAACATTGATGTGGTTGACCACATATTTTGCAACTGATAATTGTCTTAAAAATGAAGCCTGTAGTATAAACGGTTAACACAGAGGAGATATGGGTTTCAATAAGCCACAAGGTCAGAAACATACCACTGCTGACCTACATAGGATCATCTCGGTTGAGGAATTTCCCATCAGGTGGACACACACACACACAGTCATATTTCCAGGAAAGCTAAATATTACCCTGTACTATTGTGCAGATCCAATCATGCTCAAGTGATTCATCAATCGAGCTTCAGACACTTATCATCTACATCCTCACAGAACACTTAAATAAACTGGAATAAGTCAAACGTTTAGCTCTCTGGAAATACAATCAGACTCTAGTCATAAATGTCTAAGGGTGGATTGTCATTTACAGATCGGAGAATCTGCACTTTCATATCTAAGACTCCCTGAAGTGATGATCCATACCATACAATCCGGATTGAAGTCGTCTTTCCAATACTCGCTGCACTGAAATAAAACCTCAAACCTGAAATGATCCATAGTCTTCTTGAAAAATCGTCCTTAGGGACATACCTAATAGTTACCTTCTGAAGCT
Organism: Thymallus thymallus; assembly: GCA_023634145.1. NCBI lineage: Eukaryota > Metazoa > Chordata > Actinopteri > Salmoniformes > Salmonidae > Thymallus > Thymallus thymallus. The sequence goes on from CM042406.1 coordinate 32,363,895, forward strand.
TGGCTTAGGATGACTTGCTTTCTCTTACGGCACTTCATCTTCTATCATACTATGAACATATCATCAAATGGGTCTATGATCTGCAACTATTCAATGTTAGTGTGACTACTAAGCAAATACTTTCCTGACCATTGCCCACTGAAATCAATGTAGGAAAACACCCATAACTCTAATCTAACTAGTCACCCCCAATTCATTTGTTTGATTTCATGAGGCAGTGGGAAATAATTATGACATGAATGGAGGTGGTGTTATTCACACATCTAAAACAAACATCCCTACTGGTGGACTGGACTTTGTATGAAATACCACGTTGTAACAGCAGCCTCTTTACACACCAACAGTATGGCACCTTATGGGAACCCAGCCTGCCATTCTATTGGTGTGGTTACTACCAAACACAAGTCTCTTACAGATCTGGGTTCTCTCAAACAAGACTTGTGCTGAGCCTGCTTGATCTGGCCTTGTGCTGAGCCTGCCTGATCTGGCCTTGTGCTGTCCCTGCCTGGAGCACCAGATAAGTGGGGTTTGCACTTTTGGCACTATTCCATTGAGTCCATTGTGCCAAGCAAGCTCAATCAAGTGCAGTATTTGAAATTAAAACAAAATACTGATTGAACCTAGGTCTGGTCCTTTTTATCCTAGCACTGGTTTCCTCCAATCTTTCAAAACCAAACGGCAACCTTTGAAAACTACTGAGTCAAGATTAGAATAAAACAACAAAAATAAACATGATCAGATGTCTGTGGTGTTGGTGCCTGTGGTGTTGGTGCCTGTAGTGTTGGTGCCTGTGGTGCATGTAGTGTTGGTGCATGTGGTGCCTGTGGTGTTGGTGCCTGTGGTGTTGGTTCCTGTGGTGCCTGTGGTGTTGGTGCCTGTGGTGTTGGTGCCTGTGGTGCCTGTGGTGTTGGTGCCTGTGGTGCCTGTGGTGTTGGTGCCTGTGGTGTTGGTGCCTGTGGTGCTGGTGCCTGTGGTGCTGGTCCCTGTGGTGCTGGTGCCTGTGGTGCTGGTGCCTGTGGTGCCTGTGGTGTTGGTACCTGTTTTGTTGGTGCCTGTGGTGCCTGTGGTGTTGGTGCCTATGGTGTTGATGCCTGTGGTGTTGGTGCCTGTGGTGTTGATGCCTGTGGTGTTGGTGCCTGTGGTGTTGGTGCCTTTGAAACGACAACCACAATAAATGGTAAGTCGACTTGATTCTGGACAGCATTTTTGGCCTTGCATTTCCAAACATCCCACAACTTGGAGGGCCATTATTTCCAGTGGACCGTAAAATGCAATACATGAGAAAGACTCATTTAAATTTACTGAGAACAGAGAACAGAATGAGATGCACATTGAGTTTCTGTCTATGGATATCAAATCCAGTTGCTTCATTGGGACAGTAGGCTATGCAATGGATCAAGCGTAACTGAAGCACATTGTTTTCTACAGAACTGGTTTATTTAGAAAGGGTCAAGCTCTGAATAACTTGGATAAAGAAAACATTTATATTTCTATACTAGGCCTACAGCTTCTAAATAATATGTCACGTTTATTTTATTTTTTTACTTTCAATCACACCAAAAGTTGGTGCAATATTTTCAGTTTGGCCATTCTAAGAGTGACCAATACATTGCAAGTGGATGGTGATAAAATAGCCTACTGCAGGATATGGAATAGCCTAATAATGCAAAGGGAATCAGCGTGCAACCCACAAAGCCTGACCTACACTCAAATAATACTGTGAGAGAGGCAGAATACCATGGATATGATGAGGGGAGAGACCTTGTGCTACAATGCGGTTCTCATAGGGAGTATATATCACGGAATCCATATCAATCACTGTCCATATCAATCACTGTCCATATCAATCACGGTCCATATCAATCACGGTCCGTATCAATCACGGTCCGTATCATCATGGTTGGGGTTTTATTAGATAAATTCATCACCATGATGAGCACGAGGCTATAAAACCACTAGATCGGAAACAAACATAATGACTAACTCATGACTCATACGGGTGTTCAGTATTTAGATGAGCGACTACTAATCGAATATTTAATATTATAGACAGTCATTATGGTCTGCCCAGAAACCCAAATTATGAGATTGATAATGCATTGCCAAGATCTGTTCTAAATTATTGAGTTCGGCCATCGACATGGGCTATTCTAACAGGATGACAGACTGTGGTATAATATCAGAAGTAACGGTTCAGGTGGATGCAGGCGAGGAATAACCATGGTCACTGACTAAGCTTAATAAAGCGGTTATAAGCATGTTATAACAACGTATCTCACTGACATAGGATTTACATGAAATATAACATACGCGCTATACAATTTTACCTTCGGTCTCGATGGATGGTCGATTTGAGTCCACTCTTAATTCAGTTTACACCTTTTATAAATTATGACCAGAGTCGACGTTTAATTGCGAAGAAAACCGAGCGCCCAATAGAGACATGGTAAAACCGTGACCTACTTCCGAAGTAGCATGCTGGAGATAGTATCCATGCGCTGCTGTTGCGCTGGGACATCGAGTAAAAATATCGTTCCAAGAGCCACGATTCCTATTATCAAGTTTACCGAGGTCAAAATTAACAGCCAGTACTGGCAATATCGCTCTGTTCTTTCTACCTTCAACGGTGAAGTTCTCGCCGACCATTAAACTTGCTGCATGAATCAAACCTGCTCCACGACACGCCGGCGCCCTGCACTATGAAGTGCACTATGAAGAAATCAATATCAAGCCGAAACTGTGTTGCAAAGTCTTCCTGAATCAGCCCCAATTGGAACAACTCCAAACTAAATGTAAACCTATGACAACTATGGTATTGCGCGTCTTTGAAATCTAGGTTGTCCAATCAACATATATTTTATCCCTGGAATGGAGAAAAAATTCAGTTCAGGCTATCCAATGTCCACCCATCCAAAGAATAAATGAAGGTTAAATACAACATTTCAGAAAACAGCCTGCGATGAAAGTATAGGCCTATTTAAACATGTATTGAATCCAAGGCTCTTCTGCTCTTATTGCTTTGAATAACATTTTGAACATCCACTATGTTATTATAGCTTACTTCCAAACCATAGCCATTATAACTCAATTATTTCACTTGTCTACGTTCGCTGCATACTTCAGTCTGAGAATGCCATCACTGAAGTTGTTTGTGGTGAAGTTGTGGTGTTGTACAGAAGTTGTGGTGTTGTACAATACAAAGTAATTTCTAACCAATCAGAGTATCAAAGCCAATGATGACTTATTGTGGAGAAGAAACTAACTTCAGTGGGCTTGGTCTAACGTTTGGCTGGAGTAAGGAGTTTGGGTAGCCAGGCAAGTCTGATACATTTTCGCACAGTTAGGCTAACGTTAGGGTAATTTTTGTAACATGTTGGCATCATGTCAAAAATCACACTTATTGGGGTAAATCATAATTGGCCTCATCAATATTACGTTTGGAGTGTTTCATTAACAGCTGTAAAAAGGCCTCATGTCTGATTTAATGGAGTATGAAAACGGCTAAATACAGTAGGCAGACTTGTTCTTTAATTATAGCATAGATTCATTCTGACTTTAATGAGACATCATGCACCAATCCCCCTATTCTGAATGAGTGAATATGAACAAAAAAAAAAAAAACATCACATCTTCCTCATATCTTCAAATTAGTCAAAAACCACCACATCAGGGATGTGTTCATTAATTAGTCAAAAACCACCACATCAGGGGTGTGTTCATTAATTAGTCAAAAACCACCACATCAGGGGTGTGTTCATTAATTAGTCAAAAACCACCACATCAGGGATGTGTTCATTAAAGTGCAAGTGAAGGAAATAAACAGCTGATACTAAGTTGTAACATTTATTCTAGTGTCAAAATTGACTACAAAGTGTAAATAGGATAATTTTGTTCATAAAGTCAGTCTCGTCCAAAACTGAGTTTTGTAAGCGATTTGGCGGCGCAGCGGTCTAAGGCACTGCATCTCAGTGCTAGAGGCGTCACTACAGACACCCTGGTTCGAATCCAGGCTGTATCACAACCGGCCGTGATTGGGAGTCCCATAAGGCGGCGCACAATTGGCCCAGCGTCGTCCGAGTTTGGCCTGTGTAGGCCGTCATTGTAAATAAGAATTTGTTCTTAACTGACTTGCCTAGTTAAATAAAAGGTTAAATAAAATAAATAAAAATACAAATAGACATTACTTATTTGAGTTTTGATTTCAACAATGTCCACTAATATACACAGCTGCGGTGATTGTGTTCTATCCAATCAAAGACAGTGAGCCAGACTACACAGCGGATTGGACTTTGTTTACATAAGACAACATGTTGCATATTTATTTACTTGAGAAGTACTGCACCAAACACCTTTAGTTAGATGTAAAATTGTGCAACTAAAACATCCAGTGGAAAAACGACCCAATTGTCATACTTGAGCAAAAGTAAAGATACCTTAATAGAAAATGACTCAAGAAAAAGCGAAAGTCACCCAGTAAAATACTACTTGAGTAAAAGTCTAAAAGTATTTGGTTTGAAATATACTTAAGTATCATTTCACATTCCTTATATTAAGCAAACCAGATGGCACCCTTTTCTTGTTTTGTTTAATTTACGGATAGCCAGGGGCACACTCCAACACTCAGACATAGTTTACAAATGACGCATTTGTGTTTAGTGAGTCCACCAGATCAAAGGCAGTAGGGATGACAGGGATGTGCTCTTTAAAGTTTGTGAATTTGACAATTTTCCTGTCCTGCTAAGCATTCGAAATGTAACCAGTACTTTGGGTGTCAGAGGAAATGTATGGAGTAAAAAGTACATGATTTTCTTTAGGTGAAGTAAATATAAATAGTAAAGTACAGTACAGATACCCCCCAAAAAAATACTACTTAAATACTATTTTAAATATTTTACACCACTGAAAACCTCCTTGGCAAAAACGTCATAATGAAATACAGATTTCTTGAGTTGAGTTAACTTTGATTCATTCGGACTATTTTGAGGACGTGAAACTGGCTTTGTTCCTAGGGTATTTCATGGGGGACAAACCTTAGTAACTGCCACACTGAATCGCACTCCCAAGACTGACATTTATTTGTTCTTAATGAGCAACAGAGGAACACTTGCAGAGTCACTCTTTAAGCACCAAACGGAAGAAAATGGACTGAAACCGCCAGGGACTACCTATGTCTTTTCTATTTTCCAATGAAACATCTTTTCCATTGCCTTAATGAATTCGACTCAGGTGCCATGAGAAACAAATGGTAATTTACCATTCCTTTTAAAACAACTTTCATAATCACTGTAAAGCAGGATAGATATACACTGGGGACCAAACGTTTGGAATATTACTCATTCAAGGGTTTTTCTTTATTTGCACAATTTTTTTTACATTGTAGAATAAAAGTGAAGACATCAAAACTATGACATAACACATATGGAATCATGTAGTAACCAAAACAGTGTTAAACAAATCATTTTTGAGATTGAAATATATTTGAGATTCTTCAAAGTAGCTACTCTTTGCCTTGATGACAGCTTTGCACACTCATGGCATTCTCTCAACCAGCTTCATGAGGACCGCCACAGGAATGGAAGACCCAGAAATACCTCTGCTGCAGAGGATAAGTTCATTAGAGTTACCAGCCTCAGATTGCAGCCCAAATTTATTTAACCTTTATTTAACTAGGCAAGTCAGTTAAGAACAAATTCCTATTTACAATGATGGCCTACATACAGGGACAGCCATAGTAGTACGGCACCCCTGGAGAAAATTAGGGTTAAGTGCCTTGCTCAAGGACACAGTGACAGGATTTCCACCTTGTCGGCTCGGGGATTTGATCCAGCAACGCTCTAACCACTAGGCTACCTGCCACCCCAAATAAATTCTTCACAGAGTTCAAGTAACAGACACATCAACATCAACTGTTCAGAGGAGACTGTGTGAAGCAGGCCTTCATGGTCGAATTGCTGCAAAGAAACCACTACTAAACGACACCAATAAGAAGAGACTTGCTTGGGCCAAGAAACACAAGCAATGGACATTAGACCGGTGGAAATATGTCCTTTGGTCTGGAGTCCAAATTGGAGATTTTTGGTTCTAACCTCAACCAAATTGAGATGGTTTGGGATGAGTCGGACCACAGTGAAGGAAAAGTATCCAACAAGTGCTCAGCATATGTGGGAACCAGCTTCTAGGTGAAGCTGGTTGAGAGAATGCCAAGAGTGTGCAAAGCTGTCATCAAGGCAAAGGGTGGCTATTTGAAGAATCTCAAATATAGAATATATTTTGACTTGTTTAACACTTTTTTGGTTACTACATGATTCCATATGTGATATGTCATAGTTCCGATGTCTTCACTTTTATTCTACAATGTAAAACAATAGTGCAAATAAAGAAAAACCCTTGAATGAGTAATATTCCAAACTTTTGGCCCCCAGTGTATATATGTGTATATATAGAGAGAGATAGAGATAGCAGGACAGATACACTACCGTTCAAAAGTTTGGGGTATCTTAGAAATGTCCATGTTTTTGAAAGAAAAGCTAATTTTTTGTCCATTAAAATAACATTAAATTGATCAGATATACAGTGTAATCATTGTTAATGTTGTAAATGACTATTGTAGCTGGAAACGTCTGATTTATAGTTTGTTAACATGAAATCTGTGGAGTGGTTGAAAACGGAGTTAATGACTTCAACCTAAGTGTATGTAAACTAGAGATAGATAGATGCTTGAATGTACAGTAGAGATACACAAACTTCAAAACGTTTGTGTGCACAGATTTGTAGATGACAGTTCACAACCTCTGTTCAGATAGGAGATGACACAGGAAGCCTAGTTAGCTTCAGCTCATCTTCAAAGAGCAGGACCAGAGAGAGCTGAGAGTGAGGGAGTTAGAGGAGACTTGAAACTAACCACTGTCTGTGTGTGTGTGTGTGTCTGTGTGTGTCTGTGTGTGTCTGTGTGTGAGAGAGAGAGAGAGAGAGACAGGGAGTCTTTAGATCTCACCACAGTAAAACATCAACATTCATGGCAAGTTTTCACTTTGCATCCCGGCCCTTTGTTGACAGCTTTTCTACATGCCTCTCAAAGACCATCAGGAACAATGGACCTCTGACTAGTAGGGTCTGTCTTTCCGAAGACCTGAAGCAGGCAGGTGCCCAATTTCACGCATCTGTCACTTTGAAGGACACTTTATGCCATGTGCTTGGTGCTTTTCAGTGGAAGGTAAGAGACAGACAAAATCCCTTGGGGTGACAGGGGCTGACTCCTAAAACAGGAGTTACTGTCCCTCACCATGAAAATACTAAAGTGTGATATGAGAGAAGCCATTGCAGCTGTGGATCCACCAACAGCTGACGTTGGTTGGTCTCAGTGGCCGTTTTCCTTGAAACAGACCAGTACATTTCACAGCTGTGGCATTGGCTTGATTCCAGGCAGTGGCCGATGTGTTTGAGTATTGTAGCATGACCATATGAAACAAGATCTCCTCAACATTAGAGACGAGTTCAAGAACGGACAACTTTACATATAAATATTCCACACTGGGAGATACTTCATTTAGGCATTACTATTTGTACCATCAGTGGGTGCAACTTTGATGCCCTAGGAGTTTTGTTTATGTGTAGGGGACATAAAAAAAGTTTTTTTACAATGTAAATGTCGTTTGTGACTGAAGGTGGTTCTCATCTTCAGAGAGTAGTTTATTACAAAGATGACCTCCTGGCTGCAATGTCACATTTATTTTTATCACTAAGCACAAACTGTGTGTGTGTGTGTGTGTGTGTGTGTGTGTGTGTGTTTGTGTGTGATATCACCAATGGTAACCTTGACACGCATATAATTAGATAAGATTATAAGTCATCTATTTGATTAGATGATCTGCAGAAGCATAATTGGACATAATATTTCTGTAATGATTTCATATGAGAAGACAGCAGTTAGGTGGTGCAAAAGTTGTTTTGGGTATCTGTGCTTTACTATTTATATTTTTGACAACTTTTACTTCCACTACATTCCTAAATAGAATGATGTACTTTTTACTCCATACATTTTCCCTGACAAACAAAATTACTTTGCATTTTGAATGTTTAGCAGGCCAGGAAAATTAGATAGATAGATAGATAGGTAGGTAGATAGGTAGATAGGTAGATAGGTAGATAGGTAGATAGGTAGATAGGTAGATAGATAGATAGATAGATGTAGTACTTTTTCCACCAGTAACTGCAGGATCGTCTGAGATCAGCCACCCGGACAGTTGATAAAACTGTGGGTTTGTACAACCGAATAACTTCTGCAGAAACGGTCAGAAACAGTCTCAGGGAAGCTCATCTGCGTGCTCGTCGTCCTCACCAGGGTCTTGACCTGACTGCAGTTCGGCGTCGTAACCAACTTCAGTGGGCAAATGCTCACCTTCGATGGCTACTGGCACGCTGGAGAAGTGTGCTCTTCACCGATGAATCCCGGTTTCAACTGTACCGGACAGCCAGCATGTAATGGCATTGTGTGGACAAACAGTAGTGCTTTACTACTGTATGTCTTGGAGCTAAGAGGACCAGTAAAGGTCTTGACAAGCTATGTCAGATATTGATAAAGGTGAAAGAGCATCATCTCAAGTGGAGTTTGAAATTGATATAAAAAAAAAAATATAAATACAAATAAAACACATTCCCCTAAACTGAAAAAGGGATGAGAATAAATTAGCAAAAAAATAAATAATAAAACGAAGGCTTTAGTCTGACAGGTGTTTTTAGTGCCATTACCAGGGAGAACAATAGTGTATTCAGTGAAACGTTCAGAACATTGCAGATTAGTTGGTTATATCATTGCCAGTCAGTCATATCAGTTCTACACAAGATTTGATTTGAAGACATTTCTCTCTGGACGCTCTGTAATGCTGCACTCTATAGAACAGACCCCTATGCTGTGCACCCATGTGACCCATCTGCATCCAACTCTGGCTGTGTTACACAGGCAGCACAATGATTGCTCAAAAGACCAATTAGTGGAATTCAGACAGAAAAAAGCCACGTATTCATTTAACCATTTATTAGAAAGTAAAATGACAAGACATTAGGTCTAGGCATTAGTCTCTGCAGCTTCTGGGTAGTTCACTGCCATAGCAAAGCTCAACCATCACCATAATAACAACCTACAGGCAGTGAGCGTGGTATAGCTCTACCAACCCCCCCAACTGGAACAAAAACAGAGCCCAAACAGGTGGAGGCTGGGGTGGGAAAACAGAAAGACAGACACGCATGGTGATGGCGAGTAACTCATGTTACAGCACCTGCACGTCACCAAGAACCACCAGCGCATTGCGGCCATCAGAGGATGTGCAGAAACGGGTCAAATAAATAGACCGCCATGTTAAGGTAGGGTGATGAATCTAAATAAATAGACCACCATGTTAAGGTAGGGTGATGAATCTAAATAAATAGACCGCCATGTTAAGGTAGGGTGATGAATCTTACTAAATAGACCGTCATGTTAAGGTAGGGTGATGAATCTAACTAAATAGACCGTCATGTTAAGGTAGGGTGATGAATCTAAATAAATAGACCACCATGTTAAGGTAGGGTGATGAATCTTACTAAATAGACCACCATGTTAAGGTAGGGTGATGAATCTTACTAAATAGACCACCATGTTAAGGTAGGGTGATGAATCTAAATAAATAGACCACCATGTTTAGGTAGGGTGATGAATCTTACTAAATAGACCACCATGTTAAGGTAGGGTGATGAATCTAAATAAATAGACCACCATGTTAAGGTAGGGTGATGAATCTAAATAAATAGACCACCATGTTAAGGTAGGGTGATGAATCTAAATAAATAGACCACCATGTTAAGGTAGGGTGATGAATCTAAATAAATAGACCACCATGTTAAGGTAGGGTGATGAATCTAACTAAATAGACCACCATGTTAAGGTAGGGTGATGAATCTAAATAAATAGACCACCATGTTAAGGTAGGGTGATGAATCTAACTAAATAGACCACCATGTTAAGGTAGGGTGATGAATCTAAATAAATAGACCACCATGTTAAGGTAGGGTGATGAATCTAACTAAATAGACCACCATGTTAAGGTAGGGTGATGAATCTAAATAAATAGACCACCATGTTAAGGTAGGGTGATGAATCTAAATAAATAGACCACCATGTTAAGGTAGGGTGATGAATCTAACTAAATAGACCACCATGTTAAGGTAGGGTGATGAATCTAAATAAATAGACCACCATGTTAAGGTAGGGTGATGAATCTAACGAAATAGACCACCATGTTAAGGTAGGGTGATGAATCTAACTAAATAGACCACCATGTTAAGGTAGGGTGATGAATCTAACTAAATAGACCACCATGTTAAGGTAGGGTGATGAATCTAAATTGGTGCAACATCAGCTGATGCAAACACTGGGGTTTCCTGTATGAACTGGTTTTGCTTCTTAAAGATCAGAACTGGGCTGCCTGTGTAAACGCTGGCTCTGCTACTTCGGCTATTAAGTTAGGAGCCAATGATCTTCCACAAAACAATCACTTACGGTAAGGTCAGAGTCATAAAAATATTGCTTCCATCTGCTCAAATATCAAAACAAATCCATCTCAGATATTGTTGTTGCTCAGTGTACAACTGGACAATATTGCATATGTTGTCCAAAGAGCACTTTTCCATATGACTTTTATTTATTTAACCTTTATTTAAGTCATGACCTCTTATTACTTATCCAAGTGCACAGATTATTCTGCTTTTTCATGAATTGCATGTTGTGCGTTTCAATGAAAAGTGATTTGAGATTTAAAAGAAGACTATTCATTCAGAATAAAGAGTGACAAAGCAGGCAGTGCAAGTAACCAGCAGGGCACTTTGTAGAAGAAATATGATTATTTATAGACTTCCTGTATGGCTTTATGCTTCCATTTATGGTGCATTACAAATAGACTCTGACATTTCTGGAGGTTTCTGCAAAGTGACAACCTGTCTGTGGATTAGGCCACGTCTTGTCACAGCCTTCACGGAACCCATTTGCTACATTTAAAAAATGGTCAAAAATAAACAAAAATATAGCTGGGACTGTCTGGAAGTGGTCTGAGTGGTGAGGGGAAAACTGAAAACTAGCAGATATTGGCTGAGAGTTTTGGAACTCTCGTCCTAATTGGTCTATTAACCAATTTACCACCTGGCCAAAACACAATTTCAACAAAACTGGCAGAAATGTCAGGCCTTCTTTCCAAACAGCTCTTACACTAAATGGGCATTATCATCATTTTCACAATTTCACAGTATTATTCCAACCTCATAGTGTGAAGATATGTATAAAACACAGTAAATCTTAGTTTTTGACTGCACTGGGCACTTAATGCAGCATTTACAAGTTATATTCTTCAAGAATCAATGAGTATATATCATGAATTTAAAAATATAAAAAATTGGTGGGACTGATTGTTACAGAAAAACATAATAATAGCAACATAAACAGAATGAGAAGATACAGGGTATAATGACGACCAAATTATATTGTAGGAAATTAGTGGGGTTGGCCCAACCGGTGACTCAAACCCAGGTCCAGTGTCTGTCAACCTAACACCTTAACCATTACGCCAAGAGGTCAGAACCTCTAGAAGAGCCACATTACCCCCTTGTTTTCGGGAAAGCCTGTCCCCATGCTTCTCTATACTAAGTCCCTTACACGCACACAGCTCTCAGATGGCCTCACGGGTGCCATCCCACTTCTGACACCAACGTAGCGAATTTGGAGCGGGGGGGAGGGGGGGTTGCCCCGACCGAGACTCAAACCCAGGTCCAGTGACTGTCAACCTAACACCTTAACCATTACACCAAGGTCGCTACGTGTTGTGTTAAGATTACTACAATACAGTGCCTTCAGAAAGTATTCATAGTTTCTGGGTAAGTCTCTAAGAGCTTTCCACACCTGGATTGTGTAAAATTTGCCCATTATTATTTTCAAAATGATTAAAGTGCTATCAAATTGGTTTTTGATCGTTGCTAGACAACCATTTTCAGGTCTTGCCATAGTATTGACCTAAATCTACTTGGACATCTAACACAGCCACTCATTCAATGTCTTCTTGGTAAGCAACTCCAGTGTATATTTGGCCTTTTGTTTCAGATTATTGTCCTGCTGAAAGGTGAATTTATCTCCCAGTGTCTGATAGAAAGCAGACAGAACCAGGTTTTCCTCCCCAGTCCTTAACGATGACAAGCATACCCATAACATGATGCAGCCAACACAATGCTTGAAAATATGGTGAGTGGTACTCAGTATTGTGTTGTATTGGATTTGCCCCAAACACAACACTTTCTATTCAGGACATAAAGAAAATGTCTTTGCCACATGTTTTGCAGTATTACTTTCGTGCCTTGTTGCAAATGCATGTTTTGGAATATTTTTTATTCTTTACAGGCTTCCATCTTTTCACTCTGTCAATTATGTTAGTATTGTGGAGTAACTACAATGTTGTTGTTGATCCATCCTCAGATTTCTCCTATCAAAGTCATTAAACTCTGTAACTGTTTTAAAGTCACCATTGGCCTCATGGTGAAATCCCTGAGCGGTGTCCTTCCTCTCCAGCAACTGAGTTAGGAAGTATGCCTGTATCTTGGTAGTGACTGGGTGTATTGATACACCATTGAAAGTGTAATTAATAACTTCACCATGCTCAAAGCGATATTCAATGTCTGCTTTAGAAAATGTTACCCATCTACTAATAGGTGACCTTCTTTTGGAGGCATTGGAAAACCTTCCTGGTCTTTGTGGTTGAATCAGTGTTTGAAATCCACTGCTCGACTGAGGGACCTTACAGATAATTGTATGTGCGGGGTACACAGATGAGGTATTCATTCAACAAATAATGTTAAACACTATTATTGCACACAGAGTGAGTCCATGCAACTTATGTGAATTAAGAATAGTTTTTACTCCTGAACTTATTTGAGCTTGTCATAACAAAAAGGGGTTGAATACTTAGACTAAATTTAACCTGAATTTTCTTTATAACAAGGGTATAATAATTTCTTTATACCACGGTTATTATAGCATATATCTTAAAATGTATCGATGAGCGAACTGTATTGGTTCTACTTTTACTTAGCCGTTGATCAAGACTCTCAGTTTCATTACATTACACATAAGTCATTGTACGAAGGCATCTTCTGTACGAGGGAGTTTTGTTAAGAGCCCCGACACTTGGTCTGAACAATAACACGCATGGGGGTGGTGGTTGGTCAAAAATAGGGGAGAGTTGTTTAACTTACATACTTTTGGTCATGTAATGTAAATAGGAATAGCTGATAGGCAGCAGAGATGCCAGGTGATAGGCAGCAGAGAGGCCAGGTGATAGGCAGCAGAGAGGCCAGGTGATAGGCAGCAGAGAGGCCAGGTGATAGGCAGCAGAGAGGCCAGGTGATAGGCAGCAGAGAGGCCAGGTGATAGGCAGCAGAGTGGCCAGGTGATAGGCAGCAGAGAGGCCAGGTGATAGGCAGCAGAGAGGCCAGGTGATAGGCAGCAGAGAGGCCAGGTGATAGGCAGCAGAGAGGCCAGGTGCATCATTGCGCATGAAAGAACAGTCAAGACATGAGCCACGCAGCTCAAAAAGCTCCACTATTGATCTGTTTAGGCCATACACATTTAGTTTACTATATAATGGATGTCCCTTTTCACATCTTAAAATACCAACAAACATTTCATATGAAACTATTAATTTTTTATTATTCATTTTGACGGATTGAATGATGTGCTTCACCATTGTAGTAGTTGGGGTTCGGTTAAATCATGGTGAATCGAATCATGGGAATCAAAATAATTATTTGTGATTTGCAAACAGTAACAGGATAATGCAGCTGTAGCCTTCCTTTCGAATTGTGTCGCTGCAAAACTCATTTTGTAGATACTTTAAGTTGACTTGAACATTGCAACTCAATAGATGCTAGTAGTCAGCCTGAAGTAAACACTTCTAAAAAGGTAAGATATACAGTATAGCCTAGCAGCTTTATAACATCTGCGATCCATGCTGAACAGTCACTCAACGTTTTTCTACAAAAACCTTCACAATTTGTATCAATAGGGTGCAGATTTGTTTTGCATACTCTGCAATCACATGTGCAATACAGAAACCTGACAGAAACACTGCTAGCCTGACACAAATGTACTGTGACTAAAACTCGGCTGGGACATTCAACGGTGCTGTCAGAAAACCTGACACCAATATAGTGGATTGGGGGGGGGTTCCTGGTCCCTGTGACTGTCATTCCAAAACCATTATTCTGTCACAATCCTCGCTTTATGAGTCATGATGAGGGTGGCAGGTAGCCTAGCGGTTAAGAGTGTTGGGCCAGTAACCGAAAGGTCGCTGGTTAAATCCCTGAGCTGAAGTGCCTTCAAGTACGAAGTAGCAAACCTTGCTAATGAGCCACGTTACAATTCCCAGCAAGTGGGTTGTTGTGGAAATTCTTACACAGTTTCATGGAAATTACCACTAGGGAGACTGGAGTAACCCAATTTGCACGATGCGTATGGTGGTTGTCTTTCACGCTAGGGACCACGGTTGTCTTCACCTGCCCTTTTCCCTTTTCACATCTTAAAATACCAACAAACATTTCATATGAAACTATTAATTTTTTATTATTCATTTTGACGGATTGAATGATGTGCTTCACCATTGTAGTAGTTGGGGTTCGTTTAAATCATGGTGAATCGAATCATGGGAATCAAAATAATTATTTGTGATTTGCAAACAGTAACAGGATAATGCAGCTGTAGCCTTCCTTTCGAATTGTGTCGCTGCAAAACTCATTTTGTAGATACTTTAAGTTGACTTGAACATTGCAACTCAATAGATGCTAGTAGTCAGCCTGAAGTAAACACTTCTAAAAAGGTAAGATATACAGTATAGCCTAGCAGCTTTATAACATCTGCGATCCATGCTGAACAGTCACTCAACGTTTTTCTACAAAAACCTTCACAATTTGTATCAATAGGGTGCAGATTTGTTTTGCATACTCTGCAATCACATGTGCAATACAGAAACCTGACAGAAACACTGCTAGCCTGACACAAATGTACTGTGACTAAAACTTGGCTGGGACATTCAACGGTGCTGTCAGAAAACCTGACACCAATATAGTGGATTGGGGGGGGGGGGGGGTCCTGGTCCCTGTGACTGTCATTCCAAAACCATTATACTGTCACAATCCTCGCTTTATGAGTCATGATGAGGGTGGCAGGAAGCCTAGCGGTTAAGAGTGTTGGGCCAGTAACCGAAAGGTCGCTGGTTAAATCCCTGAGCTGAAGTGCCTTCAAGTACGAAGTAGCAAACCTTGCTAATGAGCCACGTTACAATTCCCAGCAAGTGGGTTGTTGTGGAAATTCTTACACAGTTTCATGGAAATTTCCACTAGGGAGACTGGAGTAACCCGATTTGCACGATGCGTATGGTGGTTGTCTTTCACGCTAGGGACCACAGTTGTCTTCACCTGCCACCCTACTTTGTTTAGTATTATTACAAGGGTCTCATCTTTTTTTTTTTTTTTTTTAAAGCCCTGTTTGAATGTTTCATTTGGATCAGTTGTGGGTTTACTCGACAGATTATAAGGTCTAGAAAGGCCCAGTACAGGTCAGTCTGGCTGTAGTTTTTATGCTCATACTGATTGCCCATCATCATTATCCCAAGTCATTTACACTGAAAAAAATATAAACATAACATGCAACAATTTCAAAGAGTTTACTGAGTCACAGTTCATATCAGGAAACCAGTCAATTTAAATTAATTCATTAGGCCCTAATCTATGGATTTCACATGACTGGGCAAGGTCGCAGACACGGGTGGGCCTGGGAGGGCATAGCCAGGCCAAGCAAATCAGAATGAGTTTTCCCCACAAAAGGGCTTTATTACAGACAGAAATACTCCTCAGTTTAATCAGCTGTCCAGGTGGCTGGTCTCAGACAATCCCGTAGTTGAAGAAGCCGGATGTGGAGGTCCTGGGCTGGGGTGGTTACAAGTGATCTGCGGTTGTGTGGCCAGTTGGACGCACTGACAAATTCTCTAAAACAACATCGGAGGCGGCTTATGGTAGAGAAATGAACATTACATTCTCTGGCAACAGCTCTGGTGGACATTACTGCAGTTAGCATGCTAATTGCACGCTCCCTCAACTGTGGCATTGTGTGAACAAAACTTCACATTTTAGAGTGGCCTTATATTGTCTACACCACAAGGTGCACCTGTGTAATGATCATACTGTTTAATCAGATTCTTGATATGCCACACCTGACAGCTGGATGGATTATCTTGGCAAAGGAGAAATGCTCACTAACAGGGATGTAAACAGATTTGTGCACAAAATTTGAAAGAAATAAGCTTTTTTTGCATATGGAAAATGTCTGGGATCTTTTATTTCAGCTCATGGGACCAACATTTTACATGTTGTGTTTATATTTTTGTTCAGTATATATATCGATGTGTGCCCGATGCCACACTTCATCTCTGATTCGCCTCTGTGCGCGCAATATCAAGTGATCAAATGATCCTTAACCTAAAGGCTACGAAGTGCATGCTGGGAGAAGCACAGAGCAAAGTTATATTTCTAAGTTAGCTGCTGGGATGGTGTAGTGAAACTAGTCTACATTACACACTACAACGGATATTCCAATGCTGAGCCCCCAGCCTGCTCTGCTCTGGCTGATCAAAAATGTCTGTGTGCTGCCTAACCAATGGCTGTGCTGTGTAGGCCTACGGTGGCAGTTCAGGAGGAGAGTCAAAGGCTTCTTCAGAATGTTTTTGTTGTTGATTAGGCTTAGTGAGACATTTTTTTTTTAAAACACTCTCTTGCATGTGGCACGCCTATAGCCTATGTTCTGTTCAGTTTGAGAAGGTGAGCGCGACGATGAAAGGGAGGACCGGAGATCAACTTTGATAGCTTGTTATTACTATAATTGATTTGATTAAAAACAATGTTTCTTGCCCATGATCTATTTATCAGAGTTAATAATCCATATTTGAGTAACATACATAGTGGTACTGAAACTTGAAACAGCAGCCGCGGCACAATCAATCGGAAATGGACAGCTCATGGTGCTGAAAGTAGAAATTTGAGTAGGCATAACTCATTTCAACAGTCTTCATTTTAATTAGACTTCCCTAACAACAAGAGGGCTTTGTGTTGGAGCCTATTTCTTCCTATTTAAGAAATATAAGGTAGACCTACCTGTTTTGACAGACGAAATTAGGCTACAGGCTGCTCTATCCATGGATTTTTGTCGGCCGATTCCTCCACCCACCATGCACTATATAAATAACAGCCCTTCACACGGAGAGTAAGTTAAAACCAAGACTCCAATTGAGGGGGTGTGAGAGGGTACGCCATAGGCCTACCTTTTAATGAAGAAAAGGGCTAGCCCTTGTTAGCTTTAGATTTTGAAGAAAATAAAAGATTAAATAAAATATCTATAACAGAACTTTGGTCCGCGCTGTTTTTTATGCGAGAAACAAGAAAGACGTGACTCCGTTGCGCACGTTATATAATTGTTTTGTTAATTTGACATCAGAGGCTAAGCTACACCATTCTATTGCCAAGGAGACAAAAAAATTGACTTTGCTTGGGAAGTAATCACATTGACTAACTTGCCTAGTTAAATAAAGGTTAAATAAAATAAATTTTTAACCTTTCTGTACAATAGAATATGTTAATACACAGGCAGCTTTTGGGGAAACACTTGTGATCTCGACTCTCGTTGGGTGAAGCAACAGAAGAGTGGCCAGCAGTTAAAGCTTTCATTTTGTCTGTGTTTGTAGGCCTACTCTGTCTGGGGTGGAAAGGTAGGCCTAACGTTTGAAAGTACCATGCTCAGATTCCTACTGACGTTTCAGATTGAATTATTTGCAAACAGGGATAGTTTCGTCACAAACAAAACACACTGATTTGGCATTAGAGAAGATAAAATTAACAAATAGACCTATATCTCTGTCCATTCTTAGCCTGTCCATTTCGGTAATTTGTGTGGTTTAAAAAATATTCAGCTAATATGTAAAATGATGTACAATTGCATGAAATGTTTCTAAAAGGCAATTTTTTTTCCACAGAACTGCAAACACGATGATTGATTAATGTAATGCTTTTCTTATAAAGGAGATCTATCCACGGAGGACTGTGAACCCACAACCTTCTGTCCCGCAGACCTGTGCGCTATCAAAATTCCATGTAATGATTTTCTCCGTATAACCCTTTTTATAAATAACATTCACTCCCTTAAAACAATGAACAGCAGTGGAGGCTCCTCAGAGGAGGAAGGGGAGGACCATCCTACATAAAAATAGTGAAATAAGTTATACATTTTAGATAAAACTATACTAAACATCACCAAATAACTGATTAAAACAAGGTCTACAGTAGCCTCAAAAGCATTCTCTGGGGTAGAAACAGTTATTTTCCGTCCTCCTCTGGGTACATTGACTTCAATACAAAACCTAGAGGCTCATAGTTCTCACCCACTTCCAAACTTACACAGTAATTATAAAGAATTCCGGAGGACGTTCTCCAACCTATCAGAGCTCCAGCAGCATGAACTGACATGTTGTCCACCCAATCAAAGGATCAGAGAATGAATCTAGTATTGAAAGCATAAGCTACATCTAGCTAGCACTGCAGTGCATCAAATGTGGTGAGTAGTTGAATCAAAGAGAGCGAAAGACAATAGTTGAACAGTTAAATTCATTTCTTAAAGTTAAGGAGATGCAGAGAGAGACAGACAGAGAGCGAGACAGAGAGCGAGACAGCGAGCGAGACAGAGAGCTACAGAGAGAGACAGACAGATAATTATAATCCAGAAAGAGAAAGAGATATTTTGTTGTATTTCTTTCACTTCAGCTCATTAGCTGTGTTAGAATACTCATACTAACTGCACTAACCGTACTATTTGTGATGTAAATTGAGTATATAGTATGCTTATTGGTCATTGTATGGATATAGTTAGTATGTCAAAGCATCCCGGATGTCATACAAACAGTGGACACTACTTCCAAGCTTTTAGGGCCGACTTCAGAAAATTTTCTGATTTGAGGAAAATGGTGGAAAATATGCAGCCGATGTCCGACGAGAGCAGATACTAATTCATTGCTTTAACTAATTAACTAAGCAATGTAATAAACTAATGACTTTTAAAATAAGTTACACCTGTTGAATATGGCCGGTGTCAGTAAATGTCTGCAAAAAAAGCAGCACAGTTACAGTCACCAATGCTCTGGATAACATGAAGTGGCTAACCAGCTCTACTAGGGCGAGTAAATGGTCAGAGTGAGGTTCTCTCTCATTTGTGTCTAGACGTAGCTAGTCAACATTAGCCAGTTAGCTTGGGTGCTTGACTGCTGTTGAACACTTGAATCAACCCTACTCAAAGCGCTATTACGCTCAACTGAAACAATACCGTTCGTTTACAGTATACTAAAATGAACTAATAGTATATAGTATGTAGTATATACTCATTAAGTATGTAGTATGGGTATTCGAACACAGCTATTTAGAATACTCAAACATCTGGCTCAAACAGAGAGGCATGCTATTTATGTTAGCTGGCTGTTAGCTGGCTCTTCAATGTCAAGGCAAGCTTTCGGTTTTATTAATGTATTGCCTGCCAGTGTAACTGCGAAACTGCTTGATGTACACTGTACTGTGTGATTGTAGCAGATTTACTGGCACATTAGTTCTAGTTGCTATGTTGACTGTGGTGTTTGCTAATATGGTGACAACAATGTTGTCTGTGTGTAGCGGTTAGCAGTTACGGTATGAAGGTTTGGGAAGGGAAAAGGTGAGAGGAGAAGAGCGCGTGGATGCGAGAAGGAATTACAACGAGTAAAGTGATGATGCTGTTTGTACAGTCATGTGAAAAAGTAAGTACACCCCCTGGAAAGTGTGTTGTCTGGCAAAAGTCAGTCCTGATATTATTTTTTGAGAGCAGAGGCTTCTTCCTTCCTGACCTCCCATGTAGGCCAAGTTTGTGCAGTCTATTTCTGACAGTGTACCCATGCAATTCGACATCGATTGTGGCAAGAGAGGCCTGTAGATCCCTTGATGTTACCCTGGGGTTCTTAGAGACTTCTATGAGCATCTTTCGGTCAGCTCTTTGGCTGACTTTGGTGGGACGACCTGTCCTAGGTAGTTTGCCAGTGGTCTAGAATTTTCGTCGGACAGTGGAATGATGTACTTTGAATTGCTTGGAAATTGATTTGTAACCCCTCCCAGAGTCATGGGCATCAATAACCTTTCTTCTGAGGGCCTTGGGTAGGTCTTTTGATCTTTGAATGATGTGTTACCACACACCCATATGGTTAAGACCAAACCAGACCAATTTTCTTATCTTTATGGAAGGCTGGACCCTCCTAAGTTTCTCTCTAATGTTTTCTAATCATTTGCACTTGTTTTGGTACCTAATTATACGTTTTGCCTTTTTATGTGATGGTAAAGGTAGGGGTGTACTAACTTTCTCCCCATAAGGAAAAGGTATTTTTGTTTATTTTAATTGCATAACATTTTCAAAGTTGTTGTTTGTGTGTGTGATTTGTTAAATTGGGTAACCTTTATCTGTCAATAGTGTTGAAGTGAAGACCACATATCTGTCCAAATATGTAAAAAAAAAAAAAAGAAAAAAAGAACTTTCCTGGGCGTGTACTTCCTTTTTCACATGACTGTATGTGTCTGCTATGAAAGTGAGCTGTGTGTGCAGGTGATCAGGGATGTATTCACTCTGCCGATTCTGTAGAAAAATGTTTCTTAAACTGAACGAAATGGGGATAAACCTACCTGAATTTATTGAATAGAAACTCTTGTTTGCAACTGTTTGGACTAATGATTACACCCTAGATCAGCTAGATGCAGGCAATAGTGTGCCTAAGTTATAAACTTTAATTAGTAGGCTAGGTTGTAACAATCTCATTATGGGTATATGGAAAATTCGAATAACATGTAGTAAGTAGTATCGGTGTTACATTGAGCTGGGTGAATGGAATATGAATGACAGCCATCCAATATGCTTAATAGAAATAATATAAATGTTCTTCCCTAATCTTAAACAACACTGACCACCACACAGTAAGTCTGTATTTTGCATTTGTGAAATTATTTGGATGTGATACGAAAGTAGAGGGATTTATGTTTCTAGAACCGTACCAAAGTTGAGAATGGATTCACATTTACTGTAGATGGAGTATTTGGCTGTTTTGGCTTCCAGAACCAATTCGCCTTTAAACAGAACATAGTGTATAAATGCACTGGACTATAAAGAGTAACGTTAGGCTCCTTTAGTCCAGTATACTGTTGTAAATGGTTTGATCTGTTATGCGCGGGTATGTTCTCACCTGAGTGACTCAACACAGCAACAAACTTGTCAAGTAGTCTTATCCGCTGTGACACGAGTTCAAAGCAGCTCAGCGTAAACGTGTGTCCATCCTACTTCTTGATGTCACTGGACTTTCTGTTCTCGCCAGGCGCACGAAGCGTCAAAAACAGCTGACACAAAACGATTGCGGGAAAATACAAATAAAAAAAGGGCGATATTTATTATAAGCCATGTCAGGTGTATGAGATATGAAACACGTACTGTACAGTTGCAAAGGGATCTAGTTCCATCCAGTTACAGACCCTCAAACTGCGCCTACGGATCTCAACCTCAGTAACACTTGTCACTGACATAACCCCCAGAAATGTGAATGGAGCGCACTTACCTGCGGACGGTAGGCTACACGGACCTCGACTCACTTCGGACTTTTTCCTTTTCTTTTTTTATTTATTTTATTTTTTACAAAACGTCGTCATCATCCGCTTTTTATGTTGACGTATCACATGTTGCGAAAACATGCGAGTTTCTTAAAGGGCCATGGACATACAGTATGGTGAATTCAGAAAAACTGGGACATCCTAAACTGGGACAACTTAATCCTGACCTGTTTATTTCTTGGGTCTGACAATTTAAATTCACAGCTGTCGTTACTAAACCCTTGCAGGGGAACCACATGATCAAAATCACATCACTTATTTGTTGTGACATTTTGTTGTGACGAAGGGGGGCTGAGCAAGCTTCTCCCACTGCGAAGCACGTGGTCAAATCAGTGACAGCTTTCTTATTTTGTTCTGTTTTGATGTTCAGGTTATTAAACCGTCATAAATAATGCACTGTGCAAAATTGTGATGTAAATGTGCACACTATGTACTGGTGCATCAAAATACATAAAAACATGTGCCAATATTATGTTTAAAGTTTGTAATACCACATTACCAACCATAGCTAGCTAAAGTAGGACAGTTGTATAGGCTTTTCCAATGAAGGAACAGATCCAGTTTGTGTCTGGGACCCCCTGTACTGAGATTAGGCAGGGCTCTGGTTCTTGTTGTACTGCTATCCAAGCAGAACAATAGGGTGAATTCATAAAAAGTGGGACACTTTTTCTTCTGTAACCTCTTTTGACATCTACGCAACATATTAGTCCCAACACGGGATACATTTCTGAAATCCTCAAGATGTTTCCTAACCACACAAAATTGAATTGTCACTGGGGTACAATTAAGACCATCCCAGTTTATCTAACCTGCTGTCCAAATTTACCAAAATGCAAAGTGAAAATATGGTTTTGTCACAGTGTAAACAAATGGATGTCAGGCCTCCTGTGAACATGATAAACATTTGTCCTTTTTGTGTGATTAAGAAACATCTTGAGGATTTCAGAAATGTATAATTTTGGATAGATGACGAAAGAGGTCACCGAAAACGGATCTGCACTCACCCTACATGTCACTCACATCACACCCATCTGAGGCTGTGATTGACAGAGATGTGGATGCATGCATGGGACATGTACATGCTTATATGGATATTAAATGTATAATACTTAATGATATTTATATAAGTCTACACACTTACCCACTAGTTATAGATGGGATTAATTGCAATTTGATTATGCAAGTGTGTGGAATTTGCTTTCAAATAATTGAGAGTTTGATTCACATAACAACCTGTACAAACTATTCAAACAGTTTCTGGTATAGACATGGCAACCATGTACGCATCATCTGTCCAAGAGGTATGATTAGGTTAAGATGGGTCAAAGGGGCTCACCTCTATTTTCATTAGGGGCCGACTTTTTAATTAATTTTTTATTTTATTTAATCTTTATTGAACCAGGCAAGTCAGTTAAGAACAAACTGTTATTTAAAAATGACGGCCTACACCGGCCAAACTCGGACAACACTGGGCCAAATGTGCGTCGCCCTATGGGATCCCAATCACGGCTGGTTATGATACAGTCTGGATTCGAACCAGGTTGTCTGTAGTGACGACTCTAGCACTGAGATGCAGTGTCTTAGTCCACTGAACCAGGGTCTGTAGTGACTCCTCTAGCACTGAGATGCAGTGTCTTATTCCACTGAACCAGGGTCTGTAGTGACTCCTCTAGCACTGAGATGCAGTGTCTTATTCCACTGAACCAGGGTCTGTAGTGACTCCTCTAGCACTGAGATGCAGTGTCTTAGACCACTGAACCAGGGTCTGTAGTGACCCTCTAGCACTGAGATGCAGTGTCTTAGACCACTGAACCAGGGTCTGTAGTGACTCCTCTAGCACTGAGATGCAGTGTCTTAGACCACTGAACCAGGGTCTGTAGTGACCCTCTAGCACTGAGATGCAGTGTCTTAGACCACTGAACCACTTGGAAACCCCCGGACTACATATACATTTTCTCTGTACATTACATTCGGAAAGTATCCAGACCCCTTTCCCTTTTTCACATTTTGTTACATTACAGACTTATTCTAAAATTGATTAAATACAAATCCTCATCAATCTACACACAATACCCCATAATGACATCAATCTACACACAATACCCCATAATCTTTTGTATATGTATTAAAAATAAAAAAACAGAAATACCTTATTTACATGTCATTTAAAAAGGTTGACAGGGTGGCACTTTTCCAGAGTAAATAGCGGGGTGATTCATTTTGAGACTTTTGAGATCCAAACCGCCTTCAGCCATCTGGATCAGCCAGGGCTGAGTCGTTTCACGAGAGCAGAGCTGAGAGGTCTGAAAATGGGAGATGCTGGAGTAGTGGGAACAAGCTGACAATCCATGATTCGAGCACATTGAACTTGAGTAATGGTAGCCAGTGTACTTTCTCTGTTGCACTGCTGAGAGATGCACTTGGAGAAGAGCTGGCCAAAGCCTTTTGTAATATGAGAGGAGAAGACAAGGCTCAAAGGCTCCAACGTGTAAGAGGGAGATAGCATGGAGGAGGGAGAGGCAACAATTTATGTAAAATATGAAGGTAACTAGTAATGGCTGTTTCTGCTTGTCACAAACAAGATTGATACTTTCCCCACTCCTCTGCCATTATTGTATTTCTAATATTAATTAATAATATATAATAATAATATATATTTCTATAATGTTGCATTGGCCTATGGTCATGACAAGCTATTTACATTGAACTGAATTATAATTTTTAGGATAGCTGCTGACATGGCAAAAGCCCTTCTTCAGTAGCAACTTATGTAAACAGAGTAATAAGCTACTAATCACCACATGGGGGCAGAAGTACACCAACTTCAGACTTTATTTTCACACCCATGACATAACATAGGCTACATTGTTAGTTCATCTGTGTAGATTCAAGGGGTTTTCTTTTTACAGTGTGGCTTTTACTCACAGAGGAGGAAGTAGGTATCTTAGATCAAGGTTTCCCAAACTCGGTCCTGGGGCCCAACCTGGGTTTTTTCCATAGCACTACACAGCTGATTCAGATAAAAATAATCAAAGCTTGATGAGTTGGTTATCAGCTAAAACGTGTACCCAGGAGGGACCCCAGGACCGAGTTTGGATATCCTAGCCTAGACAATTAGAGTCAGAGAGGTTAATAATAGCTGGAAGATTGCATCATCAAGGTTCATTTCGTTCGCAAAATGGACAATCTATACTAAACCAAAATAAAAACTCAACATTGTAAATTGTTGGTCCCATGTTTCATGAGCTGAAATAAAAGATTGTACGCACAAAAAGCTTATTTCTCTCAAATGATGTGCACAAATTTGTTTACATTCCTGTTAGTGAACATTTCTCCTTTGCCAAGATAACAAGTGTGGCATATCAAGAAGCTGATTAAACAGCATGATCATTACACAGGGGGACAATAAAAGGTCACTCTAAACTGTGCCGTTTTGTCACACAACACAACGCCACAGATGTCTAAAGTTTTCAGGTAGTGTGCAATTGGCATGCTGACTGCATGAATGTCCACCAGAGCTGTTTCCAGAGAATTTAATCTTACATTTTTCTACTATAAGCCGCCTCAAACATAATTTTAGAGAATTAGAAATGTTGTTGCATGTTGCATTTAATATTATTGTTGAGTATATATATATATATATATATATATATTACTGTAAAAAAATAACTGGTGGTAGATTTGCGTCCTACAATATTGGAGCCATTATCTTAATATTGGGCTTTAGAGGCACAGCCTAAGGAATCATTGAATTTCGAAGAGAAAGCCATGATCCCGTGGAAACCAATGGGACAGAGATTTTTGTAAAATGCTACAGAGTTGAGAATATTAGCAGCATATCCAGAGACCAAACATCTGAATAGAATAATCCAATTTCTGAAAATTGAATTACTGTACTGAAAATAAATATGGATTGTCAGTGGAGTTTGAGACACAAGACACATTTAGAATTAGAATTCAAGAGAAATTCTATTTCAGATTACACATTATGACCATTCATTGTGAAGCTGCATTGTGATACATAGGCCAGTTTTTATTTTGCTGTTAAATTATGCCTATGTAACATTTACTTTTTTCAAGGGCCAGAGTCATGTTGTTAGATGATGATGATTAAGGTTGAAGTTGTTTTAACCTTTATTTAACTAAGTATATATATATATATATTGTAAATAAATAACTCAATGAAAGATTTGTTAAAAGCCATCATTCTTCATTGTCCTACCCATCTAATGTTGTATTGGTCAGTATACTGTAATTCAGCTTTTAGCTATAAATGTATAGTTTACAAGATCAGATGAAATAAACCTTACTAAAACCCCATGTTTAAAACCATACTTTTAGAATAACTACATTACCCATAATGCTCACTAACTGAACATTCTAATGGCAACTACCATCGCAATTAATAGTAAACCATGGCAATTATGCATCACAATAGTTATTTTATGGTATGTGGTCAGAGAGACTTTAATGGCCATACAAGGTGCCACCTGTGGTAGAGAGGGGAGAAAGTTGGAAGGGTCAGCTCAGGATTTGAACCCTGGTCTCTGGCGCGGAGTTATTTTTCAATATTGCACATATTTGGTGACATTTTGCGTGAGCAATTGGCAGTGAAAAATAAGCATAGAACATTATATAGAATGGAAGTTGTGAATAACTTATATTAGCAGCATGAACATGTTCTTTTTAGGGTAGAAGATGTATGAAATATTGTATGAAATATTGTATGAGTATTCTGTGATGAAATGGCGTTGAATGAAATGAACCAGATTCATTGATTTCCGCAAGTTGTTTGTACTTCACTATATTTCAATTTCATTACTTGCAAAAATACAGGAATCTGAATTCTGAGGGTTAAATAAGACATGTCTCAATTGCGCAAAATCCAAGTAATTTTTTATTGTACAGAAACAACCAACCAACTTGGATACTTAGTTAGAAACAAAATATTTTATGAGGAGTTAACACATCTACACACCTCAACACCACTGAGATTAAATGGAAAGTTGATTACAAATACTTTGACAAAAAGAGTGACAATAACAAGATAACGATAGTTTTAAAAGTTGTTAATTGTAGCCACTTGTGTGCAAAGCTATGTACCCAGGAAACACCAATGGAAGGCATCAACTGTAACGGAAGGGGGATATATTAATCTGAAGTTTGTCACGATTTAAATGCTGCTGCTTGAAAGGTAACTCTTTGCATAACAGAGGGTACTGTATGGTTCACTGATTCAGACACACTACTCACTTCCTCCACTATTTAGACAGACTAAGGTCATTTCACTGCAGGGTAGAATCAATTAAACCCTATTCAAGGTAAAATGCCATAAATAAATGATAAAATTGTTCCTGTTAACATTTCCTATTTTTTTCAGGGTATGATAAATACAGCTTCATTGGGTTGACTACTGACAAACTAGACTACTAATCGTATCTAAACACTGGAGGCAGAGATCCAAGTCCACACCAGATGAATCGTCAATCTTGGAATGTGAACCGTTGGTGCTACTCTGGTGCTTGTTGTCCGTGACTAAATCTTTTTTTTAATTTTTTTTTTAAACTGCTATGCAGAACCATAAAGTGTTCCTCGGCTGTCCCTGTGAAGGGTTCTACCTGGAACTAGTACAGGGCTCTCCAACACAGGGACAGGCGAATAACTCTTTTCACTAAGAGTGTATAGCGGTATTTTGTGTAAGGCCTTTGGGTGTGTCGTGATCCAGTACGTGTATTTTACTTCTCTTCAGCTTTCAAGGTCTACTTGTACATGGTTAAGTCTACTTGTACATGGCGTTGAAGGCTCGACCAATGATGAGCCTGCGCACCTCGCTGGTGCCTGCTCCAATCTCGTACAGCTTGGCGTCCCTCAGGAAACGGCCCATGGGGTAATCATTGATGTAGCCGTTGCCACCTGCAGGTGGAGAAACGCAACAATGACTTGACATAAATCAACTGACTAAGAAGCCCTCCACTCCCAACCCCAGAGAGATTATAGTTAGGATGAGTGTAAAACAGTTGAGAGTGCTGTGATAACATTAGCTACAAAGATCAACATGTTTCTATGAAGTGCATGGTTGGCTTGGTTCTTACCCAGGCACTGAATTCCATCCAGAGCGACTTGAGTGGCATTCTCAGCACAATAAAGAATGACCCCAGCACAGTCCTGCAATGACACCCTAAGTCAATACTGTGCCATCCAAGATTTTTTTTTTTTTTAATCGCTTTACATTTTCAACACTTTTATCCAAGACGTTTTCTGTTACATTACATCTATGAATTTCACATTACATTTAATTAATAATGGACTTCTTTGTTGTTCTCGAGAATGCTCACCATGGAACTGAAATGTCCCTTGTCACAGGCTCGTGCCACGTTATACAAATACTGTCTACAGGCGCCCAGCCGTGTGTACATGTCGGCCATCTTTGCTTGCATCAACTGGTAGGAAGGAGAAAAAAAACATAAATTCCAGAAAGGGCAAAAAAGTTGTCATTCCTCTTCATCTTCATACCTCTTGAATGCTATAGCATTATTACATTTAGTCATTTCAAAACATTAAAAGGAAGTGTTATATATAAGAAAAAGAATGTTTTGGTTTTTTTAACGTGCAGGTCTGTTGTAAGTTGAATCTGAATGACTTAACTGCCCTTTCTTATTTGACCGACTGAGAATGGTTTGGTTTTGGTTGATGCCCCACCTGGAAGTGTCCAATCTTCTGTCCGAAAGCTTCTCGAACGTGCAGGTAGGGAACGGCAAAGTCCATCACAGATTGCATAATGCTGAAAGAGGGGAACGTGTCCTTCATTTATGAACAGACAGAACATGCTCGTGGGCATGTGTTATAAACCCAAAAAGGACCATTAGGTCCAGAATATGTATATTTACCCAATAGGTCCTGCTGCGAGCACAAGTCTCTCCAGATCCAGTCCACTCATCATCACATAGACACCCTTGTTGAGAGGGCCCAAGATATTCTCCTCTGTAATCAAAAGGTGACGTTGTAATTCATAATGAATAAAAACAATTCTGTGCATTACTGAATATACTCACATGGATGTGCACATGTTCAGGCACATGCATACATACTGTACACCCGCCCCCACACACCTGGAATCTTGCAGTCCTCAAAGACAAGTTCACAGGTGTTGGATCCCCTCATTCCCAGTTTATCCAGCTTCTGTGCTGTGCTAAACCCTGGCATACCCTGAAGGAATAAAAGTTGGGCACAATTTACCAATATGTCCAGACTAGGGTTGCAAAATTCTATTATCTTTCCCAAAACTCCCAGGTTTTCCAGAAATCCTGGTTAGAAGATTCCTGGAACCAGGGGGGAATAGGCAGGAAATCCAGAATCCTCAAAACACAATTACTGGAAAACCGTAGTCCAGACCACATAGAGGCCGAGACATTTGACAGAACCATTTCCATTATTGATCATAATAAAATAAAGTGTAAACGCATCCAGAATAATGGTCCCTCTAAACGTCCAGAATAATGGTCCCTCTAAACGTCCAGAATAATGGTCCCTCTAAACGTCCAGAATAATTGTCCCTCTAAACGTCCAGAATAATGGTCCCTCTAAACATCCAGAATAATGGTCCCTCTAAACATCCAGAATAATGGTCCCTCTAAACGTCCAGAATAATGGTCCCTCTAAACGTCCAGAATAATGGTCCCTCTAAACGTCCAGAATAATGGTCCCTCTAAACGTCCAGAATAATGGTCCCTCTAAACATCCAGAATAATGGCAGCGTAGAATAAATATCAGCCTATGGACAGAAGCCCAAGATTGAACTTCACTGCACTTTTTAGAGCAGTGGTCACCAACCGGTCGATCGCAATCGACCTCCAAGGTATTCCTAGTCGATCGCCAAACATTTCTGTAAAAAGGCCAACGATAAAGCCTTGTGTTCCTATTTTGTTTTATTAGTCTCGGGCTGTTGGCGGTAGGTGCACCTGATTCAGCTGCCCTGCGTGTCTGATAGGCAAACCGTTTCCATTTTGAACTTTTTCATGTGTCTGAAGGTACAAAGTGACTTCCCAGCGGGCCAAGAGAGCAAATCAAGAGTACTAAAGGCCTACCACTGCCCAATAGTCTGCAGTAACGTAGCAAGCATAAAAGAATGCTTGATACTGTGAGATTTAAAAACATGACTAGAGAGAGACTGTCAACGAATACAGCTAAGAGCTGCTGTTTTTATGAGTGAGTTCATGTTTAGAGTTCTTACTCAGAACTGTCAACACTTTGTATTCAACACTTCTATAAGCCCATAAAATGCACATTCTTCCTATTTCCACTCAATGCTAAAACAAGCACTGCAGCAGTAATGAATTAGTTGGAAAGTGTATAGATAGGCTTCCTTTAATATCAAGGAATATTTCTCTGTTCATTAAGAGTATAATGTGGTGAGACTCAAGTTTGGCCATCAGCTGGAAGACGGTGTCCCTTTTCGATCGAGAAAAGGGAAAGAAAGGGGGACTAGTCAGGATACTAGTCAGTTGTACAACTAAATGAGTCTTCTGCATTTAACCCAACCCCTATGAATCAGAGAGGTTCGGAGGGGGGCTGCCTTAAAAAGTCTTCGGCACCCGGGGAAAAGGTGGGATGTTGAGAGGCGGACCCTAAAAGTATGATCACTCAGCTGTTTCTCACAAGTAATACAACAACGGATCTATTACCCGTGTGATTATAGCCTACCTCAAATTATGAACGTTTTATAAGTCATGTTAAAAAAAATCTGATCGGTAGATCTCGGCTTGCATTTTGACTCAAAGTGATCTTGACTCAGAAAAGGTTGGTGACCACTGTTCTAGAGATTTCCCTGCTAACACTATCAACGTTTCCCTTTAATGTGGAAACTGTGATCGAATCAACGCAATATTAGCCACTTTCAATGCAACATACCGAAACAAAACAAACTATGCAAGAGATTTTGTTGTAGGCAGAACGCATCGAAGTAGGATTCTATTGTATTGACACGCACGACTCAGCCCGTACTCTACACAGACCGGTGCGGCATTACCAATCAGAGCTGCAATAGGCCTATATGCAAATAGACCATTGCCATATATGGATCTGTCCCATTTACTTTGAACTGGACTGTGTTTACAGCATGAACGTAGATGCGCTTGTTTTGAGATCAAAGCAAGAGCTGCATGTAGCCACGTGTGCACATTTTATTCATATCCCTTGCTAGTTAGTGAGCTATTTGTAGTCAGCAATAGGGGAGTGATTTCTTCCTACAAGAGCACAAAACTTGTACATTTCTAGACATCTTTGAAAAACAAGTCAGGTGAAGAGCTTTTTTTTTGTCTTAAAGGGGCAGTGTTGTATTTTGAGACAGGCTTGAATAAGCCAATAGCCAGAGGGTATTCTCTGTAAATGGTATAGGAATAATAATGCATTTTATTTTGTAAAGTGTTTTCTTGCCTCAAACAACACAACATCTTCAGTCACCTCCTTGTCTGAAGGACAAGTGGATAAACAGGTTAATGTCAAGCCCTGCATGTTTAACAGGTTAATGTCAAGCCCTCATGAAATGTAGGCCTACATTGAACCAACACACATTGGCTGCTACTGCAGGCTGAAAGATAGAACAGATATTTCCATGTTAAAATGTTATGGGATGCATTTTCTCCATTGTTTTTGATGGTAGGCCAACTTTATGATAAAATAGCCACAGTAGCCTACTTGGCCAATGTCAAAACGGTAACTTAAAGCGGGTACAGCCTCAGTGTTCACAGTAAACACGTGCTGGAAGTTGCACAGAATGTTCAAAATGTTTAAGTTTGCACTCTGCAGACCTGAAATTTGCTCAGTGCCTAAAAAGATTTGAGGGAACATTGGCCCAGACCCATAACTGGTAAAGTGTAAACAAGCCCAGATCCATAACTGGTAAAGTGTAAACAGGCCCAGATCCATAACTGGTAAAGTGTAAACAGGCCCAGATCCATAACTGGTAAAGTGTAAACAGGCCCAGATCCATAACTGGTAAAGTGTAAACAGGCTCAGACCCATAACTGGTAAAGTGTAAACAGGCCCAGACCCATAACTGGTAAAGTGTAAACAGGCCCAGACCCATAACTGGTAAAGTGTAAACAGGCCCAGACCCATAACTGGTAAAGTGTAAACAGGCCCAGACCTATAACTGGTAAAGTGTAAACAGGCCCAGACCCATAACTGGTAAAGTGTAAACAGGCCCAGACCCATAACTGGTAAAGTGTAAACAGGCCCAGACCCATAACTGGTAAAGTGTAAACAGGCCCAGACCCATAACTGGTAAAGTGTAAGATAAATACTTGCCTTCTCCAC
This sequence comes from Thymallus thymallus, assembly GCA_023634145.1. Lineage (NCBI taxonomy): Eukaryota > Metazoa > Chordata > Actinopteri > Salmoniformes > Salmonidae > Thymallus > Thymallus thymallus. The sequence continues at coordinate 32,395,983 of CM042406.1, forward strand.
AATGAAAGCTGTGATTCCCTTCTGGTGAGCCTCTGGGTCCGTCTTAGCGTACACAATGAGAACGTCGGCATCTGGCCCGTTGGTGATCCAGAACTTTCCGCCGTTAAGAATGTAGTGGTCACCTTGAGCAAAATAAAACCCAGAAAAAGAGACAGCAGTATGACAGCAGTATGAGCAAGGATGCTCAGTAGTAAGGAACTGTGCTACTGGGACAAGGGGCTTTGAGGAGTGTTCCGGAGGGCTCACCTTCTTTCTTGGCCTTCAGCTTCATGGACACCACATCGGATCCGGCGTTGGGCTCACTCATTGCCAAGGCACCCACGTGCTCTCCTGTCATGAGCTGGGAAAATTACATTAGAAAGAGAAGACATTCAGACGCCTTCACTTTTTCCACATTAAATAATTTGTTTTCCCTCATCAATCTACACACAATGCCCCATAATGACAAAGCAAACAGGTTGATGGTCACTGACAGAGCTCCAGAGATCCTCTGTGGCAATGGGAGAACCTTCCAGTAGGACAACCAGTGACCATCAGGTTCTTAGTCACCTCCCTAACCACGGCCCTTCTCCCCGATTGCTCTGCAGCACTCCACCGTTCAGGCCTTTATGGTAGAGTGGCCAGACGGAAGCCACTCCTCAGTAAAAGGCACATGACAGCCCACTTGGAGTTTGCCAGACGATGAGAAACAAGATTCTCTGGTCTGATGAAACCAAGATTGAACTCTTTGGCCTGAATGCCAAGCGTCACGCCTGGAGGGAACCAGGCACCACTCATCACCTGGCCAATACCATCCATACGATGAAGCATGGTGGTGGCAGCATCATGCTGTAGGGATGTTTTTCAGCAGCAGGAACTAGGAGACTTGTCAGGATTGAGGGAAAGATGAACGGAACAAAGTACAGAGAGATCCTTGATTAAAACCTGCTCCAGGGGCCTCCCGAGTGGCGCAGCGGTCACTACAGATCCTGGTTTGATTCCAGGCTGTGTCGCAGCCAGCCGCGACCAGGAGACCCATGAGGCGGTGCACAATTGGCCCAACGTCGTCTGGGTTAGAGGAGGGTTTGGCCGGCCGGGATGTCCTTGTCCCATCGCGCTGTAGCGACTCCTGTGACGGGCCGGGCGCATGCACGCTGACACGTTCGCCAGGTGTACGGCGATTCCTCCAACACATTGGTGCGGCTGGCTGTTTCGGAGGATGCACAGCTCTCGACCGTCGCCTCTCCTAACTCCGTACGGGAGTTGCAGCGATGGGACAAGATTAACTACCAACTGGAAATCACGAAATGGGGAGAATTTAAAAAAAAATGTAATAAAAAAAAACAACCTGCTCCAGAGTGCTCAGGACCTCAGACTGGGGCAAAAGGTTCCCCTTCCAACAGGACAACGACCCTAAGCACACAGCCAAGACAACGCAGGAGTCGCTTCGGGACAAGTCTCTGAATGTCCTTGAGTGGCCCTGCCAGATTCCTGACTTGAACCCGATCTAACGTCTCTGGAGAAACCTGAAAATAGTTTTTTTTTACTACATTTCCAAAAATGCCTAAAAACTTTGTAATTATGGGGTGTTGTGTGTAGATTGAGGAAAAAAATGAATGTAATACATTTTTGAATAAGTTTAACATAAAATGTGGAAAAAGTGAAGGGTCTGAATACTTTCCGAATGCACTTTAACATGACTATTTCAATTTGAGACTGCCTGTATAGATCAGACACAAACATGCTCTCCTGTCATGAGCTGGAAAAAGACAACAACGGTATACATTTGTATATTAGACTAATAAAAAGAACACATGGCTATTACACTTTGAGGCCGTCTGTATACTTCAGGGTGCATTAAGCCTGTAGGGGACAACAAATATGATCTATACCTTGGCCATGTACTTGTCCTTCTGCTTCGTGTTGCCATGGCGCACCATCTGATTGACACAGAGGTTTGAATGGGCCCCGTAGCTGAGGGCGACAGCTGCCGACACTCGCGACATTTCCTCCATCACAATCACATGATCTAGGTAACCCAATCCTGAACCGCCATAATCCACTGGAGGGGGATGGGGGGGGATAGTTAACATAGTTATCATGATACTTCTAGATCAGATCCCCATCACGGCCATTGGTGAAACTACTGCTAAACTATTTTATACCTGGCAAAATAGTATAGAAAATAGACATGGTAATACATCAACCGAAAACAATATCCATCTCTTACATGGGGCAGTGATACCCAGAAGTCCCATGTCACCCATGTCCTTCCAAAAGTCCTGCATGAAAAAACAGTAAACTGTAAACCAGGGGTCTTACAAAGTTAGTTTTTTTGTTGCAAAATACACACTGAATGTAGACATACATGAAGAAAATTAGGAGTTATTATAATACTGTGGCTATACAATGTCCAGTCTTTTTATGACTTAGGTCATTGTATCCTAATGATATCTTGATATTAATTTGGGGTGGATTATACTGTTAGCAGTGCAGCCCACAGTAAGATATGCAAGTGTATGAAAAGTATTCAAGAAGAATACCACACACTACATCCTATTGTGGTAGGGCTGTCCTAGCTCTTATTAGAATAGTATAGTGTATTCCATCATCTCACCCGCATCCCAACAAATTCATTGCTCTTGTCAATCTCATCAGCAATGGGTGCCAGCTTCTCAGCTAGAAACCTCCGGATTGTCTGTCGGAGCTGGATAAAATAGGGAATAATAGCAATAATGTCAAGAAGAATGAATCAACATCAATTTCAAACAGAATATGTTCACATGTATACTGTAAATTTTTTTTATCAATACAATAACTACTAGATACATATTTTGTTATGAAAAAAGTAATGCATTTCCTTTCAGAACCGTGCAGCGTCACAAGCATGGCGGAACTTTAACCCAATCAAAAACGTCCCGAGAAGAACTTGAACCCAATCAAAAACGTCCCGAGAAGAACTTTAACCCAATCAAAAACGTCCCGAGAAGAACTTGAACCCAATCAAAAACGTCCCGAGAAGAACTTGAACCCAATCAAAAACGTCCCGAGAAGAACTTGAACCCAATCAAAAACGTCCCGAGAAGAACTTTAACCCAATCAAAAACGTCCCGAGAAGAACTTTAACCCAATCAAAAACGTCCCGAGAAGAACTTTAACCCAATCAAAAACGGCCCGAGAAGAACTTTAACCCAATCAAAAACGTCCCGAGAAGAACTTTAACCCAATCAAAAACGTCCCGAGAAGAACTTTAACCCAATCAAAAACGTCCCGAGAAGAACTTTAACCCAATCAAAAACGGCCCGAGAAGAACTTTAACCCAATCAAAAACGTCCCGAGAAGAACTTTAACCCAATCAAAAACGTCCCGAGAAGAACTTTAACCCAATCAAAAACGTCCCGAGAAGAACTTTAACCAATCAAAAACGTCCCGAGAATCCCTCCCCAACTTCAGCTGTCCGCACGTGACCTTTCACTAGGAACACACCAGTAGAGGAGCCGACTAGTAATGGACTACAGCTGGTAACCCAACATAGCGAACCAAAACAACAACCAAAACCAGCGAAATAAGACTCTCGCCACAAGTTGTCACAACAGTAGCAGTCATTTTGGCCTCTAACACTAGCTGTGTATGCGTCCTTGACACCTTTCTGTTCCGTTCCTTCGTAAAAATCCACAATGCAGACTTTCAACTGGACTTGTTGACTGTATCATGTCGGCTGTCTGTGGACTTTAGCCAGCCAGGTGAAAGTTGACTGAAGTAGCTGTCTGACGTTACCTGTATCTGCTCCTCAGTAAGCCCGTTGACGACATCGTCCACTGGAAGACCTGCAGCGCATCCTCGTCTTGAAACCTCGGTGATTCTTGCACCCAGGCGGAATGCTCTCCTGACGGCAAACATAGTTCAACTGCGGTACTAGACGGTATGCTCATAAACAGTCAAGGTCAGATAATTACACAATTACGGCGTAGTGTCCGACGTGCTACAACAATCCACTAACTAGGTAGGGATGTATTTGTCACGTCTTCTTCTTTGATGAGGTTTAAAGGCGGTTGGCATCCAATAAATGTTGAGTTACCGCCACCTACTGGACTGGAGTATTTAAAAAATATATATAATACTAAAACACCACTCTATTTTTATCAATTTAAATATATTTAGCCCTACAGCCTGAAAGGACGGGACACCGCCACTTTACACACTAACTCAAATCAAATGTTATTGGTCGCATACACATGTTTAGCAGATGTTAATGCGTGTGTAGCGAAATGCTTGGGTTTCTAGCTCCAACAGTGCACTAATATCTAACAAGTAATATCTCACCGCACAACTCTTCTGACATCGTCTCACAAACCCAAATACCTCTGCAGCTGCCACCACAACCTACATTTTCTGCGACTTACGTTCCATCCATGCAGTACAGTTGATCATAATTGCTATAAATGCTAAAAATCCCATTTTACTGAAACATATACCACTTGTTGGCTTATCCCTCTGTATTGGTACAGATCTACTACTCACACCACTCCTCTCAGGATCCTTCACCCATCTTCCTCTGCTTTCTTCACTGCCTCAGCATACGACACCTTCTGCACTACTCTAACCCTGGAAACCTCAACCTGCCTCTCTCACACCGGACATTTCTAATCCCCAGCCCCATGGGCATCCCTACAATTAACACATCGACGTCTAGCTCTTTTAACGGAATCAAACGGAATGAAACAGGGCAGAACATACCTGAATTTGTCCAATAGAAACTCTTGTTTTCATTGCAAAATGTTTTCCGTTTGGAGTAAACTGTTTCTGTTGCAAACGACTACATTTTTTGTAACAATTGTTTTTAATGAATACACCCCATGTTTGGAAGTGAATTCCCGTTATCATGCGCAAAGGTTCTCGGTCAGCTGTTAATGGAATAACGGGTGCGTTAGCAGAGACTGTACAGATTATTTCAACATAAATGCATCGAAGATAAAAGTGGGCAAATCTCTAAAGAAAATAAACAATTGTAATTTGATTTTAAAAGGTAACATCTGAAAAGGTAAATGATAAAACAGTGACAAAAAGTTAATTTTTTATTACACAGTCCAGCTACTTATCAGTATAAAGAAAAAGTGAGACTAAAGCATGTCTCTGGAGCCACCAGGACCGGGACTATCTCTCCTCATGGTTGCATAGACTGATCTGTACACACTCAGGACGTCCATTGCAGAGGGGCGAAGATGGGGGTCTCTCCTCTTACACTCCTCGTTGATCTGAAAGAGGTGGAAGTGGGCTATGTCACTTCCTGCTACCCTCCCCATCAGGAAACGTGTAACATCTGGAATCTTCCAAATGTCAGTTTTTTCGTCGTACCCCGGCATTAGCTCATCGGCAAATGGCTGGCCGTCACCGTGGGGCCAAAGCTGCTCTGGGGCCACAAATCCCCCTGTGAGCTCCCGGTGGCCGCATTTCACTAGCGAGCCCGCAGGGGCCCCGACCTCTGGCAGAGCATCCAGGTCATTGACCACCAGGTGGAAGTCACTGGTCAGAAGGAACTGTGACAGGGTTTTCTCCAGGTCATTGGAGTCACACATGACTCTGGTCCCGGCAGGGCTGGTGTGGAGGTAATTGAGAATGGAGACGTAGTCCAGTGCCAGCCGCAGGCGGGTCTGCCAGGTGTCCCGTACACGGTGCCTCTCCTGGGCCAGCACGGCAACCAGGCTGAGCAGAGAGCCCAGAGGATGGTATTCTGTGACCAGGGTGTGGTCCTCTAAGCACAGGCCTACCAGCACCACAACGTGGGGCCCCTGGAGGGCCTGGAGCATGGAGAGCCCATGGAGGAAGTCCTCCTGGTATTCCGGGGAGGAGAGCTTGGACAGGGCTACTTTGTGACCCTTCCACTCGGACAGGAAAACCTATGGGAGGGGGAGGAGGACATTGAATAAACACTTCAGGTTTCGTTGTGTATTCAGATTTCATTATGTATTCAGGTCTGCTTACATCGGATGAAATTCGGCATAGGTTTAAATGTTCTGTTGTTGTGTAGCTAACCTGCTTAACAGCTCCTTGGCCGATCATCTTCAACTTGCGCACCTCTGTGCGCACTTGTGGACACTCCAGCCAGGGCGAACAGTTCTTCATGTTAGCCATCCTAAAGTGACGGGGCGGGCACGCGCCATGAGGAGTCAGGTGGGGGTCGCCGTCGCCGCTCTGCTGCAGCGAGTCTATGTACAAGTAGATCACCACGTTGCCCAATAGCAGAGCACCAAGGCACACCAGTACCACTGGAACACCGCGGGAGGTTGTGCTCCTGTCCCTGCCCATGCTGCTGTCCTGAGCCTGCTCACAAAGGGAGAGAAGTAAACGCAGGCAAATTGACTTAGCTACTGTAGCTATGACATTCAGTCTTAAATTGCAAGAAGTCTCCCTCCCTGGCATTTAGGAGTTAGAGACACCTAGCTCTGCAGTGGGACATGCCTCAGTCTCGACATGATCTAGAATCCACAATGAGAACAGAAACTAACCTTACTTACTTCCAGCACCCTCTGTCTTTGCATAGCTAGCTAAATACATATGAAACCGACTTTCAGACTGCCTCATACTGGGCTCGAGCCAGTGGTTCTCTGCACCGCAACACACGTGACCTCCCTCCCAACAGGCACCTCTTGAGTGGCTCCATCCGCAACATTTCAAGCTAGCTGTGGAGTGGTTTACGGCACGTTTTGACCCCCATTACACACACACACAAAGCATGGCCTATTCGCATTCTATTGCGTTTTTCAGATTAGATTAATGTGTTCACAACAAACAAGCAGCTGCTAGCCGACTAAACTAACTCTGAGTGTCTTCTGTAGGGGGGGGATTTTGTCAAGAGCCCCTACACTCGGTCTGAACATGAACATGCATCGCTTGCAGTACACCGAGGGGGTGTGGTATATGGCCAATATACCACGGCTAAGGGCTGTTCTTATGCAAGACACAACACGGAGTTGGCCATATATACCACAAACTCCTGAGGTGCCTTATTGCTATTATAAACTGTTTACCAAAGTAATTTGAGCAGTAAAACGCCACGCTTCGTCATAACCGTGGTATACGGTTTGATATACCACGACGGTCAGCCAATCAGCATTCAGGGCTCGAACCACCCAGTTTATAAACACCTTATAGGATTAGCGTTCCCACACAGCCTTATCTCCATTTTAAAACGCGTGTTCCAGCCTCCGCTGGTCTACAATATGTGTATTTTGCGTTTGTGCAATAATTTTTGATGTGATATGAACATACTAGTAGAGGGATTTATGTTTCGCAATTGAAAATCGATTCTCGTTTAGATGGAGTATTTGGCTTCCAGAGCCAATTCGCCTTTAAACATAACATGTCGCTAAGGACCTTGGACAGGAGTAACGTTAGGCTCCTTTAAACCATTATTGGGCTACATGCTAGCTAGTTAACGTTAGAAACCTAGTGGAAACGGGAAATACTGGTTGTTAGCAGCTAGCGAACTAACTTACCTCTTACTTTACATGATGAGAGAAGACACTCTGACTTCGTTTCTTATGTATTTTGGACATGTTATTTATCTACAGTATGTTGTTGTCATTCATTTAGCCAACGTTGAACAATTACATCCGGGTCACTCTTATACTTGAATTTCAACTTCATAACAAAAGTCCCCTCGTAGCAAACCAAATAACATTGTATTTGTCACATGCGCCGAATACAACAGGTGTACACTTTACTTACTTACGAGCCTTTTCCCAACAATGCAGAGTTCAAAAGTAACACAATTGTCTAATTAAAGTATAAAATGTTTAACACAATATAACAATAACAAGGCTATACACGGAGTACTGGTACAAAGTTCAGTGAGTGTCCATTGTACATAGTCGTGTGTAAGAGAGTGAGTGGAAAAAAGAATCAATGCAAATAGTCAGGTAGCCTTGCAGTTAGAGCGTTGGGCCGGTAACCAAAAGGTTGCTGGTTCAAATACCCAGGCCGACAAGGTGATAAATCTCTCAATGTGCCCTTGAGCAAGGTACTTAACCCTCATTTGCTCTAGGGGTGCTGTACTACTATGGCTGACCCTGTAAAACAACACATTTCACTGCCTCTATCTGGTGTATGTGACAATAAAAACATTGTATTATTTTGTCCGGGAAGGCATTTGTTTAACTGTTCAGCAGTTTTATGCCTTTTGGTCCCAGTCTAGGCTCTCCGGTACCGCTTGCCGTGCGGTAGCAGATTGAAAAGTCTATGGCTTGGGTGGCTGGGGTCTTTGAACATTATTTGGGCCTTCCTTTGACACTGCCTGTTATAGAGGTTGTGGATGGCAGGGAGCTTGGCCGCAGTGATGTACTGGGCTGTCCGCACCGCCCTTTGTAGCAGCCAGCAATCGGCACCACACTGCCAGGTCTCTGACCTCCACCCTGTAGACGTCAGTGATTAGGCCTACCACCGTCGTGTCATCTATTTTGTGAAGTGCACCAGTCCCTCCTGCAGCAAAGCACCCCCACAACATGATGCTGCCACCCCCGTGCTTCAGGGTTGGGATGGTGTTCTTCGGCTTGCAAGCGTCCCCCTTTTTCCTCCAAACATAACGATGGTCATTATGGCCAAACAGTTCTATTTTTGTTTAATCAGACCAGAGGACATTTCTCCAAAAGGTACGATCTTTGTTCCCATCAGTTGCACCAGTTCTGTCAGGAGGAATGGGCCAAAATTCACCCAACTTATTGTGGAAGGCTACCCGAAACATTTGACGCAAGTTAAACAATTTAAAGGCAATTCTACCAAATACTAATTGAGTGTATGTAAACTTCTGACCCACTGGGAATGTGACGAAATAAATAAAAGCTGAAATAAATCATTCTCTACTATTATTCTGACATTTCACATTCTTACAATAAAGTGGTGATCCTAACTGACCTAAAACAGGGAATTTTTACTAGGATTAAATGTCAGGAATTGTGAAAAACTGAGTTTAAATGTATTTGGCTAAGGTGTATGTAAACTTCCGACTTCAACTGTACATACCGTGCAGAAATGTCCTTGTTTTTGAAAGAAAAGCAATTTTTTGGTCCATTAAAATAACATAATATTGATTAGAAATACAGTGTAGACATTAATATTGTAAATGAATACTGTAGCTGGAAACTGCAGGTTTTTTATGTAATATCTACATAGGTGTACAGAGGCCCATTATAAGCAACCATCACTCCTGTGTTCCAATGGCATGTTGTGTTAGCTAATCCAAGTTTATCATTTTAAAAGGCTAATTGATCATTATAAAACCCTTTTGCAATTATGTTAGCACAACTGAAAACTGTTGTGCTGATTTAAAGAAGCAATAAAACTGGCCTTCTTTAGACTAGTTGAGTATCTGGAGCATCAGCATTTGTGGGTTCGATTACAGGCTGAAAATGTCCAGAAACAAAGAACTTTCTTCTGAAACTCGTCAGGCTATTCTTGTTCTGAGAAATGAAGGCTATTCCATGCGAGAAATTGCCAAGAAACTGAAGAAAATCTCGAACAACGCTGTGTACTACTCCATTCACAGAACAGCGCAAACTGGCTCTAACCAGAATAGAAAGAGGAGTGGGAGGCCCCGGTGCACAACTGAGCAAGAGGACAAGTACATTAGAGTGTCTAGTTTGAGAAACAGACGCCTCACAAGTCCCCAACTGGCAGCTTCATTAAATAGTACCCACAAAACACCAGTCTCAACGTCAACAGTGAAGAGGCGACTCCGGGATGCTGGCCTTCTAGGCATCTTTTATTTTTATTGGCCAGTCTGAGTTATGGCTTTTTCTTTCTTTTTCTAACACAGAGGTAACAAGTAAATAGCCTGATGTGGACACCAATTCAGAGGCAAACTAAGTGTCTAGGAGTCATCTACAGGTAATAACACACATGAGAAAGAGACTTCAAGAGCAGCCATCAACAGCTCAGAGATGAACCAAGATCATATGTCATCATCACACCAGCAGGCTCTCGCTACCGCAGAAACAGAAAGCATCTCAGACCAGACAGAACAGCCAGGTACAGGGATAACGAGGAAGTCACAATCACTGACTCAGACAAAAAATTATAAATGTCAGAGCACCACAACCCTCTGTCTTAGAGACTCAAACCAGTCAGTGCACCAGAGCATTAAACTACCAGTGAGTCAGAGGAAAAGCCTGGTACTGTAAGTAAATCTCGAGCACCAGTTACCTTTGACTCTACAGCAGTATTAAAAAGACTAATTTTGACTGTGTTTTGAAAAAAGTCTATCTATCTATCTATCTATCTATCTATCTATCTGTTCTGTGAAGTGGATCCAGGAAAACTTTGGAGAGAACACCAACATGCTCTTGCTGTTCACCTGTAAAGATCAGCTGATGGGGAATTAAGTGGACAACATTGAGAGTGCAAGGAGAAACTCAACATCTGTGGGGTTTGCTGTAGTTCATGAGTTATCTTTCTGCAGTTCATGAGTTATCTTTCTGTAGTTCAAGTGGATCCAGGAGAACTTTGGAGAGGACGCCAACAACTAATTCAATAACAACGATGAAGACCACACTCGGGTCACAGAGCTTCTGGAGAAGATAAAATACACGGTGGAGATGAATGGAGGAGATTACTACACCAATGAGATGTACAAGAAGGCTCAGGAAAAGATCAGCGAGGAAGAGGAAACAAGGAGAGCGAAGGAAGAAAGGCAGAGGCAGGAAAGAATCATAGAGCAAAGAATAAGAATTGGGGCGAGAAGAGAGGGAGAGAAGGAAGAGAATGTTCTGTATGATACTGTTTGCTATTCATTATCACTCTAGTTTAATCTAGCTAACAATGAAATGTTCACACTACAAAAGTGAAACTAAACTCTACTCTGTACAGGTTCTGGGCTAAACATGGTTGGACATTGCCACATCTTGTGCAAGCACAGCATACCTCCCACTCTACAGTATAAGCACACACTGCTTACACAGATATGTGAGTGAGGTACAGCATACCTCCCACTCTACAGTATAAGCACACACTGCTTACACAGATATGTGAGTGAGGTACAGCATACCTCCCACTCTACAGTATAAGCACACACTGCTTACACAGATATGTGAGTGAGGTACAGCATACCTCCCACTCTACAGTATAAGCACACACTGCTTACACAGATATGTGAGTGAGGTACAGCATACCTCCCACTCTACAGTATAAGCACACACTGCTTACACAGATATGTGAGCGAGGTACACCTGTATAGATAGATAGATAGATACTTTATTGATCCCCCGGGGGTGAAATTTCATTGTCACTTCATCACTATTGTTATAGTGTTTTAAATATCAGTGAAAAGTGTGAGCAAAAAACTCAAGTTCACACAGACAAGAAGAAAGGTTTAGTGTTGCAGTGGTTTTATTCAGTAGTCCCTTTATGCATCTGACAATTAAATATTAAATAATTAAAATAGTTAAATTATGAATTCCTTATTTTGACTCAAGGACACAAGAATACATTAATACACATTTCTGTATGAAATTACGAAAACCAAGCTATTCCCAGCTTTCACAGACATTTTAAGTGGTATTTCTGGGTAAATGGCTATCCATTTCAACAGAAATACTGTAGTCTATTCATTCCTCACACACACACACACACACACACACACACACACACACACACACACACACACACACACACTCTTCAAATTAACACATACTTATTTTTCTCGGTCAGTGAGATTAGATTTGCATTGCAGTGAAAAGAGCCATGGACGGATTTTAAACCATGCAAAAGACGAAGAAATACATTAATAAAAAAACTAAGAACATGCACACATGCTATAGCATGACACTACTGCATGAGAGACTCTGAAAGGCACTGTTGGGATGGATTGACTAGAGAGAAACATGGAATGCAAGGAATCTTTCAGAGATATATTCTTAAAATGAGAAGCCCATCATCAAGTCTTAACAACCTGCAGTGCTTGCTTGCGATATCATTATGGAGTGCAATGAAACAATATCACATTGGGCCCCACCACTTACGTTGTAATAATTTTTTAGGGCCCCTCAGTCACAGGCCCTTAGAATCGTCCTAACTACCCTTTCCCCCCCACGCCACCTTCACCCCCCACACGGCGCCCCTGGTTACAAACATGAGTCTTTGGCAAGTAACATCACAGGGTTTCCAATTCTCTTACACATTTCAGGTTTAGGGATGATTTGTGGATCATTTTGGTCCAACACTGCTCTTTATGTGGCATGTACATGTTGTTGAATTTGGTCTTATGCCACACCAAAAATAAAAAATGAGACGTTCCTCTTCTAAGGCCACCCATTGCTTAGAATTGAACTCTTCTGCAGACAAATATAAAAACAGGTAAAACCTTCAGGACAAAGACACATTAAAAAGTTAGTGCTTGGGACAAACCAAAAGTGACACTTTCTGTAAATGTCATCTTGCAATGTTTTTTTTCCCTCTCTTCGGTGCTCTCCAGAAACAGCCCTTAGCTCTGCCTCCTACCTCCTCTGCACTTGTGTAGATCTGAAAGATAGGACAGTTAAAACCAATATGATATACATATCACCTTTCCCTGAGTGGAATTTGCCGCATATTGCTGACTCCTGTCCAGTCTTCTCAGATCAACAGACGTTCCTCAGGGGATTATGGGTTTGGGGGTTGTTTTTGGACGGGGCCTTCACTCCAGACTTTCTGAAGGAAGTTGACCGGCCCACTTCGTGGGGTGATATCCTGTCAACCTCCTCCAATGGGGATGGCTGAGTGCAGCATGTGATAGGAGGATATCGCTGAGGAGGGGAGTGGCTTCACCACTGGGGCGGAGTGGGCCTCTGCTTGGTGGTGTCGTATGACCGGATCACGTCGGACTGTGACACCGCTCCGTTTTCGTCCTGAGAGAAGGCATAGCCGTCTAAGGGAAAACAAGATAGTTATATTAATCTCAGACGCCATTACAAAATCTCACGCAGGTTTTCAAATCTGGACTAACTAGTAGGAATTATAACCCCCCCCACCCCCCTCTCAAAGGGCTTGTTCAGCCGACTGCCAACTGACTGATCTACAAACCACCTTGTATAATAAAAAACGACTCATTATTATTATTTGTAGATCAGTCAGTCTGTCACAATTTACCCACAATGCATCACAGGTGCACTCAACTCGAACACACACAAAGCCTGTACCAAAGCTTGTTCCATGCCCCTCCCCTTGGCAAAAAAAACCACCTGTGTTTATAATCCGAGCTGCACACGAAGCACTACGACGGCACACACAACATTATCACAAACTGAAGGTTCACAAAGCCAGGACAGTTAAAACAACAACCCACAACTAAATTAAATTACAGATATAACAAAAAGCTCAATATTCGTTCAAAGGAAATGTCTCTTAACACAGGTCGGTTAGGAACGAGATCGGGACTGGGGAGGGATCCAGCAGCTACCTACACAATATACAGTGCATTCGTAAAGTATTCAGACCCTTTGACTTTTTCCACATTTTGTTACGTTACAGCTTTAATCTATAATGTATTAAATTAATTGTTTTCCTCATCAATCTACACACAAAACCCCATAATGACAAAGAAAAAAATGTTTTTATACATTTTTGCAAATGTATTAAAAATAGAAAACAGAAATACCTTATTTACATAAGTATTCAGACACTTTGCTATGAGACTCAAAATTGAACTCAGGTGCTTCCTGGTTCCATTGATCATCCTTGAGATGTTTCTACAACTTGATTGGAGGCCACCTGTGGTAAATTCAATTGTTTGGACATGATTTAGAAAGGCACACACCTGTCTATATAAAAAGGTCCCACAGTTGACAGTGCATGTCAGAGCAAAAACCAGATCTGGGGAAGGGTACCAAAAAATGTCTGCAGCGATGAAGGTCCCCAAGAACACTGTGGCCTCCATCATTCTTAAATGGAAGAAGTTTGTAACAACCAAGACTGTTCCTAGAGCTGGCCGCCCGGCCAAACTGAGCAATCGGGGGAGAAGGGCCTTAGTCAGGGAGGTGACCAAGAACCCGATGGTCACTCTGACAGAGCTCTAGAGTTCCTCTGTGTAGATGGGAGAACCTTCCAGAAGGACAACCATCTCTGCTGCACCACCAATCAGGCCGTTATGGTAGAGGCCAGACGGATGCCACTCCTCAGTAAAAGGCACATGAGGCCCGCTTGGAGTTTGCCAAAAGGCACCTAAAGGACTCTCAGACCATCAGAAACAAGATTCTCTGGTCTGATGAAATCAAGATGGAACTTTGGCCTTAATGCCAAGCGTCACGTCTGGAGGAAACCTGGCACCATCGCTACGATGAAGCATGCTGGTGGCAGCAACATGCTATGGGGACGTCTTTCAGCAGCATTGACTGGGAGACTACTCAAGATCGAGGGAAAGATGAACGGAGCAAAGTACACAGAGATCCTTGATGAAAACCTGCTCCAGAGCGCTCAGGGCCTCAGACTGGGGCGAAGCTTCATCTTCCAACAGGACAACGACCATAAGCACACAGCCAAGTTTCTGAATGTCCTTGCGTGGCCCTGCCAGAGCCCGGACTTGAACATCTACATTTCTAAAAACCTGTTTTTGCTTTATTAGCAATTTAATACATTTTAAAATAAGTCTGTAACGTAACAAAATGTGGAAAAAGGGGTCTTAATACATTACGAATGCACTGTACACTACATGACCAAAAGTATGTGGACACCTGCTCGTCGAACATTCCCATATCATGGGCATTAATATGGAGTTGGTCCACCCTTTGCTGCTAATCTTCTAGACGTTGGAACATTGCTGCGAGGACTTGCTTCCGTTCAGCCACAAGAGCATTATTGAGGTCGGGCGATTAGGCCTAGTTCGCAGTTGGTGTTCCAATTCATCCCAAAGGTGTTTGGATGGGGTTGAGGTCAGGACTCTGTGCAGGCCAGTCAAGTTCTTCCCCAAACTGTTGCCACAAAGTTGGAAGCACATAATCGTCTAGAATGTCATTGTATACTGTAGCATTAAGATTTTCCATTACTGGAACTAAGGGGCCTAGCCCTTACCATGAAAAACAGCCCCGGACCATTATTCCTCCTCCACCAAACTTTACAGTTGGCACTATGCATTGGGGCAGGTAGCGTTCTCCTGGCATCCGCCAAACCCAGATTTGTCCGTTGGACTGCCTGATGCTGAAGTGTGATTCATCACTCCAGAGAACACGTTTCCTCTGCTCCAGAGTCCAATTGAGGCAAGTTTTACACCACTCTTGGTATTGCGCATGGTTATCTTAAGCATGTTCTTGTGTATATGTTGCTTCCAGAGGCAGTTTGGAACACGGTAGTGAGTGTTGCAACCGAGGACAGACATTTTTTACACGCTACATGCTTCAGCACTCAGCGGTCCCGTTCTGTGAGCTTGTTTGGCCAACCACTTCGCGGCAGAAACTGACCTATGCCACGTTGAAAGTCACTGAGCTCTTCAGTAAGTCCATTCTACTGAGAATGTTTGTCTATGGAGATTGGATTTGGTCATTTCAGCCACACCCAGCCATACAATCATTTGAAGGGGTGTCCACATACGTTTGTATATGCAGTGTATATCCTAAACAATACTTATCCTAAACAAGTTTCTTCTCATATTAACAACAATTTATATTCTTCTTGTCCACGGACTACAGTAAGGTCTGTCTATTCAAACTACAGGGAAGATTCTAACCTCACCACTGGCAAAGCTCTATAACTCTAGGGAAGTTTCAAACTACAGGGACAATTCTAACCTAACCACTGTTAAAGACTATGACTCTAGGAAAGTTTACCTACTTTACACTGAGATCCAACCTTGTGAGGGGCTCACTACCCTTCACACCTCGAGAGACCATGACAATCTCACCCCCTCCATGCCTGCATGTGTATGGGGGCAGTGTGGGAGGGACAAATGGCATTGTGGGAAATGTTTTCAAAGAGTGTTGTCAAAGACAGGACAGTATGAAGATAGACAAACTGCTTCTCCAATAGAAATCCCTGATCATGCTTGTAGGCGATGCCATGACTCAAATGGTTTTCTTTAATGAAAGCTTCTCTAATGTTAAACATGTGAAGTGTGGTGTACCACAGGGCAGCTCTCTAGGCCCTCTACTCTTTTTTATTTTTACCAATGACCTACCACTGGCATTAAACAAAGCATGTGTCCATGTATGCTGATGATTCAACCATATACGCATCAGCAATCAGAGCTAATGAAGTCACTGAAACATTTAAAAGAGTTGCAGTCTGTTTTGGAATGGGTGGCCAGTAATAAAGAGGTCCTGAACATCTCTAAAACTAAGAGCATTGTATTTGGTACAAATAATTCCCTAAGTTCTAGACCTCAGCTGAATCTGGTAATGAATGGTGTGGCTGTGAACAAGTTGAGGAGACTAAATTACTTGGCGTTACCTTAGATTGTAAACTGTCATGGTCAAATATATAGATTCAATGGTTGTAAATATGGGGAGAGGTCTGTCCATAATAAAGCGATGCTCTGCTTTTTTGACACCACACTCCAAAAAGCAAGTTCTGCAGGCTCAATAATCTTGATTATTGTCCAGTCGTGTGGCCCAGTGCTGCAAGGAAAGACCTAGTTAAGCTGCAGCTGGCCCAGAACAGAGCGCCACGTCTTGCTCTTCATTGTAATTAGAGGGCTGATATAAATACTATGCATGCCAGTCTCTCTTGGCTAAGAGTTGAGGAGAGACTGACTGCATCACTTATTTTTATGTGAAACATTAATGTGTTAAATCCCAAATTGTCTGCATAGTCAACTTACACACAGCTCTGACACACACACTTACCCCACCAGACATGCCACCAGGGGTCTTTTCACACTTACCCCACCAGACATGCCACCAGGGGTCTTTTCACAGTCCCCAAATCCAGAACAAATTCAAGAAAGCGTACAGTAAAAATGTTTTTTGTAGAGCTGTTCTTGTCTATTAATGCTCTGTATTATGTCATGTTTCATGTAGAACCCAGGAAGAGTAGTTGCTGTTTTTGCAACAGCTAATGGGGATCCTAATAAAATACCAAATAAATGGCGACGTTGGCTAGCAAAGCTCATGTGTAGAAACACGTCATCGGGTCTAACGGTCGTCTATCTATCCCACGTGCAGGCCGTCAAATCAAAGGCACTCCTTCGATATAAAGTTGTTTTTGACGAAAAGAAACTACTTAAAACATTGGCTCAAATCTAGGTTGTGGCTTTAGGATGACTTTTTCACTTGACTTCTCAAACCCCAAACCCGGCCTGGTCTGTTTGGTCTGTTTCGCAAGCGTTTCCGGACGTCTTGCGATGTTTTGCCTGGGTTTAGAAACTGTGGTGATGTTAATGTTAAACTGTACTACAGAACGAACACAAAGAGATGGACAAGTGTGAAGCGTTACAGAATGTGGTGTGTGTGCGTGTGTGACTTACGTAGCATGTTCTGAGGGACGGACTCAGTGCTGTATGCTGACGATATGCTGTTCTTCTTAAACGTGTTCTTCAGGAGCCGAGCTCTCTCTGACAAGCTGCACACACACACACAGAAAAGTACATCAGACAAACACACCACACACAAGTATGTCAAACAAAAAGCATTCACACACGCACAATGCAGTTAGACAGTATAAAAACACCTTTTCCCATGAACCACTACTCCAGGGTCCTGAGCCTTAGCCTCCAGCTCCTGCACCTCATCAACCAGGTTCTTCCAGAAAGACCTCTTCACCCTGAGAGAGAGAGAGAGAGAGAGAGAGAGAGAGAGAGAGAGAGAGAGAGAGAGAGAGAGAATGAAAGGGCTGTTTAAAGTGGAAGCTAGTACTGTATGTATTAAGGTCTGGACTAACACTTTGAACGCCACGTCAAACAGCAGCGAGGTGACAGGGATGAAGAGGAGACTCATCCAGAACACTCCTGAGGTGAACAGCATCTCTGCCTGCAATACACACACACACACACACATTTTAATTGTACAACATATTTGTCCAAGAAATGCATATTGTTGGAAATGGAGTAATCTGTACTTTACCTGTCCAGACATGTCTGGTGCAATGGCTATAACTGGCCACAAGGTGGAGTAGAGCCAGAAGAACAGCACCCACAGGCAGACACTTCCCCAGATGGCTATGTGACTGAACTACAGAGAGCACCAGAGCAGGTCAGGAAAACATCACACTTGCAATTGTTTCTCATCGCCATATACTGAACGACAGAAATGGGAAGCCTACTGAACCCACCAGTGTCCATGATGAAGTCTCCAGTCCAGCTTTGAGACAAACGGTTATCACCACAAACTGGGGACAGGGAAGAGAGAAAACGCCAAGTCACTTTACCAAGCAACATTTCATGAGGATATGGAAAATAAGACGTCATATCTCTATTGAACTCTCGCTACTGTGTGTACACGAAATTCAGACCTTTTTGTGATTGGCTACCAGACCTTTTTTTGGGCATGCAGTCAACCTACCGTGTAAACCATATTTCCCAAGAGAAGATAGTCTGGAGTCCTCCCGTTCCAAGACACAGTGTCTGGAATAAAGAAACACGCAGGACTGCTTGATACTAGAACGGACAGAGACAGACAGGACAGACAGGACAGACAGGACAAACACACACACAGCGTACCGTGCTGAAAGGCCAGCAGGGGGAGCCAGAAGAGGATGACAGAGTGGAGGAGGCCGTTGAGACAGTGAGCCCAGAACACCTGCAGCGGGACAGGGGAAACATATGAACTAAGCGGGCCTGGTTTGGCCCCTAACGCTAGGCACATTTTGATCGTGCAAGCATTGTTCATTTATCTGTTCAGCTTTGAAAACTTGTTAAAATGCCCAAGTGAAAAGAATTGATTACGCAAACATTACACGCCCAAATCCGTGCTGCTGTCCATTGATAAATGAGTAAGGTCCCTTGGGTTAGGAGGTGGAAGGTGTACCTTAGTGTTGAAACCCAATGCGTTCTGGGAGGTCTTGTAGAGTTCTGGGTATTTTAGCATGTTCTCTTTCTTACAACAGCGCTCAAATATACCCAGGGCCAGAGGAGGCATCGCTGTGAAGATCTGTCACACACACACACACAATACAAAAACATTATACATTCACATGTACACAGGGTAAATTAGGGAGAACTCCAGGTAAGGAGTGAATAAGGAGTATACACACACTTACCACGTTGTAAAGACCAATGCACCAACGTTCAAATAGAATCTGACCAGAGAACCCGTTCACGATTGCAAACCAGATCTGAAAACAGGATGAATGACTGGGTTTCTCTATTATGCACTGACATCCAGGTTGACAACATAGGGTTGCACAATTCCGGTAAAAAAAATAAAAAATCCCAAAACCCAATCCCAATCCCAAATTTAAAAATAAATCCTGGTTGAAGGATTTCTGATTTCCTGTTTATTCCTTCCTAATTCTGGGAATCTACCAACCGGGACTTCTGGAAAACATGGGAATTTTGGGAAAGTTACTAGAATTGTGCAGCCCTACTGAAGCAGTCCTATTGAAGCAGCATTACTGAAGCAGTCCTATTGAAGCAGCATTACTGAAGCAGCCCTACTGTACCTCTATGATGTACAACACTATGTTCTTGTAGAAACAGTACAAGATGCATTTGGACACTCGGTTGTAGTTCCACGCCCCATGGACTAGGAGCAGATTCCTCAGGTACTTAAACTGAAAAGACAGGGAACGAGAGAGAGACAGAGAGACAGAGCGAGAGACAGAGCGAGACACAGAGAGAAAGAGAGAGAGACCTTATTAGGGTTGGGCGATATCCACATTATCATTCAGTTGATTTGCCTTTGTTCAAAAAATGCCCCCTAAAAACCGGTCCTCAAATACATTCAGAAGCAATGCTACGTTAAGGGGATATACAGGTTACCTGGGCGATGGAGTAGTCAGAGGAGTTGGTGGCCTGCAGGCCCTCGTTGCCAGAGATGCCCACGCCAACGTGAGCCGTCTGTATCATGCCCACGTCATTGGCACCGTCACCCACGGCCAGGGTGATCACCTTTACCTGCCTCTTGACCAGGTCCACCACCTCCGACTTCTGCAGTGGAGACACCCTGGGGACACGGGATATTGTATCATGACTGAATATGATTGTTTATAGCAGGCCTCCCCAACCCTGTTCCTGGAAAGCTACCATCCTGTAGGTTTTCACTCCAACCCTCATCTAGCACACCTGATTCTAATAATTAGCTGCTTGAAAAGCTGAATCAGGTTGGTTACAACACCTACAGGGTTTTAGAGAACACCTACAGGAGGGTAGCTCTCCAGGAACAGGGTTGGAGTGAACACCTACAGGGTTGGAGTGAACACCTACAGGAGGGTAGCTCTCCAGGAACAGGGTTGGAGTGAACACCTACAGGGTTTTAGAGAACACCTACAGGAGGGTAGCTCTCCAGGAACAGGGTTGGAGTGAACATCTACAGGGTTTTAGAGAACACCTACAGGAGGGTAGCTCTCCAGGAACAGGGTTGGAGTAAACACCTACAGGGTTGGAGTGAACACCTACAGGAGGGTAGCTCTCCAGGAACAGGGTTGGAGAGGCTTGGTTTATAGTGTCTCACTACTCTTTGTCGTCTGTCTGTCAAATGTTGTTATATTGAGAATTAACAACTACATTCACTTTGCTACTATGTATAGTCTACTACTGTACTAATGAGTTTATTTTATTTATGGAGGGTTCTCATTGGTTGAAATTGCGTGATTGTCATTATGAATCCTTGAAACCGTGACATGATCACACCACTTGGCTGTTTATGACTGATTAATAACTAATCTTTAAACCAATGATTTAGTCTATAAACTACTTATACACTTTCTATTAACCATTTATGAAATAATGTACCATGCTACCGTAACATCTTTAGTTGTAATTCATAGCAGTAGTCTGAATGGAGGGCTCCTATGCTGTGATTGGCTACCTGCAGCAGATGACGGCCTTGCAGGATACGGCCAGGTCCAGGAAATACTGGCGCACCTCGAAGCTGAGGGCGTACTTCAGCGTCTCGCCATCCATCACCAAGGCAACATCGTTCTCCCTGTGGAGCGACTCTCCCAGCATGTCACAATGATGACTCAGGGCCGCTCGCGTCCCCTAAGATATAATAACTTATTGAATGCATGCCATTTAGCAGACGCCTTAATACAAAGCTGCTTACAGTACAGTGAGTGCATACATTTTTTGTACATGTGGTTCCTGTGGGAATGGAACATGTTCCATTCATAGACTGTTCTCTCTGCTACCGCATGGCAAGCGGTACCGGAGCGCCAAGTCTAGGTCCAAAAGGCATCTCAACAGCTTCTACCCCCAAGCAATAAGACTCCTGAACAGCTAATCAGATGGCTACCCAGACTATTTACGTTGTGTCCTCCCCAACCCTTCTCTTTTACGCCACTGCTACTCTCGGTTTACCATCTATGTCACTTTAACTATTACCTCAATTAGCCCGTCTAACCGGTGCCACCGCACATTGACTCTGTACCGGTACCACCTGTATATACCACCTGTATACCACCTGTATATACAGTTGAAGTCAGAGGTTTACATACACAAAACCTCCCTGTCTTAGGTCAGTTAGGATCACCCCTTTATTTTAAGAATGTGAAATGTCAGAATAATAGTAGAGAGAATGATTTATTTCAGCTTTTATTTCTTTCATCACATTCCCAGTGGGTCAGAAGTTTACATACTCAATTAGTATTTGGTAGCATTGCAGCAAAGCACCCCCACAACATGATGCTGCCACCCCCGTGCTTCACGGTTGGGGTGGTGTCCTTCGGCTTGCAAGCGTTCCCCTTTTTCCTACAAACATAACGATGGTCATTATGGCCAAACAGTTATATTTTTGTTTCATCAGACCAGAGGATCTTTGTCCCCATGTGCAGTTGCAAACCGTAGTCTCTCTTTTTTATGGCGGTTTTGGAGCAGTGGCTTCTTCCTTGCTGAGCGGCCTTTCAGGTTATGTCGATATAGGACTAGTTTTACTGTGGATATAGATACTTTTGTACCTGTTTCATCCAGCATCACAAGGTCTTTTGCTGTTGTTCTGGGTTTGATTTGCACTTTTTCCACCAAAGTACCTTCATCTCTAAGAGACAGAACTCATCTCCTTCCTGAGCAGTATGGCCGCTGCGTGGTCCCATGGTGTTTATACTTGCGTACTATTGTTTATACAGATGATTTCTCCCAAAGATGAACCAGACTTGTGGAGGTCTATAATTTTTTTCTGAGGTCTTGGATGATTTCATTTGGTTTTCTCATGATGTCGAGCAAAGAGGCACTGAGTTTGAAGGTAGGCCTTGAAATACATCCACAGGTACACCTCCAGTTGATTCAAATTATGTCAATTAGCCTATCAGAAGTTTCTAAAGCCATGACATCAAGCTGTTTAAAGGCACAGTCAACTTAGTGTATGTAAACTTCTGACCCACTGGAATTGTGATATAGTGAATTATAAGTGAAATAATCTGTCTGTAAACAATTGTTGGAATAATTACTTGTGTCATGCACAAAGTAGATGTCCTAATCGAGTTGCCAAAACTATAGTTTGTTAACATGAAGTCTGTGGAGTGGTTGAAAAATGAGTTTTAATGACTTCAACCTAAGTGTATGTAAACTTCCGACTTGCATGAATTTTTTACTGTCATTTTAGTTTTTTTTATATTTCTTTACTTATCTATTGTTTACACAATACTTATTTTTTCCTTAAACTGCACTGTTGGTTAGGTAAGCATTTCACTGTAAGGTCTACAACTGTTGTATTCTGCGCACGTGACAAAAACGTTGATTTGATTTGATGAATGACATTCTCAGAACAGAACAGACCTCATATCCAGTTTTGTTTTCTGTTGTTGACAACAGGAGGGAGAGGTAGGGATTGATACTTACTTCCAGTGTTTCCTCGTTCACGACCAACAGCACCATGTTCTTCCTCAGCAGCCTACAAGAGTGACCTTGAGAGGCAGAAGGCAAGAGAGATTTCATTTGATGGTACTGATCTATAGTGGACCCAAGTGGGTCTGAGCACTTTAAGCGTGTATTTGAAAGTGGTTGTGTGTGAGTGGTGCCAGTCAGTCTGTCTGTCAGTCTGTCTCCTCACCTATATTGATGGCAGTCTCCTGCTTGTCTCCGGTGAGGATCCAGATCTTGATGTCAGCTCTGAGCAGAGTCTCTATGGTTTCAGGGACTTTGTCTTGTAGCTTGTCCTCTATGGCCGTGGCACCAAGCAACTGCAGGTTCTGGAAACACATACAAGTAAAATACTTTCAAATACTTGAGGTGCACTTGATATAGCTTACCTGGTACAATGGAACCAATGGCAAAAGTGCAAATTCATCCCACCCTGCACTCTGTCAAGCGTATTAGAAGAACATAAAGATATGGAGCCAGGCTACACCAATGCCAAATTGTAGCTTGAAAGAATGCATTTTGTATGGCCTTATCATGGGAAATGCTGTCGCTTTATGATAGTATTTTCCGACAGCCAGAGGGCAGGTATCCTTTGGAAAAACAAGTTCTAGGTCTACGGTGTGTATTTATTATATTGTAAAGATGGGTTTTCCTATGGTTTACCCTCTCGATGAGCTCATAACTCTCCTCCATTTTCAGAGCTCGGTTGGTAAGGGAGGTGGCGGCTCTCTGGTACAACTCGGCCCACTGCTCGTATGACTCATCTGAGATATTGGCCACAGCGTAACACAACGTCCTTAGTCCTGACAAAACACACAGAGAGAGAGAGAAAGACACAGAGAGAGACACACAGACGGAGAGAGAAAGACAGAGAGTGAGAACGAGCGAGAGAGAGAGATGATACAATGCTCTTGTCCAGATTCAAGCCCTGCCCCCTTCTTGAATAGATCTGAGAGGATTAGATAACTACAACTATAAGAAACATGGTGAAAATTCTGCCTAGCCTATCAGAGGGCAAGGTGGAGCTATTGCCATATAGGTTACACCCATCAGATCCTCTCAGATCTACACAAGGCCAGTATAACCAGATCATTATGAAAACATTAAAACAACAACACTATACTTGTATGTGAAAAGGTTAATTGGCTCGCTAGTCCTACTCTATAACAATGCCATTGAAATGCGTGAGAGAAGTATAACTGTAACTCACCCTCTGTGGCAAACTGCTCCAGGTGGTTGAGAGTGATGTCTTTGTACTTGGAGCTGTCCGCCAGTCTCTCGTAGATGACGGAGTCCTGTCAGAAAACCAACGCAGATTGTTGCAACATATGTGGCTATTTCTTTGATTGTGCAGGAAGATATCATAACTGTTTCTTGGAAGATATCATAACTGTTTCTTGGAAGATATCATCTTTCACAAATGGACATCGCACTGGTGCAAACTCGTTTTATTTTTGTATATTTCAAACATTTAACTTTGACCTAATTTACAACATGCACATAATTTACACAGAATTTTCCCAAACGGTCATCATTAATAGTTTGTAATAGAATAAGTAAACAAGTGTGACTATCATGAGACTGGACAATATGGCAAAGATCACAAATCCATTGTGTCTGAAAGCAACCAAATATATAATTTACACTCATTGGCCAGTTTATGAAATCAAATCAAATCAAATGTTATTGGTCACATACACATGTTTAGCAGATGTTAATGTGGGTGTAGCGAAATGCTTGTGCTTCTAGCTCTGACAGTGCAGTAATATCTAACAAGTAATATCTAACAATTAGACAACATATACCCAATACACACAAATCTAAGTAAGGAATTAATTAATACTATAAACAGTATATGGACGAGCGGCATGGACTGAGATACAGTAGAATAGTATAGAATACAGTATATACATATGAGATGAGTAAAAACTCCCAGATAGGTTGTTACGATATCAAGAGTATAGAGGTGTTAGGCCTAGCTTTGGTTTGTTGCAGTAACACTCTGCCAAGGCCCTTCAGTCCGGGTTCTGTGGTAATCCTCTTCAGTCAGGGTTCTGTGGTAATCCTCTTCAGTCAGGGTTCTGTGTTAATCCTCTTCAGTTCGGGTTCTGTGGTAATCCTCTTCAGTCCGGGTTCTGTGGTAATCCTCTTCAGTCCGGGTTCTGTGGTAATCCTCTTCAGTCCGGGTTCTGTGGTAATCCTCTTCAGTCCGGGTTCTGTGGTAATCCTCTTCAGTCCGGGTTCTGTGGTAATCCTCTTCAGTCCGGGTTCTGTGGTGATTCTCTCCTCTGTATGTTCTCATACACTGGGGGTTGAGCGTCTCTCTGAGGAGCTGCGTCACTGGCGGAGTCCCTCACACTTGCCAGTGTGTCGTACTCAGGTGACCTGGACATTATGTTCAGAGAAGTGTACGTGTCATTGTTGGTGTCAGGGTGGACACTGTGTGTGACTGTTATGGTATCACCTCCTCCTGTGGATCTCTTGTTCAGAATCCTGTAGATGAGGACCAGCAGCGAGGACAGGCCCCCACCACAGGAGCCCAGGGAAATACCGGAGTGATAAATGTGTCCGAATACACTTGGCAAAGTTGTATTATTGAAATACCAAGTATAAATGTCCACTGGTGGGTTGGCATCACTGCTGCAGCTGAGAGTCACTGAACTGCCCTCCACTATTTCACCAGAGGGACTGATTGACACAAAGATGTTTTTTGGGTCATATCTGACATTTAGAGAGTCTCTTCAGGAGAGTGGAGATCCTCACAGCCCTTTACAGCACAAGAGTAGCGGCCTGTATCCTCAACGCTTACTGGGTCTAGGTACAGGCTGTTGGAGTAGGCGTCATTATTTGGTATAGGCTGTCTGTTCTTATAACAAATAAAGTTTGCATTGAGATCCAGAGTACATTTGATACTGCATCTTAAGCCAACTCTTTCCTCCTCGGACACAGACGTAGGATCCATCTCTAACAGGAGGTCTGTGACAGTCAGGATCACCCCAGGACTGCCAGCACATTCCTCAGAAAGTGAATGCGTAGTTCCTAATCTGAATCTGTACTCAGCTGAGTCACTCTCTCTCAGGCCTTTAATAACATGCGAACACTGAGTCACTCTCTCTCAGGCCTTTAATAACATGCGAACACTGAGTCACTCTCTCTCAGGCCTTTAATAACATGCGAACACTGAGTCACTCTCTCTCAGGCCTTTAATAACATGCCAACACTGAGTCACTCCCATTGTTCCCATGGTATTCCACACAACCAGCGTAGTCTGGGTCCAGCCTCAGATCTTCAGAATTCTTCTTTGTAAACCAGCATGAACGTTGTTCTGTGTAACGACTGGGATGTGTGTAAATACAGGATATAGCCACAGATGAGCCCTTCAAGGCACAGATACTCCTCTTGGTGTAAGTCACACTCAAACAGTCCTGATCATGAAGACACACTGCAGGAGTGTGGAGATATTCATGGCCTTTTACAGCACAGGAGTAGCTGGATTTAAAACATTTAAAAATAAACAGTAGTTAGAGGTGAAGTAATGGGAAGTGGTCTCGCGTTCATGTTGTCCATTCTTGTACCAGATGCAGGTGGAGTTACCAATCAGAGTGCAGGTGGAGTTACCAATCAGAGTGCAGGTGAAGTTACCAATCAGAGTGCAGGTGGAGTTACCAATCAGAGTGCAGGTGGAGCCACAGAGCAGTATATTCCTCCTTTTCAACTTCTCCTGCAGGTCTGTGACAAATTGGGTGACTCCATCTGAGCCATATTTCCAACCCGAGTTGTATGTTTCATATCTGAAGTAATATGTTGTCACCTTTTCTCAGGGCACAGTCGTTCTCTCTAGTCCTACAGTTCTCCACACAACCTGCATACCGTCGATGCTGTGATTCTCTGGGCACAGTCCTTCTCTCTAGTCCCAAGGTGACTAGTCTCCAACTGGCATTGGTAAGACAGGGCAGAACCACCGATGACCCCGTCAAGGCGCAGATACTCCTCACATCGTTTTGCCCCAGAACACCTGCCACAGACAAGAGACCGACCACGTACACAAGTCCTGCTGTTCTCAAGGCCATCGTTGCATCTCCGACGGTGCAGAAGAGTTGAAGTGGTGAGGTTTTGTAAGTCTTACTGACAGTGTACGAGGAGCAGACAGTAGTTGATGTAAGTGTTGAAAGTATCTGCTATAGAGCTGGCTTCCCCTTTTATATATTTGAGTACAAAACAGGGTCGTTCCACAAAATGAGTAACCTTTTGACCTTTGAATGAAATTATATTTGAGGAAGAAATAGTACACAAATATTGCTTTTTTAAAGCCTGTTATATTGAATGAAGTGCCCTATAATTAAAGCCTGTTATATTGAATGAAGTGCCCTATAATTAAAGCCTGTTATATTGAATGAAGTGCCCTATAATTAAAGCCTGTTATATTGAATGAAGTGCCCTATAATTAAAGCCTGTTATATTGAATGAAGTGCCCTATAATTAAAGCCTGTTATATTGAATGAAGTGCCCTATAATTAAAGCCTGTTATATTGAATGAAGTGCCCTATAATTAAAGCCTGTTATATTGAATGAAGTGCCCTATAATTTAGATCACATGGAACATTCAATAAATATGAAGCTCAAATCTGTGACTTCAAGGAAGATTTTAACCCACTTAACCCCAACATGTATCCATGCTTTCACCATCATTGTAAAGCCATAGTTATGTTGTTGCTTTGAAAAAGTAATTTATGAAGATTATTATTTATTTAATGTTAATATTGATTCATTTTAAGGTAAAAAAAAACGAACAAACCTGGTCCTCACTTTAAGGTCAACCCTGTTACGTGAACTGAACTCTTTTTAATATGCAGATTTTTTTTTTTTTTTTATTCAAAAGAAACATTGAACATCTAATAGTCAAATCATAGTGTAAAAGCAGGTGAGCTGGTTCTACTTTTTGGGGAAATTGTCTTTATTTATTCTTTGGGAAAACTGAGCGGGTCGAACATACATCAAGCATGTTACCCATAAATAAACAGGCTAGAAATGTTTTCACAATTTTAAATGTTTTTGTGAAGCTTGCATTCAATTGACCCTCCCTGTTGCACACAACGAGCTTTCATTACATCTGTCACAAGGGGATTTATGGATGATTTTAAGATGTTATGGTCAACCCTGTTACTTTATTTGGCACTTATAGGCACTTAATATAGTATTTTTTTTTTATTTAACCTCTTGATATGGGATTGTTGAACATGTGCTCTTTATGACAGAACGTTAACATTAGGTGAAATAAAACAACATTTGAATGAAAGCTAAAACGCAGCCAAATCAGGAAGTGCAGTCGCTCTTTATAGAATGTGTGTGTAAGGGCTGGATTGTGGTTAGGCCGCTGACTCCCACCAGGGGGAGTGGAAGAGCCACAATCCAGCCCTCACACCCTAACTAGGGGAGTTGAACATCCTCAATCAGAGACAGCTGTACAGGGTTGTCTCTGATTGGGGATGGTATTTAGACTCCACACACATCCACCTGTGTGTGGATCATTGTTCCTGCTTGTCTGCCTTGAGTTCAGAAAGCAAGTCACTGTGTTTTTGTTTGTAGTCTGTTTTGTTATACTGTCCTTTTTGTTTATATGCTTCGTGAGAACAACTCATATAATAAAAAGGATGTCACTCCACGATTGCTCCGTATATCGTCCCTTATATCCTCAGCATCGTGACAGTGTGAAAAGCAAACTCTGGAGTTGCATTATCTTCATTTGAGGAACACATTTTAAAAAGCGACTACGTAGGCAGTCTTAGTACTCCATACTAACCGCTCCTTTGCAGTAAAGTCGGATCCCCCCGGACAGTGTACGCATGATGACTGACATCCTTTTGCGATCGCTAAAGAAAAGTTGTAAAGATAAGGCTTTTCAAATGAGAAGCAAGAGACAAATAGTCAAACAATAGACAGAACACATCAAGACATCTACAAGACTCATCAAATGCATACAAAAATTACCTTGTAAATTCAAGGACATTCAGCAACTCAAACCTTTGCTCAGTTCCCAGCTGTAACGAAGACAAACAAAGCCATGTGTTCCTATACAGTAATATGTAGCATAAAAAGCAGCTAGAATTACAAACTATTAATCTAAACGTGTGGCTCTGATTCAAACAAACATTGTTTTACTCAAATTCTAAATAACATAATAAGTTGGTTCCGCTTACAGCGTGTATAATGACTGAGTATGGGGTTCGTCCAGAGAACACAAAGCCCAGGCTGCTGGCTGCTTTCACCAGGGCCCCTTCATCTAGACAGGGGAAAACAACATCACAATAAGTAACCTTGAGATTGTTGGGAATTTTCATATTCAGGAGTGAAGGTGTAAGATCTAAAATCAAAGAGGAGACTGTAAGATGTCATAAAGGCTCAAGTAGAGGAGGTGTAATATAGTAGAGGAGATGTAATGTAGTAGAAGATGTATAATATAGTAGTAGATGTATAATATAGTAGAAGATGTATAATATAGTTGAAGATGTATAATATAGTAGAAGATGTATAATATAGTAGAAGATGTATAATATAGTAGAAGAGGTATAATATAGTAGAAGATGTATAATATAGTAGAAGATGTATAATATAGTAGAAGAGGTATAATATAGTAGAAGATGTATAATATAGTAGATGTATAATATAGTAGATGTATAATATAGTAGATGTATAATATAGTAGAAGATGTATAATATAGTAGAAGATGTATAATATAGTAGAAGAGGTATAATATAGTAGAAGATGTATAATATAGTAGAAGATGTATAATATAGTAGAAGATGTATAATATAGTAGAAGATGTATAATATAGTAGAAGATGTATAATATAGTAGAAGATGTATAATATAGTAGAAGATGTATAATATAGTAGAAGATGTATAATATAGTAGATGTATAATATAGTAGAAGATGTATAATATAGTATATGTATAATATAGTAGAAGATGTATAATATAGTAGAAGGGGTGTAAGCATGGTATTGTAGACGTGTGTACCAGGGGAAGAGGCCTGATAGACTATAGTGTCCTCAGTCTTTTCAGGAACAGCAGTGTGGCACACAGCCATCATGGTCAGAAACTCTTGGATAATGGTGGCTGTGGGCTGGACACACACACACACAATTAATATATGACACAAATAAAAAAAATATAGATAAAAAAAAAAAAAATGTTTATACTGACAACTAGTAATGTTATGTACTCACATGATCATTGTGGAGATTCTCCAGTAAGGATGGATCACCAAAGCCCTCTTCCTCAGGACTGTCTGTGTTGTGCCTTTCAGACGCAAAAACAACTCATATTACATGTTGACATTTTTGGTTTATCTACAATTTATTTCGACATTAATTGAAGATATGTTTACAATTGAGATGAGAAAAAACATTTGTACTACACCACATTAAGCACTATAATAAAATGCAATGAGTTACATAGTATTATTAATACGAATTCATGACCATATGGTTGGATTAACGCAAGTCCTTCTCACCCGTAGGCGACTCCGGCGATGGAACACTTCTTAAACTGCATCACGTTGCAGGTGAGGGTGCCTGTTTTGTCAGAGAAGATGTATTTCACCTGGCCCAGTTCCTCGTTTAGGTTGGAGGTCCGTGCCATGGCAGAGGTATCCGTAGGCTCATAGTGCATGTCCATGTCCTGAACACACACACACATACACACATACCCAATAGGCTTTGCAGCACAAACAAGATGTGGAGAAATTCAATGCCCATATCTATTATAGTACGGACATCAACTTGTATGCTCGCTCACATATACTATATATATTCCATATTGGCCAAAACTGCTCACCAAGCTTTTGAAGAAGATACATTTACCCCTGTGGTATTATTCCATTTCAACTTCTACTCAGAGCGTTCACTACCAGAATTAAATTGAAATTGACCGCCGCTCTGAGATACCAAGTTAGAGGCTGGGTAGTACAGTGATTTTCCCACCCAGTTGATGAAGTAAGCCTGGACGAACTTGATGACCTCCAGGGTGACCAGTAGACTGATGGGAATGAGGTTGTTGAAGAGGATGATGAAGGTAAGGAAGTTGAGGCCAAAGTTGGCAGCGCCACCATCTGGTAGGAAGGAGTTAGAGCAAGTTACACAGAGCAGGAGAAATGACCTTCAATCTAATCTGAACGTCAGGTGCCACAACAAACCCTTTCTTTAGACCTGGGACATGTTCACAAGGGTTTTGGTTCTGCTACAGTATTTATAACACGGCCAGCTAGTACACAAAATACACATTGTTTACCATGGGCATGGAATTCACATATACTTCTAACTAAGTTCTCAGACAAAATGTATTTGAATGAAGAACAGGGTCTATGTCACTAGTCTGGGGGACACAACCAAAAACATTTCTACAGGCCTCTGAGAAAGGTTGTTACCTGGAGCTGTTAAGAGTACAGCGGTAAAGAAATAAAAACAAACGTTATCACATTTACTGAGAGGGCAATGGTAATTATAAATGATTATTTATCAGACATTTACTGGGTACTAAATAGGGTTCATACACAGGTTACAGATACATCAAACATTACATTGGTATTATCCAATAATATATCAGTCTGATATAGAGTGCCTCCATGGTCGTATCCATCCTACATCACATTGTACGAATAGATTCAAGTAACGCAAAGTAAAATAATGTAGAATAGCGTAAAATAACGTAAAGTAGCATAACAAAGTAATTTAACATAAAGTAACTTCACGTAAAGTAAGGTACTCACAGTTGAGGTCCATGTACCAGGCGAAGTCCCCGTGCTGGGTCTTCCAGAGGGTCTGTCCGGCCGAGCAGACCAGGGAGATGGCCAGCAGGCAGCCGAACAGCGCCAGGATCAGGGTGTTGGTGATGCGCTCCACGCTGGACAGCTTGAGTGGAGGCCGAGTGCTGTTCTGCATCAGCTTGGTGTCGTGGCCTGTGTACACAACCATGCCGTGGACCCACTGGGTGTTCCGGAGCCGGGCCCCGCGGAGAAGGATCTGCTCCGGACCCAAAGGGACGGGACTGAGGAGAACGGATCGGGGGACATCAGAATTAGTAGGGTTGAAACATTTCAGGAACTTTCCCAATATTCCCAGGTTTTCCAGAAATATTAGTTGGAGGATTCCTTGGGAAAACCTGGGAATTTGGGAAAGGTTACCGGATTTTTGCAACCCTAGGAATTAGAGATTCACACTGACTATTTAAGCTATGTCAGAGGGTGGATACTTTCTGTAAGGACTGTACGACAGCATACTAATACATAACTTTTCCTTGGCACTGTACTGCTGAATGCTCTATGGGTCTAGGCTGGGTTACTGTAGAAAAGGCTAAGGCACTGCATCTCACTGCAGTCCCTGGTTCGAATCCAGGCTGTATCACATCCGGCCGTGATTGGGAGTCCCATAGGGCGGCGCACAATTGGCCCAGCGTCGTCCAGGTTTGGCCAGTGTAGGCCGTCATTGTAAATAAGAATTTGTTCTTAACTGACTTGCCTAGTTAAATAAAGGTTAAATAAAATAAAATATAAAATATAGAGATATAATTGATTGATAGACAGGTAGATCCCTCTCACCTATGACCCTCTAATCGGATGACGCCCACAAAGTCGTAGAGGTGACGATTTGGGTTTTCGCATTCCATGCGCCCACTCAGCCGCGACAGACTATCAGCATCCTTGTCCTCCGCTGTGACCTGGAGACCCTGGTTGGTGGAAGGAGGAGGAGGAGGAGATGCAGGGGTGAGTTGATGAGATGACTCCTCCTATCTGAGCCACAATGTAACGTAATAAGTGGTGTGTGTACATGCATGTGTGGATGAGTTAAGAATTAAGATCACCTGTCGGATCTTTAGGTTGGTCTCCCCGTCTAAATTCGAGGTCTCGATGTAGCACATAGCATGTGGCTCGCTGGTGCAAAGAAAGTGACTGTGAAACAATCTAGAATGCATCTCTAATGGAGTTCACATGAGTGATCTAACAATAGAATGCATCTCTAATGGAGTTCACATGAGTGATCTAACAATAGAATGCATCTCTAATGGAGTTCACAGAAGTGATCTAACAATAGAATGCATCTCTAATGGAGTTCACAGAAGTGATCTAACAATAGAATGCATCTCTAATGGAGTTCACAGAAGTGATCTAACAATAGAATGCATCTCTAATGGAGTTCACAGAAGTGATCTAACAATAGAATGCATCTCTAATGGAGTTCACAGAAGTGATCTAACAATAGAATGCATCTCTAACGGAGTTCACAGAAGTGATCTAACAATAGAATGTATCTCTAACGGAGTTCACAGAAGTGATCTAACAATAGAATGTATCTCTAACGGAGTTCACAGAAGTGATCTAACAATAGAATGCATCTCTAACGGAGTTCACAGAAGTGATCTAACAATAGAATGTATCTCTAACGGAGTTCACAGAAGTGATCTAACAATAGAATGTATCTCTAACAGAGTTCACAGAAGTGATCTAACAATAGAATGCATCTCTAATGGAGTTCACAGAAGTGATCTAACAATAGAATGCATCTCTAATGGAGTTCACAGAAGTGATCTAACAATAGAATGCATCTCTAATGGAGTTCACAGAAGTGATCTAACAATAGAATGCATCTCTAACGGAGTTCACAGAAGTGATCTAACAATAGAATGTATCTCTAACGGAGTTCACAGAAGTGATCTAACAATAGAATGTATCTCTAACGGAGTTCACAGAAGTGATCTAACAATAGAATGCATCTCTAACGGAGTTCACAGAAGTGATCTAACAATAGAATGTATCTCTAACGGAGTTCACAGAAGTGATCTAACAATAGAATGTATCTCTAACGGAGTTCACAGAAGTGATCTAACAATAGAATGCATCTCTAACGGAGTTCACAGAAGTGATCTAACAATAGAATGTATCTCTAACGGAGTTCACAGAAGTGATCTAACAATAGAATGTATCTCTAACGGAGTTCACAGAAGTGATCTAACAATAGAATGCATCTCTAATGGAGTTCACAGAAGTGATCTAACAATAGAATGCATCTCTAATGGAGTTCACAGAAGTGATCTAACAATAGAATGCATCTCTAATGGAGTTCACAGAAGTGATCTAACAATAGAATGTATCTCTAACGGAGTTCACAGAAGTGATCTAACAATAGAATGCATCTCTAATGGAGTTCACAGAAGTGATCTAACAATAGAATGCATCTCTAACGGAGTTCACAGAAGTGATCTAACAATAGAATGCATCTCTAATGGAGTTCACAGAAGTGATCTAACAATAGAATGCATCTCTAATGGAGTTCACAGAAGTGATCTAACAATAGGGAAAGAGATGCAGGGAGAGAACAGCAATACTACTGTAGCCATAGCAATGGGGAGACAGTAAAGTACTAAACTCCAAGACGAGTGCTCTGTGGTCTAATAGCTAGTTTTATTATCAGTAAAATAACTAGCTAGTCCTTTCATTTTAGCCAGTAATGTAAAGAGGAAAAGATGAGTGCCTGGTACAGACAGAGATAGTGCCAACAAGGGGAGCAGTCCCACTCACCAGGATTCAAGTATGACACAGGGCATTTGGCATTGAGCATGTTCAAATAATTAAGTAGGATCCTTTCTTTGTCCCCTTGTGTCCTTTAAAACCACATGGGCTAGTCAAAAGGTGATAGGTCCAACATTGTACAAAGGGTTTGATTTTGGGCCCTTTCAGCCCCATAGCCAGTAGACTCCTAGACCCTGACCTGGAAGCCAGCAGGACGAGGTCCGCTGGGAGGTGGTCTCCGTCACGGGCTCTGACTACGTCCCCGACCGTCACCTAAGTTACCCGCAAAAGAACGTACCAGGAGCGACCAGGGAACGGTCGGAGTAGGGGATGGGGACAGAAACATGGGCACACAGACAGACAGACAGACAGACAGACAGACAGACAGACAGACAGACAGACAGAACGGCAAGAAGGGGAGAGAAAGGGAAGGAAATAGAGAGACTATATCAGAACAAGACTTCAGAACAAGACCTCAGAACAAGACCTCAGAACAAGACCTCAGAACAAGACCCCAGAACAAGACCTCAGAACAAGACCTCAGAACAAGACCTCAGAACAAGACCTCAGAACAACTAACACAGATAGCGTGACCAACTGAAGCTGGAATGGGACAAGGGTTACTGAAGCCCTCAAAACTAACCACATAAAACAACCAACCTACCGTCTCTGTTTATAGTACTACCTGGAGGACAGCACGTTATATATTAAATACATTAAATATATGTGTTTAAATCAGTAGCTAGGTCTGAATCCTAACTCTCCCCCCACCCCCCAATGAAGAATAGACTACTAGGCCACTTAAATGTACACCCTAGTCAGTGAGAGACTGTGGCTCAACTTAACAATTGAATCACTAAACATCAAACAACAATTGGGATTTAGCCCATCTGAAGGCAGATAAAGTAAGTTGAAAATACCTGACTCTGGGCAACATACCTTCTCCCAGTGAACTATCTCCCATGCTCCATTTCTCAGAACTGACAAAGAGAGAGAGGGCAGAGATAGGGAAAGAGGAAGAGGAGAGGGGGAGACAGAGATAACTATGTTAGCAAATCCTGATAGCAAAATCTGTCCAATACCCTACACCTGTTTGGAAAGCAGTAATGGAGAATTTTCTTACCATGGGCCTCCTTCCTGTTGACCACCCTGTCTGCTTTGTGACGTTTCTGTTGGGAAAAACATTAAAACGTGAAATTAGCTCTCTCCACTTCTTTACTATATGTCAAGCATCCTTCTCCAAAGGACCTTTCTATGGAATCCGTTTCAAGAAAATCAAAAACCACACGGTCAGCGAGTAGAAGAACGACTTTCAGACATGCCATGACCGTTTTCAGAGAGCACACACATAATGGATATAGAGATATATTTAATGTCTATGGTCCTCACCAGATCCTCGACGATCTCCTTCAGGGCTGCCACCAACAGGATTAGAATTAAAGGAACCAGGGTAGTCCACCGTCCTGTCGGAGAAACATCCGGAATTTGCTACCAGGAGAATGGAGACATCGTTAATCAGTGTGTTAAAGTGATAGTTTTTTTTTTACAAAACCCAAAAAACTCTCCATTTAATAACCACAATGTGTGTGTCTGATAGGTGAGAATTTCTTTCCGCTAAACAGTGCTGAAGTGTGCAAAATATACTATATAATTATTTAGACCCACCTGCAGCAGTGCAATGAACAGGAAGAATGAGTTAGCAGCCCTCCTGAACTGAGCATACAGGAACCGAGGCAGGAAGGTAAGCACATTGTATTTGGCTGTGCTGGAAGAGGAGAGAGAACCCCGAAACAATAGTCAGCAGTAAAGTAGAGAAATGATCAGGTGTTTACTAAGAAATGACTTGGTAAAAATGGTCATTACAAATTAATAACATAGGCCTATTAATTAGTTTTTTCATAAGTGTAAAACACTTAGGCTACCTGACATGATTGGTGCAGAACTTAGTGAGTTGAGGCTGATTGATGAATATAAATCTGGCATCCTCAAGGTCAGCTATAGAGATCCTCGATGTAGCTTCCTCAATCTTCTCATATCCTATGGGATAAGGGTTAGAAAGACATCTTGATAGGCCTTTAACATACCAGGTTTCTGTGTGTAATTCCTATCTCCTGCACATTCAACCATTGGCACCCTGAATGGCACTGGCCTATAGGCTAAATGGATTATAGTGTGTAAGAAAAACAGTGCATCTTCTCACACTCCTACAGAGTGTAAACTCATTTAGACTGAGAGACTAAAGAGATTAGCCTAAGAGTCCAATCAATGATGCATAGAAACCCTAGACTGCTAATTGCTATGTATTGGCCATTGAGAGGATTTGAATGCACCGGTCGGCCATATTGGCAACCCCCAGTAGGAGCAGTCCTCCATAGGAATAAATGGAATTATACAGTATTTCAATTCAACTTTTCAAGGACAAAATCACATGTACAGTATTTAAGTAAAAAAGGACAGTAACATTAGTAATTTCAGAAAAATATACATTGAAGGAAAATGTTTTATATGTTTTTTCATAATATCATTTAAAAGTATGCATTAAGATGTTTGTAATAGAAAAAAATGTGACTAAAACGAATGCATTTTCGGGAAGTGCCAAGATGGAGGCACGCTGGCATCAACACAACTCCCCCTATCAGTCATCTAGTGTATACATAAATCATTGGTCCTAATCCTGACTCCACAGAAGCTTACACTACACACAAGTCTTCCATTGACATCAATGCAAACCTGAATCTTAATCATTTTAATTTAAATCTTTAGATAGGCCAACAACACTTTCACTACAGGCTGTGGAATCTTCAAAACCTAGCTAGGCCTAATTAACAGTCAACAGGCCTAATTAACAGTCAACAGACACAACAGAGAGCTTTATTCAGTGGTCATGCCCACAGAAACATGGTGTGATCTCATGACACGCTACAGGTGAATTTGCCAACACAGCATCCACATACAGTCCAGTACAGCAAATACAAAGACAATTGATTCCGCTGTTAATCATGCATAATTCTAGAGGACATTAGGGGAGATACCAGGGGACTCGTCATTAGCTGGTACAGCCCTTATTTTCTTAGTGAATGCAAGATCCGGAGCCAACAAGGGAAATTTAATAGATGAGCATAGTCATCAACATGACCATGGAAAAGCAGCCAATGACTTCTGGGGTTTTTCTGCTTCAGTTCAGAAAATCATAAATAGGAAATAATATCTTGAGAGTCAGTATAGACGCATGCGCTGATGACGGTCTGCTCCAACTGAACTGCATTTCCTCATCTGACTGTTTCAGTGACGAGCTAGCTCTCTGACACATACAGGGAATAGCAGCAGGGTTTAGGGGCATGATCCTCCAGATTAATTTGTAAGGGATCAGTAGTGGAGGAGTCTTGCCCTTTGACCCTCAAGGTGTGGGCTGGACATAAATAAGCTAGACACTAGATAGAAAGTATAGTGCAAGTGAGTTGAAATGCTGTAGATTGTCCAATTCTCAACCAACAGCGTGCATACTACATTTCACTGTCAATGATGTGATATGAAAAGCCATTTTCTATCAACCTAGCTTAGTTAGCTATTTCAAGATCATAGCTAGCGAACGGTAACTAGCTAGTCAGTGAGCATTCTCTTCATTGAGCTCCTCAGAATGTAGGCTAAACCTAGCTAGCCAGTAACTGGGAGTAGCAGGACATTAATTGACAATATGATAAGACAAAAACCTACCCTCCACCCGTGAACGGAGGTCCGAGAGAGTTCTTTCGATAGGCATCTCACCACAGTGACCAATTCAGCAGTGACAGGTCGCTAACGTAGATGGCTGGTTTACAGTAGCCTAGCTAGCAACTAGCTACGTCAGAGCACTAACGTTGCTAACTTGAAAATAAGCTAGTCAAGAGTTTATTCGTTCCATGTCCATCACATCTAGAGGGATAATACGTATGTCGCAGGTCTGGTCATGTAGCACATCGATTTGAGCTGTTAAATAATTTGTTCCTTCCCTGCAATTAACAGATTTCGAAATTGCATTATCTTGTCAGCGTCTTGTCAACAACACTAAGAAAAGTACTTCCGGGTCACGAAATTCTGGAAATGTTCAAAATAAAAGTCCCCCACGTAATAGTAGAAAAGTGTCAATAACCTGTATTTATTCGTGATATATGAAAAAATAAGTGTCTAAACATTAACAACGGTTCATATGTGTTCATATTCAAGCGACATTTGCAATGTTCCAATGTTAAATAAATGCCCCCAAAGCAAATCACTGTATATGGAAAACATGGTGGTGTGTAGAGCAAAAACTATTCTAGGTGCCACATTAAAAGTATTGTACGGAATACTCAGTAGCGTCTGTGGAATGTATATATGGTGTCATTTCATGGGGCTCTGAATAATACGGAGTGCTGCTGGACTTTTACTCCACCCGTTCGAATTGGCCACAATGCGATTCACCTTTATATGGAATACATATTGGCTTATGTCTTTCGGATGGCGGATGGGCGTTAAACAGGTGTCACTAAAGATCCCATGTCACTTATCGTGAGAGTAGGGGTGTTAACCCTGGTGTCCTGTCCCTCATACCATCATGGCCACCTAATCATCCCCAGCTTCCCATTGGCTCATTAATCTCCCTCCTCTCCCCTGTAACTGTTCCCCAGGTCGTTGCTGTAAATAAGAATGTATTCTCAGTCAATTTACCTGGTAAAATAAGGCTACAATAACAACAATTATAGAGCAAAAACTATTTTAGGTGCCAAAGTAAAAGTGGGGTTGGGATTACTCAGTTGGGTCTGTAGAATCTATATATGGTATTCTTTAATGGGGGCCTGAGGTCTATATGTCCAGAAACACTTTCTAATCTGCTACTTTTCTATGAAACTCCCACTGCTCTGCGTCTGTCCTCGTGCTCCTGGACCTTTGTGTTGCTTTCTACATTCTTTTGGAGAGATTGGAAATCCTAATTTGTCAACGCGGACAAGTTCTTGCCTGGTTTAATGCATTCAGTTGTACAACTGACTTGTATCCCCCCTTTTTCTTTCCCAAGAAAAATATCTTATCTGTTGGAAAGATATCAGTTCATCTCTGTGGATGGTTTCTCCTCTGACAAATGGTAAGTTTCAGTGTTCTTCAAGGTTCCGTTCTTTCACTATTCTTTCACTATCTCTTGGTAATGTCATTCGGAAACAAAATGTCTACTTTCATTGCTTTGCAGACGACACTTCAATGAAGCAGACAACATTTTAATGAAACAAGATGAAGCCTCAAAATTGCCTACCATGGAAGCCTGTGTTTCAGACATAAGGAAGTGGATGGCTGCAAATGTTCTCCTTTTAAACTCAGACAAAACCGAGATGCTAGTTCTAGGTCCCCAGAAACAAAGGGATCTGCTGTTGGATCTGACAATTAATCTTTATGGTTGTACAGTCATCTCAAATAAAACTGTGAAGGACCTCTATGTTACTCTGGATCCAGATCTCTCTTTTGATGAAGATATCACTTCAAGATTAAACTACTGCAAGGCTCTACTCTCAATTTGGTCCTACCGTGCATACATACACATATGCTACAGCAACAAAACGCAGGCCTCCTTATCGTTCCTAGAATTTCTAAGCAAACAGCTGGAGGCAGGTGTTTCTCCTATAGAGCTGAATTGTTATGGAAAGGTCTGCCGATCCATGTGAGAGTCGCAGACTCGATTTCAACCTTTACGTATACCACGGCCAAACCCTCCCCTAACCCGGAAGACGCTGGGCCAATTGTGCGCCAAATCCGATCACGTCCGGTTGTGATACAGCTCAGGATCGAACCTGGGTCTGTAGTGACGCCTCTAGCGCTGCGCCACTCAGGATAAAAAATATATGACCATGAATGGATAATTCTAGATATTAGAATGGGTAATTTGAGATATTAAAATGGGTAATTTGAGATATTAAAATGGGTAATTTGAGATATTAGAATGGGTAATTTGAGATATTAAAATGGGTAATTTGAGATATTAGAATGGGTAATTTGAGATATTAGAATGGGTAATTTGAGATATTAGAATGGTTAATTCTGGATATTAGAATGGGTAATTTTTGATATTGGAATGGGTAATTCTGGATATTAGAATGGGTAATTTTTGATATTGGAATGGGTAATTTGAGACATTAGAATGGGTGATTTGAGATATTAGAATGGGTAATTTGAGATATTAGAATGGTTAATTCTAGATATTAGAATGGTTAATTCTAGATATTAGAATGGTTAATTCTAGATATTAGAATGGGTCATTTAGATATTAGAATGGGTAATTCTGGATATTAGAATGGGTCATTTTTGATATTGGAATGGGTAATTTGAGACATTAGAATGGGTAATTTGAGACATTAGAATGGGTAATTCAAGATATCATAATTAGAATGGGTAGTTCTAGATATTAGAATTGGTCATTTTAGATATTAGAATGATTCATTTTAGATATGAGAATGGGTCATTTTAGATATTAGAATGATTCATTTTAGATATTAGAATTGGTCATTTTAGATATTAGAATGATTCATTTTAGATATTAGAATGGGTCATTTTAGATATTAGAATGATTCATTTTAGATATTAGAATGATTCATTTTGGATATTAGAATGGGTAATTTTAGATATTAGAATTATTAATTTTAGATATTAGAATTATTAATTTTAGATATTAGAATGATTAATTTTAGACATTAGAATGATTAATTTTGGATATTAGAATGGGTCATTTTAGATATTAGAATGATTCATTTTAGACATTAGAATGATTAATTTTGGATATTAGAATGGGTCATTTTAGATATTAGAATGGGTCATTTTAGATATTAGAATGGGTCATTAGTAGAACGGGTAATTCTAAGAATGGAACATTTGAGGACTTCAGCAGACTCTGACTCAGAGTGTTCCATTGCCCTTAGCACTAGAGTTGCACATCTCCATCATGTTTTGCACCAAGCATCACTACTCTCTGGGGTTCGCCAAAGGTTAAATTCTAAAAGATTCTTGATATGCATAACTGACTGCTCCTATAGTTTTTGAACTTCGCTTGGACCGGAAACCATGAAATTGATTTGATCTTTGAAAATCATTCCATTATATTAAATGAAAACATATGCAAAGCTAAGTTAGGTTACTTTCCCCAGCTGAATCCCTACCCCCTTCCAGAAATACGTTGTTAGTAATATGTTGGCTTGATCAAATGTCTAAGTTCTGAAAGCAATACCACGCTTGTGATTAAAATGGCTATTAATATCTCTAGGGCAGCAATCCAGGGGTAATAAAGATCTGGGAGAAATGAACCACACACTGTACTGCTTATAGGTGATTCATAAACACTCCAAAGGTTAGAACAATATGATTTAGTGCCAACATCTGCCGTGTATAGGTCACGGACATCGTAGAAAAAAATGGAATGCAACATGTTTTCTCTCGAACACAACCCTGGTAAGAGGGGGGACTGGAATGCCAACCTATTCTCCACCTAAACCTACCTTGTTGTGTAATGATGTTGAAGCTGCAGACCACCATCTGCAGTCCACCTTTCTGTATCAGCAACTATGTTCTTTTCAAAGCATACACAGAAGATGTTGAAGCTGTAGACTATACACAGAATATGTTGAAGCTGTAGACTATACACAGAATATGTTGAAGCTGTAGACTATACACAGAAGATGACGCTATAGACTATACACAGAAGATGTTGAAGCTGTAGACTATACACAGAAGATGTTGAAGAGGTAGACTATACACAGAAGATGTTGAAGATGTAGACTATACACAGAAGATGTTGAAGATGTAGACTATACACAGAAGATGTTGAAGCTGTAGACTATACACAGAAGATGCCGCTGTAGACTATACACAGAAGATGTTGAAGCTGTAGACTAACCACAGAAGATGTTGAAGCTGTAGACTATACACTGAAGATGTTGAAGCTGTAGACTATACACTGAAGATGTTGACGCTGTAGACTGTACACAGAAGATGTTGACGCTGTAGACTATACACAGAAGATGTTGAAGCTGTAGACTATACACAGAAGATGTTGAAGCTGTAGCCTATACACAGAAAATGTTGAAGCTGTAGACTATACACAGAAGATGTTGACGCTGTAGACTATACACAGAAGATGTTGAAGCTGTAGACTATACACAGAATACGTTGAAGCTGTAGACTGTACACAGAAGATGTTGAGCTGTAGACTATACACAGAAGATGTTGAAGCTGTAGATTATACACAGAAGATGTTGAAGCTGTAGACTATACACAGAAGATGTTGAAGCTGTAGACTATACACAGAAGATGTTGAAGCTGTAGCCTATACACAGAAAATGTTGAAGCTGTAGACTATACACAGAAGATGTTGAAGCTGTAGACTTTACACAGAATACGTTGAAGCTGTAGACTATACAACATTTGCCAAAAAGATTTAAAACAGAAACGGTTTACTCCAAACCAAAAACGTTTTGCAATGTAAACGAGAGCTTTTATTGGACGAACACAGGTAGGTTCCTTCCCGTTTTGTTCCGTTTGCTCTCTTTGCTTTCGTTTGGTTCTTAAACGGTAAACGGTGTCCATTGCAAGACATAATGATTACACCCCAGGTTAGAAGACTCTTATGTAATAATTCACGCTGATCTGGTGCAGCTGGGTAGCATGTGTTGGTAACCATTACCGCCCAAGTAATTAATACATGGAGTAAGAAACAACCTGGCAAGAAAATAACATGTTTATGATGAGGCACTTGTTAAATGGCCCCCATCCAAATCAAAGGAGTTATTAGTCTTAATTTGGAAGCAGTGTGTGTTTTCAGCGAAGTTGTCCCTTTGAGAAATCAGAGTCGGCTCCCCTGGCCGATGGTCATGTAAAAGTGTGTATGTGTGTGTGTGTGTGTGTGTGTGTGTGTGTGTGTGTGTGTGTGTGTGTGTGTGTGTGTGTGTGTGGTGTGTGTGTGTGGTGTGTTAGGGGGTTCTGCTGTAGAATCTCCATAGTCCTCTTTGACATAAGGCTAAGAAGTTGATTAGTTGGCATGTCCCCATGTTCTCTAGACTGTGATGCCAATCAGCAAGTGAAGTTGTGCTTGGCCAACTCCCACTATTATAGTGGTAGTTTATCTCAATAGTGTTCTCAGGACTGAGACAGTATGTTATTAAAGGTTTGAGCCCTGTTCAGAGACTTTACCTGTATCAACAACTTGAAGTTTGAAATCACAGAATAACCTGGTATTTACTTCAGTCACTCTGGATAAGAACATCTGCTACATGACTAGTATTTACTTCAGTCACATGACTAGTATTTACTTCAGTCACATGACTAGTATTTACTTTAGTCACATGACTAGTATAGGTCTAGTAAATATGTAGTGAATATGTAGTGAATATGTAGTGAATATGTAGTGAAGTTTTGTAAAAATGTAGTAAATATGTGGTGAATATGTGGTGGATATGTGGTTAATATGTGGTGAATATGTGGTGAATGTGTGGTTAATATGTGGTGAATATGTAGTGAATATGTAGTGAATATGTAGTGATTATGTGGTGAATATGTAGTAAATATGTAGTGAATATGTAGTGAATATGTAGTGAATATGTAGTGATTATGTGGTGAATATGTAGTGAATATGTGGTGAATATGTAGTGAATATGTAGTGAATATGTAGTGAATATGTCATGAATATGTAGTGATTATGTGGTGAATATGTAGTGAATATGTAGTGAATATGTAGTAAATATGTAGTGAATATGTGGTGAATATGTAGTGAATATGTAGTGAATATGTAGTGAATATGTAGTAAATATGTGGTGAATATGTAGTGAATATGTGGTGAATATGTGGTGAATATGTAGTGAATATGTGGTGAATATGTGGTGAA
Organism: Thymallus thymallus; assembly: GCA_023634145.1. Taxonomy (NCBI): domain Eukaryota; kingdom Metazoa; phylum Chordata; class Actinopteri; order Salmoniformes; family Salmonidae; genus Thymallus; species Thymallus thymallus. Next base: position 32,440,301 of record CM042406.1, read on the forward strand.
TATGTAGTGAATATGTAGTAAATATGTAGTGAATATGTAGTGAATATGTAGTGAATATGTGGTGAATATGTGGTGAATATGTAGTGAATATGTGGTGAATATGTGGTGAATATGTAGTGAATATGTAGTGAATATGTTGTGAATATGTGGTGAATATGTAGTAAATATGTAGTGAATATGTTGTGAATATGGGGTGAATATGTAGTGAATATGTAGTGAATATGTGGTGAATATGTGGTGAATATGTAGTGAATATGTAGTAAATATGTGGTGAATATGTAGTGAATATGTAGTGAATATGTGGTGATTATGTGGTGAATATGTGGTTAATATGTGGTGAATATGTAGTGAATATGTAGTGAATATGTAGTGAATATGTAGTGAATATGTGGTGAATATGTAGTGAATATGTAGTGAATATGTAGTGAATATGTGGTGAATATGTAGTAAATATGTAGTAAATATGTAGTGAATATGTAGTAAATATTTAGTAAATATGTAGTGAATATGTAGTGAATATGTAGTGAATATGTAGTGAATATGTAGTAAATATGCAGTGACCTGTAAGTGGAATGGTCACTACATATTATGTAAATGTTTTAGCCTAACGTTACACCTCAGAGGTTAGGTAACAATTTACAACACGTTTTAGATCCTACCAGTCTCCACACACAGGGTAGTGTTCCAGATCTACAGGTATGCTTCGGTTACAGCATTTTTCATGTGGTCTCTTAGACATCTACAGTACATACTTCTCCACATACTCTGCACAGCAGACCTGCACAGACAACACCACAGGGTATGAGTATCTGGAACGCACCGACCTGTACAGACAACACCACAGGGTATGAGTATCTGGAGCGCACCGACCTGTACAGACAACACCACAGGGTATGTGTATCTTGAACGCGCCGACCTGTACAGACAACACCACAGGGTATGAGTATCTGGAACGCACCGACCTGTACAGACAACACCACAGGGTGTGTATCTGGAAACGCACCGACCTGTACAGACAACACCACAGGGTATGTGTATCTTGAACGCACCGACCTGTACAGACAACACCACAGGGTATGAGTATCTGGAACGCACCAATTAATACAGTCAACCTGTTGGTGTCAATTAATACAGTCAACCTGTTGGTGTCAATTAATACAGTCAACCTGTTGGTGTCAATTAATACAGTCAACCTGTTGGTGTCAATTAATACAGTCAACAGCATAACCTGAGGGAGATCTTCTTCTTTGGAATAATTTTTATCATGCAGTTACAGCACACATTTTCTCAGCTCCCCTTGTGCCATAACACAGTCACCTGAAGAGAGATATGTAAAGAGATTCTGGCTGGGCCTTGGCCTGGTTAGAAGGCCTATAATCACCTGTAACAACACACACAAGGGAGTGTCATACCTGAGGATGAATGAAGCTGCTCCCCTAAACGGCAGTGTTGTCTCCATGTGCTTGTTTTTTGCTGACATTGGAATGAGACCTGTCTCTTCTCGATTCCAAGGAGGGTGCTTCCCATTGGACAACCTGTGTTTTGTGTGAAGATGTTCAGTGTCTGGTTCATGCCCATACAAAAGTGTCTGTCTTTATTCACTGCCCTGCTAAATAACTGCTATCCATTCAGTAATGCTGGTCTTAAAGCTAGTTGTGCAATAGTCAGTCGATACAGTCCTAACCATTAAGTAAGTACTTTTTTCATTTGAGTGTTGTATGCTTGCTAATACTGTTCGGTCAGGCAAGAACAATGATATTTGGTATTTTATTAGGATCCCCATTAGCTGTTGTGAAAGCAGCAGCTCCTCTTCCTGGGTTCCACACAGAACATGACACAACATATTAATAGACAAGGACAGAACTACATACAATGCTTTATCTGTTTTTTGAAAGCAGGTTTGCTGTTTATTTGAGCAATATGAGATGGAACTGAGTTCCATGCAATAATGGCTCTACATAATACTGTAATACTGAATTTGTTCTGGATTTGGGAACTGTGAAAAGACCCCTGGTGGCATGTCTAGTGGAGTAAATGTGTGTGTCAGAGCTGTGTGTAAGTTGACTATACAGACAATTTGGATTTTTCAACACATTATTGTTTCTTATAAAAAGATGAAGTGATGCAGTCAAATATGCCCGTCAGAAGTGACTCTCCATAAACTGGACACTTGGAGCCAACAGAACATACCATTCAGTATATTGCATATTGCAGTATTACTGCAGTATAAAAATCCACACACATAAACCCCGTGGGACATTGTTAGTGGTGTTAGAACTGTAATAAATGTGAGGTTTATATTACAGTAAATACCCACAAAACCCACCATACCAACAAAAGTCTAACATTCTAAGCGGTGAGCTTCCCAACCAGCGCTGATTTAGGAGACGTTCTATCACTCCTCCTTTTCTTCCATCCATCCCTATCGGTAAACATTCAGGCGGCAGGGTTGTTCATTACTCCCCTCAGTGGGGAAGGCGGTCATTCAATCTCCGCTCTACTTGCTTTTAGCTACAAATCCAACTCCCTGTTCTCTTCAGGGGTTCGGCCTGTTCTCATGTAGCCTGGTTAAAACAGAAAGAACACAGTGTTCACCAGTGAAACAATGCTGAGTGAAATATTCTGTCAGGTTTAACCAGGCTAGCTCTGATGCTGCCCCCCCCCCCCCCCCCCCCATCCCAATGCTGCTGTTCAGTTCCTTTGCCTACGGCCAAGAAGTGGAGGTGAAAAGTGAGATGTTAAAATAGCAGCAGTCCCCAGTAGAGCAGTGGGCAGCACCAGGGTTCTGCTTGTGTAACCCTCACAGGTCAACTTTGAGTTTTCTTTACCTGAACTTAACTGCTGAGAGTTTTCAGATGGAGTAAGAAGGAGGGTCCATAGGGAGGGTATGAGTTTAACATGAACATAGCAGCATTTACAGATTGACACACACACACACACACACACACACACACACCTACACACACACACACACACACACACACAAAAGGTCTACTGAAAAACACCAAAATGGTCACCTGTTTAAAATGTCAAAGTCAGCTGACATGAAAGGCTACCTAATTTTAATTTAACTAGGCAAGTCAGTTAAGAACAAATTCTTATTTACAATGATGGCCTACACCAGCCAAACCCAGACCACGCTGGGCCAATTGTGCACTGCCCTATGGGACTCCCAATCAGGGCCGGTTGTGATACAGTCTGGATTCGAACCAGGTTGTCTGTGGTGACACCTCTAGCACGGAGACGCAGTGTTTCAGACCCCTGCGCCACTTGGGAGCCCACTGCATATATGCCACTGCAACTCAGAGTATGGCAATATATTCAAGATGGGGCTGATCACGATTGAGGAATGTATGCCTTTCCTAAGCACGTCATTCATGCACACTTATCAGTATTTGGTGTTCAGACTCTGCATGAGTGGCTACCTTGTGAACTCTGAATACATTTCATTCAACAGCTGAACACCTCCCACTTGCTGGCCAACAGATTTTCTCGTGGAGTTTTCATTCAATGAGGTTTTCAGTACATCCCTTTAAATATGGTGCACCTTTAGCTAGAATAGACTCCATTACCGCACCAACTGTCAGATCAGAAAAATACTCTGATTTTGTAAATTATTTAGGCACATTTTAGGTTTAGGAAAATATGTATGGATCATAAAAAATAACGGTTTGGAGAGCCTTTATGCACGAAATACCGTACATTGCTGAATAACAAATACAGTGGTTTGATTCATCCCGAAAGTTGTCATGTTCAAGTTCAATCAAGTTGAAGTTCAAAGTTGTTGTGTGCCCGGCTCCAAATTTAACCTGCTACTGTGGTCTGAGCTCCGTAAGGATTCAAACAGGCTTCATGTCCCAAATTATTGCACAACGTTAGCCTAATATTATTCACTAATGCAAGCAACTCTCAGGAACAATTTACAAGGACGTGACATAGGAAAGAAGGGTAAACGGAATGGAATGGAATTATGCAAATACTGACGGTGACTCCCGATAGTGGCTAATATTTAACATGATACATTTCTTACAAAATAAAACGGAGAAAAGCCTGGGCATATAATCAAAACGTCCTAAAGTGCATACATCAACTGGGCAGCTTCAGCCCTACAGAAGCCTATAGGTTGGATCTCCAAATTTCATCCACACAAATTATGAGGTCACTCATTTACCTGGCTCTTATCAATAGAGATACAATGCATGGAGAACACAGGAGGTTGGTGGCACCTTAATTTGGGAGGATGGGCTTGTGTTAATGGCTGGAGTGGTATGAGTGGAATGTTATCAAATACATCAAACACATGGTTTCCATGGTTTCCATATGTTTGATGCCATTCCGTACGATCCGTTCCAGCCATTATTATGAGCCGTCCTCCCCTCAGCAGCCTCCACTGATGGAGAATGGTTAAATGGAAAAAAAAATAAATAGATGCCTTTTCCACTTGGAACCAGTAGGTTTGCTAGACTTTATTCATGGTTTCCTCTCACGTAAAGGTAAAGAATTAAGTCAAAGTCAGAATACTGCGTAGCTGTAGACAAACCTGCGCCACACATTAATTTATTCGATCTCCACCCAAAACGAATAGCAGGTGAATAGCATGCTATTCTCATGCTTCAGCTCCAGGTCAGAATACGCTTAGAGAGAAAAGTGCATAAAAGGAATTACGTTCCATTTACCTACGCTTAACTGAGGTTGGAATCTGGGCCGATGTGAATAGAAACCAACTCTTATCCAATAGATTTCCACAGTCCCCTACCAACAGGGTTTCCCAAACGCAGTCCTATTCATATGTTTTCAATAGTGTGAAACCCTGCCCTACCAGGCCTATTCATGTGTTTTCAATAGTGTGTGTACATGATTAAGGGCCTGACATATTGCTGCCCATTCTGGATCCAATTCCCACCTATTTACCGAATATCAGGACCAAACCCGTTATCCATGACGCAGCGCTGTTAAGCGACGTCACGATCCGCATCTGTCAAGCTGTTCACGGTTCATTCATTTTAAACCATAGATTTGCTGGGCTGTAGGAACCAACCGTGACTGATTAGGACCTAAACCGTTTGCCAAGCGCCCAACCTGACTCCATGCCTCTCTCGATAAGTGAAGGATAGGGGGAGTTAGGGAGGAAGGAGTAGGAGGGAGGAGGAGGAGGAAGGAGGAGGACGGAGGAGGAGGGAGGAGGAGGAAGCGGAGGCTGACAAGAGTAGCTACCACCACTCATAGCTTTATGTTGTTAATTATTGCATTGGTTGATTGTATCATGGTGCACAGGTGTCTGAGTCCTGAATGTTATGGTTGTAAATCATGCTGATATGTGATCGTCAGTGAGGAAAGAAAAACACTGAACAGGTTTCAGCGCTGTTATATTAGGCTCTTTGTTGGGTCGGTTGTTGAGTCTTTTGACGTGTGCTTGGGAAACATACAGTAGCTACAGAGGCGCCTCTGACTATGCGCAGACGTTTTTATTTTTAAAAATAAACTTACTGTTTAGAGTTAGAATAGTGGAATACACTAGTTTTTGCATCAGCAGTTTTTCACTTGTTACTTCAGTCACTGACAGTAACTCAATTAGCCATGTCAGCTAACATTTTTTAGATTGCTAGGTAAGGTAGTCTAGCCAGCAATCTAAACCTTGTGCTAATCATGGCCAAATTACTGACTGGGCACGCAGGGCATGTGTCCAGGGGTCCTGACCAATGATGTATATAAACCCTGGATTGCTGATCATATGTATTGGCCAATGAGAGTAACATTAGTACTTTGTAAAAATTATACTTTAAGGAAAATATTTGCATATACTTTTAAATGTTTTTATGTTTAGCTCACATAATATAATTTCAAAGTATGCATTAAGGCAGGGATGTGCAACTGGTGGCCGGCCCCCTTTTGAAGGTCCTCGGATCAGTTCTCTGCATCAGCAGTTTTTCTGTTGTTATGTCAGTCACTGATAGTCATTCAACTAGCCCATGTCAGCTAAAAGGTTTTATATTGCTAAGTTAGTTTAGTGGCCAGCTATCTAAACTCGTCATCATGGTCGAATTACCGTCTGAGGGGCCACCGTTCATTTTGTTAGTCAGTCTCACTCAGATATCATATAAAAAAACTGAGAACATTTCTCTCCACCCTCATTTGTAGAATTGCAGGAAATCAGCTGTAAAACATAATTGCATGAAATTAGTTATGAAATTGCTAGATCTTCTCTCGTCCCCATGCAAAAATGTGTAGAATTGCAGCAACTTACTTTAAAACTTCAAAATGTTATCTACACTTCATGACAAAATGTGTAGAATTGCACTAAATTACCTGTAAAAATGTGTCTCTGCTGTCAATCAAAGTGTTGCCCATCCTTGAATTAAGGCGTCTGTAAAATAATACACGTGGAATAAACACATGTAGACATTTATAAATGCATTTCATTAGCTTCCAAAATATTTTTTACAATGGTGGAGGGGTGCCAAGATGGAGGCACGGTGGCTTCAAAACAGCGCCCTCTGTCAGTCATTTAGTGTATATATAAATAATTGGTCCTGACCTCTTGTTGGAACTGTCTGGTTGGACCAATCAAGATTTGAGAACGCATCCCCATTCCCTATTTTGTCCACTAGGTGGCCTCATACTACAGCCAATGCAGTGGTCCTATTTTGGGATGTGCTGTCCACTATCTCAATCAAAAGCTATTAAGCACACCAGCAGAGTTGCAACCCATTTGATGTGAAATCATGTGAAAACACGTGTTCTTGGAACACTTCACGTGATCACATTTTTCACGAGTAGGTTAATGTTATCACATGTTGCTTTATGCCCCATAACTTCACATAAGATAACATGTGATCACATGAAAACGTGTTTTCACCTTAAGCATGTTGCACCAAAAAGGGGCAGCAAAACCAAGATTAGATTGTTTCAAATAACACGTTTGGGGCCTTTGCTTTATCACCTTCTGCTAGATGTTTATATATCTGTACAGTTTGAGTGATTAAATCCCATTTGGAGAAGTCATTCTCTCTGTCTGGTCTCTTGTGAAGTCACACATGACGACACAATGAACGGGTTTACAGTGTTATAGTTCAGAGTGAGATTGGGGGTTTACAGTGTTATATTTCAGAGTGAGATTGGGGGTTTACAGTGTTATATTTCAGAGTGAGATTGGGGGTTTACAGTGTTATATTTCAGAGTGAGATTGGGGGTTAATAGTGTTATAGTTCAGAGGGAGATTGGGGGTTTATAGTGTTATGGACCAACATACTACTGTATTGGTGAGATCTGTCCTATGGACCAACAGCTACTGTATTGGTGAGATCTATGTCCTATGGACCAACATCCTACTGTATTGGTGAGATATATGTCATATGGACCAACATCATCTGTATTGGTGAGATCTATGTCATATGGACCAACATCATCTGTATTGGTGAGATCTATGTCATATGGACCAACATCATCTGTATTGGTGAGATCTATGTCATATGGACCAACATCATCTGTATTGGTGAGATCTATGTCATATGGACCAACATCATCTGTATTGGTGAGATCTATGTCCTATGGACCAACATCCTACTGTATTGGTGAGATCTATGTCATATGGACCAACAGCTACTGTATTGGTGAGATCTATGTCATATGGACCAACATCATCTGTATTGGTGAGATCTATGTCCTATGGACCAACATCCTACTGTATTGGTGAGATCTATGTCATATGGACCAACAGCTACTGTATTGGTGAGATCTATGTCCTATGGACCAACATCCTAATGTCCTATGGACCAACATACTACTGTATTTACTTTTCTTGAATGCATTATTTTATTAACAACAAGAGACACAGTTAGCGTAGCTTTGATATAAAACTATGGCATGCCCATCTAACAACTTTTGGTTCAAAGAGTTATTCAGGAATACCAAGAGAGAGAGAGAGAGTCCTCTAAAACCTTCCCCAGAATGGCAATGGACACAACCACTGTATTCTGGGAATGTTCTTAGACTGTAAATGGTTTGCAGTGTTATACAGTTACACTTGTGAATAAGTCGAACTTCCACATATATGTACACAATCCCACTCCAATAGATGGGGAAATCAGTGTCAGATCCTACTAAAATCAGTGTCCGATCCTACTAAATCAGTGTCAGATCCTACTAAATCAGTGTCAGATCCTACTAAAATCAGTGTCAGTTCCTACTAAATCCGTGTCCGATACTACTAAAATCAGTGTCAGATCCTACTAAATCAGTGTCAGATCCTACTAAAATCAGTGTCAGATCCTGCTAAATCAGTGTCCGATCCTACTAAAATCATTGTCAGATCCTGCTAAATCAATGTCAGATCCTACTAAATCAGTGTCCGATCCTACTAAATCAGTGTCAGATCCTACTAAATCAGTGTCCGATCCTACTAAATCAGTGTCAGATCCTACTAAATCAGTGTCAGATCCTACTAAATCAGTGGCAGATCCTACTAAAATCCATCCAATTAGATGCACAAATTGTTCCCACATTGCAAATGACATGCAAATAGAAGGCCTATCGTGGACAATGCGAATAACCATTGCTGGGTTCACTAACCCGGGCATTTTATGAAGGGAGGGCTATTATTGATGTTCTAATCTGCACATTTACAGCTGTGTACACTTGGACTGCTCCTCCAATGAGCTGGGGAGGTTGGGTTAGTCAGGCCACTCATTGGACTGCTCCTCTAATGAGCTGGGGTGGTTGGGTTAGTCAGGCCACTCATTGGACTGCTCCTCTAATGAGCTGGGGTGGTTGGGTTAGTCAGGCCACTCATTGGACAGCTCCTCTAATGAGCTGGGGTGGTTGGGTTAGTCAGGCCACTCATTGGACAGCTCCTCTAATGAGCTGGGGAGGTTGGGTTAGTCAGGCCACTCATTGGACTGCTCCTCTAATGAGCTGGGGAGGTTGGGTTAGTCAGGCCACTCATTGGACTGCTCCTCTAATGAGCTGGGGTGGTTGGGTTAGTCAGGCCACTCATTGGACAGCTCCTCTAATGAGCTGGGGAGGTTGGGTTAGTCAGGCCACTCATTGGACTGCTCCTCTAATGAGCTGGGGTGGTTGGGTTAGTCAGGCCACTCATTGGACTGCTCCTCTAATGAGCTGGGGTGGTTGGGTTAGTCAGGCCACTCATTGGACTGCTCCTCTAATGAGCTGGGGAGGTTGGGTTAGTCAGGCCACTCATTGGACTGCTCCTCTAATGAGCTGGGATGGTTGGGTTAGTCAGGGCACTCATTGGACTGCTCCTCTAATGAGCTGGGGTGGTTGGGTTAGTCAGGCCACTCATTGGACTGCTCCTCTAATGAGCTGGGGTGGTTGGGTTAGTCAGGCCACTCATTGGACTGCTCCTCTAATGAGCTGGGATGGTTGGGTTAGTCAGGCCACTCATTGGACTGCTCCTCTAATGAGCTGGGGTGGTTGGGTTAGTCAGGCCACTCATTGGACTGCTCCTCTAATGAGCTGGGGTGGTTGGGTTAGTCAGGCCACTCATTGGACTGCTCCTCTAATGAGCTGGGGAGGTTGGGTTAGTCAGGCCACTCATTGGACTGCTCCTCTAATGAGCTGGGGTGGTTGGGTTAGTCAGGCCACTCATTGGACTGCTCCTCTAATGAGCTGGGGTGGTTGGGTTAGTCAGGCCACTCATTGGACAGCTCCTCTAATGAGCTGGGGTGGTTGGGTTAGTCAGGCCACTCATTGATCTGTGCCTGGTTTTGGATGGCAGTGGAAGCAGCTGTGTTTCCCCACCACACTACAGCTGTGACACACTGTAAGATCGGAGTAAAACAATCCTTACATAAGGCCAAGAAAAGCCAGTGTGAATCTGTAGAGAAGGGAGGCAGGGAGGGATCTGTTGAACAGTTGATGCAGGGCCAGGGTTATACATTACAGGTCCCTGTACTTGGCAAACGTGTATGGCATATGTATTACGGCACTCCCTTAAAGGGACATTTAAAATCATAAAAATAATAATACTAACGTGAATTCAGATCTCACACCAGTGGTTTCAAGGTGAATTCAGGTCTCACACCAGTGGTTTCAAGGTGAATTCAGGTCTCACACTGTGATATTGCGAGGGGTGAAAGTGAGTGATGAGGCTAAGAACGAGCGAGAGAGAGGAAATTGGCGTATATAGGAATTTAATACAAAGGAAAGACAGCAATACACATAGAAAGACTAATAACCCGCAAGGGTTGAACAGAAAACATGGAGTTAAATAGTGACCCTGATGACCGATGAGGAACAGGTGTGGGTCATCAGGGTGTTGCTACCATCTTCCCCCGACCGCCGGTTAGAACGCCGGCGAGGATGATCGCTGGAGAGGAGGAGGGACCGGTGCTCTGCGCGGGGCATTCGTTACACACACCAGTGGTTTCAAGGTGAATTCAGGTCTCACACCAGTGGTTGTGTATATCCAGCTACAGTTTATAACTGTAGAGTCTACAAAACAGCCTTGAGGTCTGAAAGCATCTGACAAACGTTGATTTTCGTGTGTAATGTACCTTTGATAGAACACAGGGCAGGAATCAGACATCACTGTGTGTCTGTGTTGCTACGGGAGATGAAGCCATTTTAAGTTCTGAATGCATTGAGCAATTCGTAACAAAGTGAGGGACACACATTTCTAGTTAATCATACATTGATACAATCATCATGACAATCATATTTGCCACTGATGACAGGAATATCATATCAGTCTCAGGCGATCTGGAATTATGACGTCATATGTGCCGGCTTGGAATCAATTACAGTGGAATTTGGTTTGTTTTAAGAATAGCATTCTCTGTCAGCCATGCAACTAAACAGCCATGTTTCTCAGGCCAGAGGAGAGGAAATAAAATGTTATAGTCAAATCCTAATTGAGCCAAAGGGTCCGATACCCATCGGCAATTGACACATACTGCCTTATCTGATTGATCTACTTCCTTGGAAAAAGGAAGCTGTGCCTGTTACTGGATGGTATTCCTTCTCAAGCAGATTGTTTGGGTGTTAGAGGGTGAGCGGCTGTTATTCTCTCCCCTTTAACCAAGCAGAAAATCACTCCGGAATTACTGCTGCTATAGGCAGCCATTTAGGGGTTGGGGGGGCTGTTCTAGTGGACTCTTATCTAGCCGGATAATCAGTGTGTCATTTGGGTGGACTCTTATCTAGCCGGATAATCAGAGTGTCATTTGGGTGGACTCTTATCTAGCCGGATAATCAGAGTGTCATTTGGGTGGACTCTTATCTAGCCGGATAATCAGTGTGTCATTTGGGTGGACTCTTATCAAGCCGGATAATCAGAGTGTCATTTGGGTGGACTCTTATCTAGCCGGATAATCAGAGTGTCATTTGGGTGGACTCTTATCTAGCCGGATAATCAGAGTGTCATTTGGGCGGACTCTTATCTAGCCGGATAATCAGAGTGTCATTTGGGTGGACTCTTATCTGGGGTGGTTGGGTTAGTCAGGCCACTCATTGGACTGCTCCTCTAATGAGCTGGGGAGGTTGGGTTAGTCAGGCCACTCATTGGACTGCTCCTCTAATGAGCTGGGGTGGTTGGGTTAGTCAGGCCACTCATTGGACTGCTCCTCTAATGAGCTGGGATGGTTGGGTTAGTCAGGCCACTCATTGGACAGCTCCTCTAATGAGCTGGGGTGGTTGGGTTAGTCAGGCCACTCATTGGACTGCTCCTGTAATGAGCTGGGGTGGTTGGGTTAGTCAGGCCACTCATTGGACTGCTCCTGTAATGAGCTGGGGTGGTTGGGTTAGTCAGGCCACTCATTGGACTGCTCCTCTAATGAGCTGGGATGGTTGGGTTAGTCAGGCCACTCATTGGACTGCTCCTCTAATGAGCTGGGGTGGTTGGGTTAGTCAGGCCACTCAGAGTGTCATTTGGGTGGACTCTTATCTAGCCGGATAATCAGAGTGTCATTTGGGCGGACTCTTATCTAGCCGGATAATCAGAGTGTCATTTGGGTGGACTCTTATCTAGCCGGATAATCAGAGTATCTGGAAGAGGAGACCATTTCTGTTTCACGACCGATTTGGATGGGGGTCATTGGGGACGATAAATATGTTGCAAAGGTAAAGCCTAATGATTAACATACATTTTCACACAGTTTACAAGGCAATAACCTTCCCCCAAGAGAGAGTTGTGACCCTGGCCACAGCCTGAATCCATTACAGCATGAGAAGGAGCTGCTTTCTAAAAGACAACACTGGGAGAATGGGCCTGTTTCTTTCTGATTCAATCTCAATTATATCACAAGACTAACCTTGGGAGCCCATTTAACAAAGCCTCCTAATTGGGTACAGCATACAAGTGGAAACGAGTTTCAGAAAACATACTTACTGAAAACTGAAAAATGCTTCAAGTACACATCTCTCAAGCTTCATAAGTGAAGTTCATTATAATATTCATCTACATACAGCGCTGTGTGTGAAGTTCATTATAATATTCATCTACATACAGCGCTGTGTGTGAAGTTCATTATAATATTCATCTACATACAGCGCTGTGTATGAAGTTCATTATAATATTCATATACATACAGCGCTGTGTATGAAGTTCATTATAATATTCATCTACATACAGCGCTGTGTATGAAGTTCATTATAATATTCATCTACATACAGCGCTGTGTATTTGCTCTCTATTGTTGATATTGAATGTTATCAGATCTTTAACCAAAACCTAATATTAGATCAAGGGAACCTGAGTTTACAAATAACAAACAAAATGGATGCTTATTTTATTTATTTAATGAAAAGTTATGCAACACCCAATTGCCCTGTGTGAAAAAGTAATTGCCCCCTCAATAACTGGTTGTGCCATCTTTAGCTGTAATGACTGCAACCAAATGCCGTCTCCTAAAGCTGTGGGATCGGGGCACCACCAGTGCAGAGCTTGATCAGGAATGGCAGCAGGCAGGTGTGAGTGCATCTGCACGCACAGTGAGGTGAAGACTTTTGGAGGATGGCCTGGTGTCAAGAAGGGCAGCAAAGAAGCCACTTCTCTCCAGGAAAAACATCAGGGACAGACTGATATTCTGCAAAGGGTACAGGGATTGGACTGCTGAGGACTGGGGTAGAGTCATTTTCTCTGATGTATCCCCTTTCCGATTGTTTGGGCCATCCGGAAAACACCTTGTCCGGAGAAGACAAGGTGAGCGCTACCATCAGTCATGCCAACAGTAAAGCATCCTCAGACCATTCATGTGTGGGGTTGCTTCTCAGCCAAGGGAGTGGGCTCACTCACAATTTTGCCTAAGAACACAGCCATGAATAAAGAATGGTACCAACACATCCTCAGAGAGCAACTTCTCCCAACCATCCAAGAACAGTTTGGTGACGACCAATGCCTTTTCCAGCATGATGGAGCACCTTGCCATAAGGCAAAAGTGATAACTACAGTGGGGAGAACAAGTATTTGATACGCTGCCGATTTTGCAGGTTTTCCTACTTACAAAGCATGTAGAGGTCTGTAATTTTTATCATAGGTACACTTCAACTGTGAGAGACGGAATCTAAAACAAAAATCCAGAAAATCACATTGTATGATTTTTAAATAATTAATTTGCATTTTATTGCATGACATAAGTATTTGATCACCTACCAACCAGTAAGAATTCCGTCTCTCACAGGCCTGTTAGTTTTTCTTTAAGAAGCCCTCCTGTTCTCCACTCATTACCTGTATTAACTACACCTGTTTGAACTTGTTACCTGTATAAAAGACACCTGTCCACACACTCAATCAAACGGACTCCACACACTCAATCAAACAGCTGTGTAAGGACATCAGGGATAAAATTGTAGACCTGCACAAGGCTGGGATGGGCTACAGGACAATAGGCAAACAGCTTGGTGAGAAGGCAACAACTGTTGGCGCAATTATTAGAAAATGGAAGAAGTTCAAGATGACGGTCAATCTCCCTCGGTCTGGGGCACCATGCAAGATCTCACCTCGTGGGGCATCAATGATCATGAGGAAGGTGAGGGATCAGCCCAGAACTACACAGCAGGACCTGGTCAATGACCTGAAGAGAGCTGGGACCACATTCTCAAAGAAAACCATTAGTAACACACTACGCCGTCATGGAATAAAATCCTGCAGCGCACGCAAGGTCCCCCTGCTCAAGCCAGCGCATGTCCAGGCCCGTCTGAAGTTTGCCAATGACCATCTGGATGATCCAGAGGAGGAATGGGAGAAGGTCATGTGGTCTGATGAGACAAAAATAGAGCTTTTTGGTCTAAACTCCACTCGCCGTGTTTGGAGGAGGAAGAAGGATGGGTACAACCCCAAGAACACCATCCCAACCGTGAAGCATGGAGGTGGAAACATCATTCTTTTGGGATACTTTTCTGCAAAGGGGACAGGACGACTGCACCGTATTGAGGGGAGGATGGATGGGGCCATGTATTGCGAGATCTTGACCAACAACCTCCTTCCCTCAGTAAGAGCATTGAAGATGGGTCGTGGCTGGGTCTTCCAGCATGACAACGACCCGAAACACACAGCCAGGGCAACTAAGGAGTGGCTCCGTAAGAAGCATCTCAAGGTCCTGAAGTGGCCTAGCCAGTCTCCAGACCTGAACCCAATAGAACATCTTTGGATGGAGCTGAAAGTCCGTATTGCCCAGCGACAGCCCCGAAACCTGAAGGATCTGGAGAAGGTCTGTATGGAAGAGTGGGCCAAAATCCCTGCTGCAGTGTGTGCAAACCTGGTCAAGAACTACAGGAAACGTATGATCTCTGTAATTGCAAACAAAGGTTTCTGTACCAAATATTAAGTTCTGCTTTTCTGATGTATCAAATACTTATGTCATGCAATAAAATGCAAATTAATTACTTAAAAATCATACAATGTGATTTTCTGGATTTTTGTTTTAGATTCCGTCACTCACAGTTGAAGAGTACCTATGATAAAAATTACAGACTTCTACATGCTTTGTAAGTAGGAAAACCTGCAAAATCGGCAGTGTATCAAATACTTGTTCTCCCCACTGTAAGTGGCTCGGGGAACAAAACATCAACATTTTGGGTCCATGGCCAGGAAACTCCCCAGACCTTAATCCCATTGAGAACTTGTGGTCGATCCTCAAGAGGCGGGTGGACAAACAAAACTTCTGACAAACTCCAAGCATTGATTATGCAAGAATGGCCTGCCATCAGTCAGGATGTGGCACAGAAGTTAATTGACAGCATGCCAGGGCGGATTGCAGAGGTCTTGAAAAAGAAGGGTCAACACTGCAAATATTGACTCTTTGCATAAACTGAATATCATTGTCAATGAAAGCCTTTGACACTTATGGAATACTTGTAATTATACTTCAGTGTACCATAGTAACTACTGACATAAAGATCTAAGAACACTGAAGCAGCAAACTTTGTGGAGACCAATACTTGTGTCATTCTCAAAACTTTTGGCCACGACTGTAGACTTGATTGTGTGTTTTGGATCATTGTCTTGCTGGTACATTTCCTGTAATTCTCTCCATTTTGCGATGAGGCATAGAGAAAATGTTGTGGTTTTAAAGCAAATTGGGGGGGTTGGGGACCCGCTAGCGGCTGGGGGCCCTAAGCGACCCCTTATATTGCTTATGCCCAGGGCCGTCCCTGGTCAGAGCGTTGGGCCAGTAACCATAAGGTTGCTGGTTTGAATACCCGAGCCGACAAGGTGAAAAACATGCCGATGTGCCCTTGAGGAAGGCACTTAACCCTAATTTGCTCCAGGGGCGCCGTAATACTATGGCTGACCCTGAAGAACAATGTAGGCCGTCATTGTAAATAAGAATTTGTTTTTAACTGACTTGCCTAATTTAATAAAGGTTAAATAAAAAATTTACAAAAAATGTGAATTCTGCTCTGTATCAGAGAATTCTACAGGAGAATGTCAGGCCATCCATCGGTTTTATGTAGCAACATTTGAAATGTTTTTTTTTACATTGAGACATAGAGAATCAGAGCTAGAAAATTGTATATAATGCAGAACAATGAGAAAGTAATTCTGCTTTGAAAGTTGCTAAACTTGTACCCACTTTTGAGGAAATGCCCTTTGAATGTTTTGATAAAACTACTGGAGAGTCCTTCTTTGTCTACACCCATTCAGCATCATCCACACCCTCTAAAGACTTAGCCTCACCCATCTCTTTAAGAATTCACATGTGAGGCCATCTACTTAACAACCAAAGATCTCAAGACTAAAGGCTGGTTTATACTACGATGTGTTCATACATTTAATCTGGTTGTTAAGTGTGCTCTGAGTGCACTCTGGGCGTTCGTAAACTCAGAGCATTGTCAGATTGTCCGTTTGTAAATTCAGAGCGTTTCACTCTCAGAGCGTTCAGAGCGCACACTTGAAACTCTGGCCGAGGAGTAGGGTAGAGAGGAGCATTCTGACCTAACAGCAGTAGTCAAGCACCCAAGCTAACTGGCTAACGTTGGTTAGCTTGCTAGCTACTTCCAGACACAAATGAGAGAACAGCTCACTCTGACCATTGTACTCTCCCTAGCAGAGCTGGTTAGGCTGTAAATTCGGAAATTATTCTGCGCTCGGAGTATATAGCCATGACGAATTTACCAGCTACGTCTATCAACAGTTGTCGTAGTAACATCATGAACATTCTATTGAAATGGTTACTTGCATAGTGGAGGTTTTTGTCTAGACATGTAGCTAGCTAGCTAAATAATTAACCATAATCCCAATTTATAATGTTACTACACTTCATGAATCTGCAGGTAACTAACCAACCAGGTTCAGCTAGCTAACATTATGCAATAACTAGTAATGGAAATGGCTCTGAGATACAAATAATATTACTACACAGATCATACACGTAACATTAGCTTGCGAGCCAGCCAGCTAACGTTAGCTAGTTAGCTAACAGTACACTTTAACTTGAAATGAAAACGACTTTCTGACAAAATTAGAAACGTGTAATATCTGAAAATGTAGCTAGCTAGACTATCTTACTCGTATACATGGATGGACGCTTCTCCCTCTCTGTCACGGATGCCATGGTTTGAAGCTAGTTTGAAGATGTAATCCGGAGACAGGTGTGTTATACAACAGCCTTCTGTGTGTTCTCTTTTCGAATCTGTCTGCATATTTGCAATCAAACGCCAGAATTTTCTCCATCTCCTTAGCTATCATACTCTAATTGCATTGATTTCAAAACTCAGTCCCCCAGAAAGTTTAGAGCAACACTTATGCAGTTATACTATACGTTTTTTTTTTTTTGCCACGTTAGAAAGGATTACCTACACATACTGACCAGCTCATGTTATAGACAGAAGCGTACTACATGGCAGACCAATCCAAACTGGCAGACCAATTACTCCACACTGAAAGGTTTTTTCTACACCCAGTCATGGCAACCACACTTAGCAAAGTTGGATGTGTAGGACATTAGGCTGAGAATGAGAAGTCGAAAACCCAAGTAAGAGCCTCTGCTAAAGAAAGCCATACATTGTGTCAATTAACTGTACTGAAAGTCCTAATTCCAACCTCTCTAACAGCATGCGGTGCTGAGGCCTAGGCCCTAGATAACAGGCGGTGGTGAGGACTAGGCCCTAGATAACAGGCGGTGGTGAGGACTAGGCCCTAGATAACAGGCGGTGGTGAGGACTAGGCCCTAGATAACAGGCGGTGGTGAGGACTAGGTCCTAGATAACAGGCGGTGGTGAGGCCTAGGCCCTAGACAACAGGCGGTGGTGAGGACTAGGCCCTAGATAACAGGCGGTGGTGAGGCCTAGGCCCTAGATAACAGGCGGTGGTGAGGACTAGGCCCTAGATAACAGGCGGTGGTGAGGACTAGGCCCTAAATAACAGGCGGTGGTGAGGACTAGGCCCTAGATAACAGGCGGTGGTGAGGACTAGGCCCTAGATAACAGGCGGTGGTGAGGACTAGGCCCTAAATAACAGGCGGTGGTGAGGACTAGGCCCTAGATAACAGGCGGTGGTGAGGACTAGGCCCTAGATAACAGGCGGTGGTGAGGACTAGGCCCTAGACAACCTAGTCGGGGGAATGTTTAAAGCCTCCTCTCATGTTTATATAACAAGTCGTAATGCGGCCAACTGTCGTCACCAGATTAAGATGGGGTCTAGGTTTGTTCATTCCCCTTGTGGTACTTGGCCCAGATGAAAGCTATAATTCTAGTCTCCAGTGGAGGACGTTAGTCTGTCCCAGTCTGTAAAGTGAACAACCTGAAGTATGCGTACCAAGATGTTGTGGTCGCATAAGGAAATACCTTTTATATGTGCATAGAGGTTTGACATGCCAGGAGCAGAAACATTAGGACTCCTGGTAACGCTCACACGCACGCACGCACACACACACACCTATGGGCTCCCAAGTGGTGCAGCGGTCTAAGGCACTGCATCTCAGTGCTAGAGGCATCACTACAGACACCCTGGTTTGAATCCAGACTGTATCACAACCTGCCGTGATTGGGAGTCCCATAGGGCGGCGCACAATTTGGCCTGCGTAGGCCGTCATTGTAAATAAGAAGTAAACTGACTTGCCTAGTTAAATAAAGGTTAAATTAAAAATTAAAAACACACAAACACATGCGCACACAAACACACACAGTCTTGTATAACAAACCTTGTGGGCACACACAATTCAGTCCCATTCAAAATCCTATTTTTCATAACCCTGATCCTTACCTTAACCCTAAACCCCCTAGAAATAGCATTTGACCTTGTGGGGAGACTAACAAAATGTCCCTAGTTGGTCAGGCACACACACACACACACACACACACACACACACACACACACACACACACACACACACACACACACACACACACACACACCAAAACCCTGCCTACTGTAGGGGTGAAACAGTCCAAAGGGAAATCTGAGACCATGCTAAGCCCCCCCCTTGTCACATCATATGTGGGGTGACGTGACTTAATATCGCTAGGCAGAGTAGGCATTTGTTAATTCTGCCCTGTAAAAGCACTTAAAGCCAACATTGCTTATTTAAAACTGGAAATGAAATGAAGAGAGACTGATTTCAGCTCCTTTTGTGAAGCGGCCCAACATTACCATTGACTAGCCATTTCCTGTAGAAAGGTTGAGGTAGGGAATTGGGTTTCTCTCTCTTGGTTAGCGCCAGTGCTAAATGAATAAGATGAGGTAAAGGCCTAATCATGAGTGTAATTTAACTTATCTTACCAACGCACTCAATGTCTTGGCAGTAATGTCTCTGTGAAGCAATAGAAAGAGCCATCCAGCTTCTGCTGGTTTGAGAATTGTATTTCTCAATGTAAAACTATAATCAGCAATGTATTCACCGGAAACAGTGTTTCCACAGAGTTTGCTTTGAACAGTCTGAACAGATCCCTCTACTGCAGGTCCATCTACTGCAGGTCCATCTACTGCAGGTCCATCTATAGAAGGTCCCTCTGCTGCAGGTCCCTCTACTGCAGGTCCCTCTACTGCAGGTCCATCTACTGCAGGTCCATCTACTGCAGGTCCATCTATAGAAGGTCCCTCTGCTGCAGGTCCCTCTACTGCAGGTCCATCTATAGAAGGTCCCTCTGCTGCAGGTCCCTCTACTGCAGGTCCATCTGCTGCAGGTCCCTCTACTGCAGGTCCCTCTACTGCAGGTCCATCTACTGCAGGTCCATCTACTGCAGGTCCATCTCTAGAAGGTCCCTCTGCTGCAGGTCCCTCTACTGCAGGTCCCTCTAAGGCAGGTCCATCTACTGCAGGTCCCTCTACTGCAGGTCCCTCTACTGCAGGTCCTCTACTGCAGGTCCCTGTAAGGCAGGTCCCTCTAAGGCAGGTCCCTCTACTGCAGGTCCCTCTACTGCAGATCCCTCTAAGGCAGGTCCCTCTAAGGCAGGTCCATCTACTGCAGGTCCCTCTAAGGCAGGTCCCTCTAAGGCAGGTCCATCTACTGCAGGTCCCTCTAAGGCAGGTCCCTCTAAGGCAGGTCCATCTACTGCAGGTCCCTCTACTGCAGGTCCCTCTACTGCAGGTCCCTCTAAGGCAGGTCCCTCTAAGGCAGGTCCATCTACTGCAGGTCCCTCTAAGGCAGGTCCCTCTAAGGCAGGTCCTCTACTGCAGGTCCCTCTACTGCAGGTCCCTCTAAGGCAGGTCCCTCTATAGAAGGTCCCTCTACTTCAGGTCCCTCTACTGCAGGTCCCTCTACTGCAGGTCCCTCTACTGCAGGTCCCTCTATAGAAGGTCCCTCTGCTGCAGGTCCCTCTACTGCAGGTCCCTCTAAGGCAGGCCCCTCTAAGGCAGGTGTCTCCAACAGGTAGATTGGGAGCTACCAGGAGCTCACAGCCCACCTATGAGTTGCTCGCCAAGAAATTCTGATATTGTCATAACTGTCATGAATATAAAGCTCACGGCTACTATACAATCAAAGCTACGTTGACATCCAACCCCTGGTTAGCCACTATTGGCTTAAAAAGTCAAACTTAACAATATCTGCCAATTAATTTAAATATTGCAATATTGCCCTTGTAGCAAGTTAGCGATGCTAGTAGGCCAGGGGTGGGTAGAGTACTGAACAAATGTACTCGAGTAAGAGTACAACTACTACGGTAAAATTTGACTCAAGTAGGAGTAGATAGATAGATAGATAGATAGATAGATAGATAGATAGATAGATAGATAGATAGATAGATAGATAGATAGATAGATAGATAGATAGATAGATAGATAGATAGATAGATAGATAGATAGATAGGTACTTTATTGATCCCCCGGGGGGGAAATTTCTTCTTATGAGTAAAGTTACCACCTAAGAAAACTACTCAAGTAAGAGTAAATGAGTACTCAATCAAAAAAGTACTTGAGTACAGTTACTTTTTGAGTACATTTTAATTTTTAACATTGTAAAACTGTAACAAATTGTTATGTTGTTAGCGTATTGTAGAGGATATAACAGGGCTTGAATAACAGAAATAATAATATATTATCTTTAAACATTTCTTGAAAAAAATGACACAGCACAATCGAGCCCAGTCTACTTTGTGTATTTTTTGTTCAGCTTCAGAAGAAGCTGGTTTTCAAAAGTTTTTACAGCCTAGTCCAGCTCTTTTACTTAGTCCAGCTCTTTTTCCAGCTCTTTTTACAAAAAATCAGTCCGGCACAAATGAACAGTCTTTCACATGCAGCAGATGTAGGCAGTGGAGTGTTGATCCTAACAGATAGTGCAGCATCTCCATAAAAAACGAGTTACGGTCATGGCTAGTAGTGACGGAGACAGAAATAAATGTGCCAGGGGAAAGCACCTGTGGTGCTAGCCTATTTGCACTAATGTAACAGTAAGGCAATTTACAAACGTATTTTGAATGTCAGTACACGTCAGTTAATATCGAAGCTGTCCATTTCATTACGTTGTATTCATGTAATAAAAATTAAAATGGTAAAATAAATGGTAATCTGCATGAGAGAAAAAATGGTTATAGCGATCATCCCTAGTGATCAAATTGACCCGGACGGACGTGATCACAATAAGCAGACTCCACTGTATCATAAATTGTACCTTTTCCAATATTTTCACATACTTTATGCAGAAATAACAACTTAGCTGGCTGGCTACAACAACCGAGACAAAATGTTTCCATAAGAAACCCATTTAAAATTAACCATTGGAGTAACTATTTATGCCATCCTAAAAATAAGGTCAAGCTAAGTAAATTGACCACTAATACAACACAACACATAACCCTACATTTTTCTATAATATTTTCTAGCTAGCTAGTCCCTATTGACATTTAGCTTTACATTGTATCTAAACTACTGGGCAATTTAGATAGCTAGCTATGTTGGCTACCTATTGCTAGCTAGCTGAAGTTAGCTAGCTGCTAGCTAACTAGCCTAATTTACCTCAATGTGCTTGTGAAGGTTGGAGGATGAATATTTAAAAGCCGAGATTTCCGTGTTTTTGTTGAGGCAAAGACAACATTGAGGATATTATTGCCTCTTTTACGTTTGAAAATAAGGGTTGTCACGATTTGCCACATCTTGATCCTCTACTGGGCTGTTCATGCCTGACTGATGATGAGTAGAGTAGTAGTGAGAATGGGTTGCATTTGTCAAGCTACATGATGAGCGCTAATGAATTGGCTTACAAAAATACCTGAAGATAACCTTTGTAACGATTCTTTTACCGTTACAAACGAAATGTAGCTGTGTAAAGAGTACTTTACTTGCTGAAAAAAATACTTGAGTAAGAGTAAAATTACAGCCCACAGAAAGTAACGCGAAAAAGTATTCGTTACTCATTTGCGTTACTTGTTACGCGTTACTACCCACCCCTGTAGTAGGCTTATGATACATTTCTTGTGGGTAGAAAAACTAAATGTTAACTGTAAAGTAGGCTTATATGACAGAAAGATCACATTATTATTTGTATCAATTTGGATGGCCATTGTTTTGCAAACTCTGCCATGGCATGTGCTGCAGCAGTAGGCCTAACAGAAACATTGCTAAGATAGCAGATGTTTTTAAAAGTAGCTCTCATGCTAGAAAAGGTTGGAAACCACTGCTCTAAGGCAAGTCCCTCTAATGAAGTTCCCGCTAAGCCAGGTCCCTCTAAGCCAGGTCCCTCTTAGTGAGGTCCCGCTAAGCCAGGTCCCTCTAAGCCAGGTCCCTCTTAGTGAGGTCCCTCTAAGCCAGGTCCCTCTAAGCCAGGTCCCTCTAAGGCAGGTCCCTCTAAGGCAGGTTGCTCTACAGCAGGTCACAGCAGGTCTCTCTACTGCATGTCCTTCTAAGGCAGGTCTCTTTAAGGTAGGTCGATCTAAGGAAGGTTCCTCTGCTGCAGGTCCCCCTAAGGAATGTTACTCTAAGCCAGGTCCCTCTACACCAGGTCCCTCTTCGCCAGGACCTACGCCAGGTCCCTCTACGCCAGGTCCCTCTACGCCAGGTCCCTCTATGCCAGGTCCCCCTAAGGCAGGTCCCGCTAAGCCAGGTCCCTCTAAGCCAGATCACTCTAAGCCAGGTCCCCCCAAGCCAAGTAGTTGTAAGGAAAGTCATTCTAAGCTAGGTCCCTCTTAGTGAGGTCCCTCTAAGCCAGGTCGCTCTAAGCCAGGTCCCTCTAAGCCAGGTCCCTCTAAGCCAGGTCCCTCTAAGGCAGGTCCCTCTAAGGCAGGTTGCTCTACAGCAGGTCACAGCAGGTCTCTCTACTGCATGTCCTTCTAAGGCAGGTCTCTTTAAGGTAGGTCGATCTAAGGAAGGTTCCTCTGCTGCAGGTCCCCCTAAGGAATGTTACTCTAAGCCAGGTCCCTCTACACCAGGTCCCTCTACGCCAGGACCTACGCCAGGTCCCTCTACGCCAGGTCCCTCTACGCCAGGTCCCTCTATGCCAGGTCCCCCTAAGGCAGGTCCCGCTAAGCCAGGTCCCTCTAAGCCAGATCACTCTAAGCCAGGTCCCCCCAAGCCAAGTAGTTGTAAGGAAAGTCATTCTAAGCTAGGTCCCTCTAAGGAAGGTTCCTCTGATGCTGGTCCCTCTATTGCAGGTCCCTTTAAGGCAAGTCACTCTAAGCCAGGTCCCTCTAAACCAGGACCTTCTGAGCCAGGTCCCTCCAAGCCAGGTCGCTCTAAGCCAGGTCCCTCTAAGCCAGGTCCCTCTAAGGCAGGTCCCTCTAAACCAGGACCTTCTGAGCCAGGTCCCTCCAAGCCAGGTCGCTCTAAGCCAGGTCCCTCTAAGCCAGGTCACTCTTAGCCAGGTCACTCTGTACCCTCCACCGCCTCCCCCCTCCTCTGCCTGTCCCCTCCTCAGATTCCCCCTCCTCTGCCTGTCCCCTCCTCAGATTCCCCCTCCTCTGCCTGTCCCCTCCTCCGTCTCCCCCTCCAGTGCCTCTCCCCCCTCCTCCAGCGCCTCTCCCCCCTCCTCCAGTGCCTCTCCCCCTCCTCCAGCGCCTCTACCCCCTCCTCCAGCGCCTCTCCCCCCTCCTCCAGTGCCTCTCCCCCTCCACCGCCTCCTCCCTCCACAGCCTGCCCCCTCCACCGCCTCCTCCCTCCACAGCCTCTCCCCCTCCACCGCCTCCCCCGTCCCCTACCTCTCCTCCGCTTCCCCCCTGCAACAGGTCCTCGTAAAGTAAGTGCTGAAATCTCCCGGGGGGGCATCTGGATTTACAAGCACATCATCATCACAATGTGCGGCAATGTATCAAAAGCTTTTAATAGCAGGGCCACGCACATTTATTGCCAATAACTTAACACAGGCTTCGGGGCTAGAGTAGGCCAATTGGTCAGATCTATATGTCAGAGGCTCTGTGTGGTAGCATCCAGGATTGTTTGGTTTCAGGGGTGGGTTTGTGTCTCACCCTAATGTCATGAGGTCAGTTTATGTATGACGCATTAGTGTGGTGTCCATATTCACGTTTACCGTGAATGCTGTCTCTGCTAAAGCAGGACAATGCCTATTTCAATCACACTGTAAAGCTGAACTTCCACAATGCAGATTGAATAGAACCCTTGAAGTTGTTAGCACACATGCTGGCCAGGTTAAAATTCACTGGCCACAGAGGAACAAGAAAACACAGATGAAGACCCGGGAAGTTGATTAGGCAGTTCTAGTCTATTGAAAAGCTGTGTTGTGTTGGGGTTACTGGTATTATTTCAATATAGCAGCTGGTAACAAGAGGAACTGTTTGCATTACCCCCAAAGTTTTTAAATAAAGTAAACAACTACTTTCTGAATAAATGTAGAATTTCAAGATTTTCTTTGGCATGACTTAACACTGAAGGTGCCTTGAAGTCGCCTCTGACAAGGTTTCATGGGACATGCAGTCATCCATTGTTTAAATTCTTGGAACTTTTAGCGAACCAACATTTCATCAGTCAGCATCACACCATCTTATTGTTTGTTTGTTGTTCCATTTGGAACCCAGATGTTGACAAATTATTTTTTGTTTTTTTATCCACCCAGAAATGGGAAAATCCACCCAATGAACCCCCTGCTTGACAGAAAAGAGGTCAGTGTTGCTCAAGAACAAAATTATGTGGTCATTAAAATGAAGAATTCAAGAAAAAAACAACAATACCCCAATTATCTTGGTTGTTACAGATGTTTCATGCCAACATTTGAAAAGTGTTGATGATAGGATCTTAGATCTTTTCATTCCACAGCTTGCAGCTAGCATGTTGAACAACAGGACAATAGTTTAGTCCGTAGGTACGGTGACACTGACTCCGAGGCTGTCCTAATATGGACATTATGCACAGAGGCAACTGGTAATTGCAATGAACTTAGGGCCGAATCCTCATATGTGTGAACCCACATCTCAAGTCAGGTATTGGCCCACAGTTTAGAGATTAATTTAAATGTTACTTGTGTTGTCCATACTCTGAGTGCAAGGCATTATTGAAATGACCACACCATTACTAACAGTTGATATTGAAGTTTATAGATATGAGTTGGATAGTTGAAGTTACACGTGATGGAGGCTGTGTTCCTGGTGTGTTATTCCTCCCTATGGTCATCTTAATGATGGAGGCTGTGTTCCTGGTGTGTTATTCCTCCCTATGGTCATCTTAATGATGGAGGCTGTGTTCCTGGTGTGTTATTCCTCCCTATGGTAATCTTAATGATGGAGGCTGTGTTCCTGGTGTGTTATTCTTCCCTATGGTAATCTTAATGATGGAGGCTGTGTTCCTGGTGTGTTATTCCTCCCTATGGTAATCTTAATGATGGAGGCTGTGTTCCTGGTGTGTTATTCCTCCCTATGGTAATCTTAATGATGGAGGCTGTGTTCCTGGTGTGTTATTCCTCCCTATGGTAATCTTAATGATGGAGGCTGAGTTCCTGGTGTGTTATTCCTCCCTATGGTAATCTTAATGATGGAGGCTGTGTTCCTGGTGTGTTATTCCTCCCTATGGTAATCTTAATGATGGAGGCTGTGTTCCTGGTGTGTTATTCCTCCCTATGGTAATCTTAATGATGGAGGTTGCAGCATAATTTTTTCCCCTCATCACTTGTGAAGTGAACATAAGGTACTGTAGGCCCAACCCAGTTGATTATGGTACACGCCAAGTTAGAGAAAACATCAAATCCATGTGTTGGTTACCCACACATGGCGTCCTTATGCTGGGTTTAGTTTTTTCAGAGTTTTTATAGTCGACTCAATAGAACATCTGTACAATTGACATCTTGTTTTGGTAGTCTGAAAAAATCAATATAGGTAAATGGTAACACATGCATAAGAGATGGAAATGGAAATGAGTCACTCTGGGAGCCTACCGATCCTTGAATTCACCTTAGAAAGCTACATTTTGTCCGAAATTAATTCACTTTGGATTCGGGTTCCCCTCATTTCCATAGATAGATATATAGATAGATAGGTACTTTATTGATCCCCGGGGGGGGGGGACATTTCATAAATAGGAAGTTGAAAGAATATGTAGCAAGATCAAAAAAGGTTAATCTAGATAAAGGTCATTTTAGAAAGTTATGGGTCTGATCTTACCTAAAAGCAGATTCAACCAAACGTACAATGTACATTTTAGGACACCTTCAGCCTCAAGCCTATAGACCTGGGTCAAGGAGACTAGTAGTCTTCCAAGTCAGTCAGGCAACAAGTTTCAAGCCCCAATATGACTGAGAACTACCTGTAGCCCAACACCTTTATCCATTATCTCTGTTGCAAATTACTCCTCATACGGTGAGGGAGCCAATAATCACTTTGCTGTGTTTACATTATCCCAGCTGGTCGCTGGTAAATGATGAAGGGATTAAGGTATTTTACGGTAGAGGGATTGGAAGTTAGGAATGAGTCAGACGGTTTAAAAGAAAGAAAAAAACGAGTGGAAAATATCTTGTTTACTTTTCTGAAAACAGGTGCAAGAAAGCAAAAAAAAAGCCTCTTAAACAACAGCGGTGAGGGTGTATTTTCCACAATAATAGGTTATTATTAGGCACTGATCTACTCACCATGCCTCACACCCCATGTAGTCCCCCCACCTCCCCTCCACCCACATCAGTATTAATTGACTACAGACATGCATATTGCATTTGATGGCCACAATAACTTACTTGGGGCCTAATAAGAGTCAGTGCCATGCGGAAAACATAAGCTGCACACCTCACACACGTGTCTTTGTGCTGCCCAGTTGGCATTGGATTCAACCAATCAACCCAGCTCCTCTTCCCTTATGCCCCCAGGGTGATTGGCAT